>VUYV01000023.1:5742428-5759218 GCA_008711295.1 Anarhynchus alexandrinus | reverse complement strand
TTTTTCTTTCCTTCTTTCTTTTTTTTCACCCAGCACTCTGAATCAAAGACAGGCTTGACTTCTCTGGAGAAATTTGTCTTTCTGTTTTATTTCAAGCTCCTAGTTTTGAAGTAACAGTAACACAAAGTGTTCCCACAACAAGATTGCACATTCTAGTACCTGTTTTTCAAACTGGTAACTGCTGAGACTTACTATGTTCTTGGCACGGCTTTGTGCATAAAGTCAACACTGAAGTTCCTGTTGGCCGAGGTCCCTGTCTCCAAGTGTGGTTTTAGTTCATTAATATCACAATGCCGAGCAAGAAGCCAGGCAGTAGGATTCTGTCATATGTTCAAAAGACACTTTGGGGGTTAAAAAAAAATGTTTCCAGAAAGTTTTTGAAGGAAGACAAGTGGAGGCGACCAGGTAAACCGTTGGTGTCCAGGTGCTAGCAAGGAAGCAGTGGTGTGAGAGGAGGCACGGGGCTGCGGGGAGCAGTGCACCTCCTTTCCTAGGATTTACTGTATCAGAGTAAGCCCTGCCCACCCATCCAAAACTCCTGGTATCTCTCTTGGGAAACACCTGGGAGCCAACTAATGGGAGCCAGGACCGAACCTCTGCCCGGATTGCCAGAGCCTGGTCCATTTTACCACTGTCCTGTAATGTGCAGAGACTTTAGGGGTGGACCTGCTGGGAAGTAGTTCTGAGGAGAAGGATCTGGGGGTCCTGGTAGACAGTAAATTATCCATGACCGAGCAATGTGCCCTTGTCGCCAAAAAGGCCAATGGAATCCTGGGCTGCATAGGGAAGAGTGTGGCCAGTAGGTCGAGGGAGGTCATTCTCCCCCTCTACTCTGCACTGGTGAGGCCACAACTGGAATATTGTGTCCAGTTCTGGGCTCCCCAGTTCAAGAGGGACAGGGAACTGCTGGAGAGAGTCCAGCAAAGGGCAACCAAGATGATTGAGGGATTGGAGCATCTCCCGTATGAGGAAAGGCTGAGAGAGCTGGGACTCCTTAGCCTGGAGAGGAGAAGGCTGAGGGGAGACCTTATGATTGCTTATAAGTATCTAAAGGGTGGGTTGAAGGCGGATGGAGCCAGACTCTTTTCAGTGGTTCCCAGTGACAGGACGAGGGGCAAGGGGCACAAGTTGGAACATAGGAAGTTCCATTCAAATACAGGGAAAAACTTCTTTGCAGTTAGGGTGCCAGAGCAGTGGCACAGGCTGCCCAGGGAGGTTGTGGAGTCCCCTTCTCTGGAGATTTTTAAGACCCGCCTGGATGCAGTCCTGAGTAATATGCTCTGGGCAATCCTGCTTTAGCAGGGGAGTTGGACTAGATGGTCTCCAAAGGTCCCTTCCAACTCTGAAAATTCCGTGATTCCATGAGGGAGCCACAACTCTTCCCCACTTGGGCACCAGCTGAGCCCGTGTTTGAAGGCTGGACCTCACAGTAGGGGGGGCAGGCCAGGGGTTTTCTTACCGACACAGAAATATCCATGTAGGTGATGAAATGCCAGTGCTCACCTGACACTGTTCCAGCATAGTGGTTATTGCACAACCCTAGTGTGATGCTGTCTGCCTGCCAGGGTGCTGATTTTTCAGGATTACTTGGAAAGAGACACCTTTGCTGTGGTATGTTTGTGGTATAGACAACTGCTTGAGAACACCTACCAATAGGGCAGATGACTTGGGATGAAGGGCCCACGAGGTAAGCCCACCATACTGCTGCTTGTGGCTTTGCTGGAAAATCACTTCAGGCCACTTTAGGGAAAGGGACAAGAGAGCAACATTTGTTCAGGCAGTGTGACAGGGAAGATGGGCAGCGAGTGTGATGGACACAGCCAGGAAAACTGCCGTGCTTGGACGAGATTGTCAGTGCAATTACTCTTTCTTATTCCATCTACAAAATTATAAGTTTTTTCTTACAACGTACCTTTTTTTTTTCTCTGTCTCTCACTCCCTCTGACATACGATCTTCCTGCTTCAGCAGAGCTACTGTGATTTCAGCTTCTGCCGCTGAACTGATTTGAATTGTGAGGCCTTTAGCTGGTAGCCTGCCGTAACCGTTCTGCATCCTTCATCCTTTTGCAGACCACAAGGGCCACACCAGCTCAGAGCAGCAGCTGGAGCAGCCCCATGGTCACTCTAACTTGCACTGGTGAAGGCATCCCACTGAAAAGCCACTGCGCTGCTGGAGCACGCAGCCCTACCCAGCCCCAGGACACAAACAGCAGGGTGGCCAGGGAGAAGTGGCAGGCAACCCACAGCGATATCTCTGGAGCCATTGAGAATGCTGCCACACCAGCAAATTCCTGCCTTGCTACTTAAAAGCACTTCCAGACGCTTTCCTCCTGCACCACACTTCTCTTAAGCCTCCAGTGCATAAGCCCACAAAAGGGAAAGTCTAAGGAAAAAAAGAAATCTGCAAAAAATCCACTGTGTGAATGTCAGTGTTTCCCAATAGTTATTAAGAAATATTTGCCTGATGAAAGGACTAAACAAAAGCACGGTGAGGCATTCAGGGTTGATTTAGGGGGCTTTTTTAATTAAGGGATTTTACTGACATCCCCGCACAGGCCTCCAGACCTGGGTCTGCCACACGTTTTCGTAAGACCTGGCTGCAAGCCACAAGCCTGGGATGCTGCGCTTGTGCAAGCGAGAGGTTTCTGTGCTGGCACGGGCACCGAAGCAGAGCTTACGGGTTCGCCTGAGGCAGGGAGCACTCCGCTGAGCAGACCCGAAGCAAGGGGGCGGGTGCGAGCCCCAGGAGATTTGGGGCCAAAGGACAGTCACCGAGGCATCATGTTTTCTCAGGGAAGCTTGCTCTTGTTACTGCTTTTCAAACGGTCGGTGTATTGGTCAGGATGGGAAGGGATGCACGGGGAAGGATGCGTGGGTGTTGTCCCGCCCAGCAGCAATGCTGGAGCACAGGTCGGGCACACTGTGGTGTCAGTCCCTGCTGCGGAGGGGCTGCAGGGGTGGGCACGGGAGGCTGCAGAGAGCCACCATGCACCCACCTCTGCCGCGGTCAGCTGCCCCCCTGCAAACAGCCAAACCCCGCCCCATACCCTGTTGCTTTTCTCCCGTACCATCCTGCTTCTCCGCCTCCACGTTGCTGCAGTGGCGTGAGCCTCCCACCTGTGGAAAGGAGGTCGGTTGGGCAAAGCTGCTCATGCACAGGGCCCAAAATCCAGACACAGTAAAAATAGTTGCTGACCTCCAGGGTCAGGGGGGAAAACACTGATGCATTGTACAGCCAAGGGCTGTGCGCCTTCAAAGCACGGCACGGATGTTTCCAGCTGCTTAGTAACCAAAGGAACTCATCTGAGCATGAGTCATCTTCCACAAGAGTTGAAATGAAGGCAACCTCAGCATTACCGTTGGCTTTTGCAGATTGGTGATGCTGCATGAGCTGTGTCACCAGTAACAGTCTTGATTTCTTGGTGCCAAAAGAGACTCTGCTGACCTCCAGTCTCCCTCATCCATCCGATATACCAGGGCCCACCTGGAAATGCGCAGGACACAGTGACTATCTCAGGAGATCTCCAAGGATTCATTTTTCCTGCTGTTCCTGGAGAGATCTTCAAGCTGTCAGTCTTTCTTTGGTAAACCAGTGCTTGGAGCAAAGTAAGGTATTTCTTGGGCCACAGACACACCAAGGGCTGAAAATGGGTGGCAATAGCTTTCTTGCTTCTGCCGAGGCTGCATCATCCCGCCCCTGTGGTATTGAGCCACAGCATTGAGCCATGCTGAGGAGGTGTTAAGCCAGTACAGAGGTTGTGCCACCGATAATCTGTTCTTGTGAGAGAGGTGTCCAGAGGCACATTCAAAATGCTGATGCTGGAAAATAAAATAAAGTGAGGAGGAAGGGATATTGTCAAAGTGCAGCAACTCCCGTTTCCATTAAGTCAACTAGTCTGAGTCAGGTAAGTCCTTTTTCCAGGTGGGGCTTTCCTGCAGTGTGCCAAGAAGTAATTGCGCGTCTGCTGGGTTGCATCAGTTCAAGCAATGGGGACACAGGCGTCCATAAAAGGTGCTACCAAAGTAATGGAAAAAAAGGCATCATTGCCAGGAGTTTTAGGCAAACTCATTGTCCATGGTGGGAAGTTAAGTGATGTTGTCTGGAGAGCAGAAATGTGGGCTTTGTACATCTTTTCAGACTGCTTTAAAATGTTTTGCCTGCTTGAAGTGATACTGAATTTCCTGTTTTCAGCACTCTGGTATGCGCTGACTGTCACAGGTCCCTGTATGTGGACTTGGCATCACCTGTTTCTGCATTAAAGAAAGGGTTTTTTTTCTCACAGCCAAGTAAGATGCTGAGAGCCGATGTTGTGGGAAAGATAAAGAGCAAAGCAGTGTTTTGCCGGATTTTCTATTTCATGGTGTGTTAGAATGGTAGTTACAGAGAAACAGCCCAGCCAAAAAAAACACCCAAACACCTATTTTTCATCTTACTTCCCATTTTCTACAGCACACTTCCTAGGCAACCTGGGATGGCTTCTGATGTGTGATCACATGCAGAGCAAACAGTTGCAAGGAGGTGGGAGCGCGGTGCTCTCTGAACACCGGTCCCAGAGGCCACAGCACAGCGTACCAACGGAAGGGTGGGAATGGGACTCACTGGCAGCCAGGGGAGCTCACGCACAGGTCTGCGTGTCACAGCCCCACTGTGTGAAGGCACTCGGATCATGGCGAGCATGGGTGATAATCTCAGGAGCTCCTGAGAGCACCAGTGATGAACCGTGGAGGAGCAGGTGGCCAGAACGCCAGCCCAGGCATTGCCTCCTGTGCCAGTGAGCGCTGAGGTGCCAGGCAGGTTCGATAGTGTCCTGCAGTGCCACAGGGGAGCCCCGCTGTGTCAGGCACTGCAGAGACGGAAACAGCCCGCATCCCTCCCCTGAAAGGCAGGGATCAGGGAAGGTCATTCTAGATGTCATCATTTTCAGGTTCCTGCAGTAATTATTTTACGCAGAGCTCTGTGTAAAACCTCCCAGATGGCAGATTTGTCCCATGGGGGACAAGGTCTTGGTACCATGTTTTCCCATACTACCTGCACATCCTTTCCCCTCCCTGCCCTGCTCTCCATGGATGGCCCCAAGGGCTGGGGTGGGTGGGGTCCTGACCAGGTTTGGAGGGGCCCATTTTACCCTTCCTTGCTTGTTGGCGCACTTGACTTTTCAGGTGCACACTCGGTGTGAGACTTTCCACCACGACCCTCAGATGTGGGTGAGCACAGGTCAGACATGTAGCAGAAGGAGGACCAGATGCTCGTGTAAGTGTAACAGCATCGTCAGGGTCCCACAGCACCCCCTCAAAGCAAATCCACGTGAGTTTCAGTGTCCCTGTCCATCTCATTAAGGGGAGGAGGTGGATGAGGGGATCCTGTGTGAGGTAGGAAAGGTGGAAAGAGGTATGGTGTGTGAAGAGAGCAGGGGGAGTGGTGATCCACAGCAGGGTCCTGGTTTGTATGGAGACCGGCAGAGGGAATGTGAGGGTCCTGTGGCAGAGAGGATGCAAGGCCAAGGTGGAGGTGGGGACAAGCCTCTCCTTTTCGTCTCTTTCCGAGCCTGTTGCTGCCACCCATCTTTCTCCTCTACCACAGATGCCTGGGTATGGGGTACTGCACCTCTCCTCCGAGTGCCACCAGCCTGGGGGTGCTCCTCTTCCACTGAGCTGCAGGCAAGTGCTTTAGCAGCTAAGCTGAGGTGGGTCCTTTGGCCACAAACATCCAGGGGTCTGTTTTCCCTCCTGTTCTATTTCTACGTTTTATTTCCACTGCCTTACTGTTTGGAAGGTAAGTTTTTGGTGAAAAAAAAAAGAAAGAAGGAAAGAAAGAAAGAAAGGAAGGAAGGAAGAAAGGAAGGAAGGAAGGAAGGAAGGAAGGAAGGAAGGAAGGAAGAAAAAAGGAAGAAAAGCCTGCACTTCAGAAGTCCTCAGATTACTTCCGTATGCTGAAAAAGAAAACAGTAGGAAAAACTCATATTTATTTACTCAGTGGTCCCTTTTCTTCAGTTCCAAGGAGCTCCTTGTGCAAACAGGTAAACAATGAGAGAAGGGGAAGAACTGATGAGCTTCTGAATTGCTGAGATTTATCATCACTGCTGCTGACAGGTATCATGAGGTGTGAATAACTTCTGGATGCTGTGAGCGCAATTCTCATTTGCATTAAGGACACTTGAAGCCATTTTGTCGGCACATACATTTTTTTCTGTGGATATTCATCACATACATGCCCAGTTTGCCATCTCCTTATGCTGTCAAAGTGGTGGAAATAAACACATAAATCAGGCTTATAGGCTTCAAGATTCGTTCACAGCTTTTACTGTGTCAGAAGCAATGTAGACTGACAAATGCAGTAAAAAAATGATAAAAAGAATAATCTAGTTTGTCTTCACTAATCTCTGGAGTTTTCTCAGAGGAGAAAGAAAAGAGGGAGTCAGATTGCTCCAAAGATTAAATAAATAGCCCGTACCTTACTTCCCTGGGCAAGTGCTTATGTTTGTTTTACCGGTGGGCATAAACTTCTTTTACCCTAAACATGGTGACCCTGTTTCCAGTGGAAAAGGCTGATCCTTGATGATTAGCTCAGAGGTGGTTTGGGGTAAGTGGAGATCTCTAGCTGTGCAAGAGGACAGTCTTGGAAACAAAAATGAAAGACATTTTTCTCCAGATTTCCACAGGCTGAGATCTTCTCCCAGGCCTTCATGCACCCTGGCATGGTGAGATGTCAGGCCACTGAAGCAAATTTAAGAAATTAAAAAGCAGATATTTCATACTGTAAAATACTCTGTTTACAGGTTCTCCTGCGAGGCAGAATAAGGCAGAAGCTGCTCTGAAACCGATTTTAATGCCGTACTATGAATACTCCTAATTTCAAAGCCCATTAAGCTGTTTGTAAGTAATGCCAGTATTGCCAGGAGAGCACAATATGTTTGATACTTCCTACTGTAACTCCAAGCAAAATCAGGTAAAGCCTCTGTGAAAGCTGCTCTCTGTCTCTGGAGAGTAGTTGTTTAGACTGAAGGCCAGATGGGATCACGCTGCGGTGCAGTAGAAGTCTGTGTGCATGCATTTAGCTGATGGAAATGTGAGATAATCTGTTATTAGCTTGGCCTGTAATAAAAGGACATTACACAATGTTGTTCTTATCGCAGGCAGAGTGTGTTCTCTGACATTCACAGCAGCGTGGCTTATGCTCAGCGATTTCACACAAATGTTGGCAATTAACATCTTTCATTCTACTGCTCAATCTCAGAAACAGCAAGAGGGCTTGATCAGTTGTTGATGACTTGTGCAGGGTCCAGGCTCCTGGGATGGCTGTTCTTATTAGTACTAGTATCACTTTGGTAAGGAAAATACCATTAAATTAAGAACCAAATGCTCTAAAGTGTGCCACCTGTGATACAGCCATGAAGTAATAGATGTACTCTGCCTCCAAAACACATCAGACTGAAAAGACAGCATGGAAATGCAATAGTGGAAGAGAAGATTAGCAGAATGAAGTATGCTTCTGTTTGTCCAAAAGTGGGAGAAATAAAGCAACAGGCACCGGAGAGCAGAGTGGCAGAAAACAAAAGAACTGTTTCTCCTGAGTAACACAAGGTTATGCCCACTACTAATACAGTAAGGTCTATCCAGATAGAGTTTCTCTGAAGTCATGGGGCCTCCTAGAAAAAAACAGGGATTACTGCACAGGGAAGAACAGTCTCAGACAAAACCCATAGGTGATCCCAGAGGTCCAGAGTAGCTGACAAGACAGTCTTACATCATAGACAGTCAGCGCAGTAGTCTGAGTCTCTCTCTCCCTTCTAGGTCTGGTCTTTGTGCCCTTGTCCAGAGCTACCACATCTGCAGACTTGACTTCATTTTCACAATGGCTTCCATCTAGTATTTGAGATTTTTGCAAAAACAGCCAGTGGATGGGTCAAGTTAATCTCAGAGATTGCCTCAGGTCAGGTCTGGTTGGAGGCTGAGAAGTGAAAGAAGAGTTATGCAAAAATACTGCATCCAGCTCCAGAGTCCCCAACATAAGAAGGACATGGACCTGTTGGAGTGCATCCAGAGGCGGGCCACAAGGATGATCCGAGGGCTGGAGCACCTCTCCTATGAGGAGAGGCTGAAAGAGTTGGGGCTGTTCAGCCTGGAGAAGAGAAGGCTCCAGGGAGATCTTATTGCGGCCTTCCAGTACCTAAAGGGGGCCTCCAGGAGAGCTGGGGTGTTGGAACCCGATGATCTTCAAGGTCCCTTCCAACCTAAACCATTCTATGATTCTATGATTCCATGATTCTATGAAAAATGCTATCTGAGCACATGTGGTTTTGGAGCAAGCCTCACGTTAGCCCAAAAGAGGGGGCATGTTTCCCCAGATGTGGGAAATGCCCAGAGGATGGTGTTGGTCTGATATGGCAATAATTTCACTTTGTGCTGGTTTGATGTCACAACAGGTGAGGTAAAATTCTGCCTTGTTCAGGCTGATAATTGTCTCTTATCATTTCAATTAATAATTCATTTTTGAGAGCTTTAGAAATACTAGTTATTTTAGTCTGACTTCAGCACAGAAGACATTTCATCAGCTTTATGGAGTTTGGATTCATGACCCTGATTTGCTTCAGATGCATAGGGATTTTTTTTTGCTTTGCATTTTGCCCTCGACTCAAAAGCCCTCCCTCCTGAGACCGCAGAGAGTCATGGGCAAAGAGCAAACACGTTCATGCAATATTTATCACACCTGCATTGCTTCTGGTGTGCTCTAATGGTTTTGCCTGTTAGCTGTAACTGGACACTTGTGGTCCCTCTGTGTCCAGACCGTAATCCCTGCCTGCTAGGAGAGAGAAACGCCCAGAGAAACGCTACGCCACCTGAGCTGCTGGGACTGTTTCATTTCCAAGGCCAGGGTTAGGTAAATAATAAATGCAGATGCCCATTTCTGCAGGGGCTGAGGGTCCTTCATGTGGCCGTGGAAGCATCTTCATGGAAGCATCACCTTGCTTTTCCGTGCTACTGGCAGCTTCTGTGCAGGTGGGCGGTGGGAACAGCAGAAAGCGGTCTTGCAGAAGGCAGGTGCTGGCAGCTGGCAAGGTGTGGGGAGGATAAAGGCCATCCCAGTTCACCGTAAATGGAGGAGAGGAAACATACCTGTAGCTAACACTGCCTTGCCTGAAAAAAGGCTGCAGAGCACCACACATCAGGTGTTGGTCTTCCATCATGACCAGAGAAGCTGGCAAGCCCCAAAGCACAGAAGGGCAGGTGCTGAACGGGATGTTTATAAGGGTATGATAGCAGGGTTGGTTAATTGCTTCAGTAATGACAGCAAAGCCCACAGCCACGTGAGGAGGGATCCTGAAGCACGCACCGACAGCTGTGTGCTCATCACCAGTCCCCATGCAGGACTGTGCTCACTGCTGCTTGTATGCGGGTAGCTCTTGCAGCTGCTCACACCCATCCCCGTGGAGAGGAGGATGCAGTCAGAGCTGTGACATGTAACAAGGTCAGTCTTTCAAGGCCGGCACCATGCCGCGGGCAGAAGCTCCTGGAAGAGAGAGAGGTGGGGTAAGGTAACCTGCAAAGCCAAAGCCCATGGCTTCATCCCTGGGAGCCCCACCTCCTCTGCACTTACAGACATAACCCCAAAGCTCACTCTGTGCCTGTCTCAGCTTCTCCTGCTTCTGCTTCGGCACACGCTCGCCTCCTGCACCCACCACAATGTGCTGAAGGATCGCCTGCCCAGAAAACCAGGGGCTTAATTTCCCCAGTAAGCCTGGCCAGCACACCCAGATTTCCATTAATTGACAGTGAACTCATCAGTCATTGCAGAAAAATCACTACAGGACTGTAACGAGGGTTCAAAAGTCCATGACATAAGCAGTGACTCATTACGGAAAGACCAAGATTACTTGGTGCAAATTAGACACAAATTTGCCATGGATTACCAGCTGAAAAAAGAACTGTGGTTCTCCTCTGAACTGTGGCAATACCTAAACAGCAGATGGGGCAGATAAGGCCTAAACCTTGCAACTCCATGTGAACAACATTAACCTTTGCCAGCTGTACGGAAAGGAGCTGCGCACACGACAGCGATACGCGACAATGTTATCATCGCTTAGGGGAAAAAAGGGAACTGACTGACTTATACTAAAAGTGTCTTGTTGAAATAAAAATGGCTTTCAACAGAAGATACGAGATTTCTATCACAATGAGTTCAACAACCAGTTTGAGTCTTAAGGTCACCAACCCAATGCCTCTCTGTCCTGGAGCTGGGTCCTCAGAGGGGCAGCAGGCAAACGTAAGCACCTGCAGGTGGTGTTTTGGAGGGCTCCATAGTAAAACCAGAAGAGAACGGGGGAGCACAGGAACGCCAGGGAGGCCACAGCACAGGGGAAAAAAAAGTCCCTACCACCACAGAAGGAAAGCCTGCAGTGATACGAGCATCCACCACGCTGCAAAAGGCTCTGGTGACAGTCACTGTCTGGATCACGTCAAAGGTTAGAGAAGGCAGCTCTGGGAATAAAAATTACTTGAGGGCAACTGCTGTCATTGCTCAATCACATCAGGGCACATGATCTTAAAGGTGAAGATAAGGTTTAATTAAACTGTAAAGTGTATGAATCCAAATAGTTGTGCAATCTAACCATGGTAATAAGGAAAGCTGCAGCCTGTGCAAACTTGATATGACATTTCTGTCATCTCTCCTGTCCCAAGCACGTAATGAGTACAACACCCAGTTTGAGTCTTAAGGTCACCAGGCTAATGCATCTGGAGCAAAGTTATCTTTCGGGTAAGTTCTTGTACCAAAACACATCCCCCCCAGATTCCCTGGCTACTCAGCCAATGAAGCTCAGCTACATCGACCGTCACATCACAGCTTCTGATTGCTCCACCTTTACCACTGAACCTTCCATCCCGGTCCATTTCTTTGAAACTTTTTTCCTTTTTTCTCCCTTACATACCAACTTCCTTCCACTTTCCCCTGTTAGATCCACTTTGCAACACCCTTCAGCTTACTCTCCAGTGTTAATTCCCTCTGAGTATTATCAGACCCAGCTATCACATGTTTCCTTGCAACTACAGGATAAAACATCTTGAAACTCTAACATATGGGGGGGGGTGGTAAGAGAGAAAAACACTACTAAGCCATAAACTCAATAGGAACACAACACAGTCATCCAGACTATCTGTGGGCTGGATCCTAGCATCGCTGCTGTTGTGTACAGCAGAGCTGAACCCAATACTATGAAAGCGTCAGAGAAGTGGAGTAAATAAAAGGAGAATCAGACTTCCCTTTATGCTCTTATGAGCAAGTGCTCATTTTCCCATCCTTTGTGCTACCTCCCACCATGCAAACTGAAGAAAAAAGGAGGTTGTATGTTCTTGCCTTTCTCTGGCCAAGACTCAAGTAAACCCTCCAGATCAGATCCTTTAGCTGAGAGGAGGAATACAGGGAATTACTATGCCCACTGAACTAAAATACACATATATATGAGCATATACATACATATAAATATACCTCGTGGTGCTGATGCAGCTCTAAGACCTGAAGATTATTTTTCAAGGTGTCTAACATGATCCATCAAGTGCGAAATGAGATTGTTCTAAGTCTGAAGTTTGAAACAGCTATCGTGGATTACCCTGGTGTAAATAGCACTGGATCATTGCCACTCCAGGGCAGACAAGGCAGCCCATCGGCTTCCAGCAAGTGCATTTAGATAAGCAAAATGCAGTTCAGCATGCAGCCCAAGCTGGCTTCATTGTCAGCCTCTCTTTTTTTTTTATTTTGGTGGAAGCTAATCCAGCACAAATGTGACTTATTCTAAAGGAACATAATGAAAATGTGTAAATTCTGCTTAGACAAAACAGTCGTTCTTGAATCAGACAAAGGGCAGTCATGTAAACCATTGTTACGGCAGCCCGCAAATACATTCCTGACCGTTTAAAGGCAAAATGCGAGGCACGGAGGGCAAGCGCTTTCCTGAAATGAACCAAATGACATCTGCGGTCACAAAATTAGAAAATTAGCTACCACCCCGTGAATTTTGTGAGGCACATGTTAGATACTATGCCCAGAGACAGAAATGCAAATTGAGACGTCAGCTGCAAAAGATACATTTTCCTGAGGCTTTCCCCCCGATTGTGCGGTCTGCAGCCCTGTGTGTTCCACATTTCCAGATATCACATGTGGTGTTTTCAGTTCACCCCTTAGCTTCTCATCACAGAAGATCTAAGCCCTTCTTTTATTCCAAGTCACTGCAGATTAAAAAAAAAAAAGTGTGATTTAAAAAAAAAATAATTAATTAATGACATTTTGAAACAGACATAATGCTTCCTTAAACCCACAAAATCAAAATGAGTTGAAACCTCGGTTTACACTGAATTCAGAGCATTTGGCTTCTTAACCACTCTCAAGTACATTAGAGCTAGTTTGCGCAGATCGGGTCCAAGCCTGAAAGCGTGGGATTTAGCTTTCGACAGGAGGATATTTATTGTGCATCTCGGTAAGGTAGGTCAGCTGCTGTAGTAACAGCCATCCTTGCTGCTCCTGGCAGCCCTGTTCTGGAGGACAGGTGACACTTCAAAGGGAATGACTGCTTGCAATAAAGTGAGTTGAAACCAATCCCTCTAAGTACAAAATTGGCTACACCTGTGCAGGTGTGTCCCAAGTGAGTTTAGCTATGACAACCTTCACAAGTTGCTGATACCTGCAGCCAGGCTGGTAGCTGTGTCAATGCAGCTGCGTCAGCTAATTGTAAAAATAATGTTTGTTTAAGCTGTGCATTTTACAGGAGCTCCTCAGAAGCGAGGGGGCTGCATTTGAGCAACACCCGCTGAGTGTGCAGATGAAAGAGAACACCTGTGTTTCACCTCAGACACCCTTTTGTTCTGGGTTTGTTCTATGCCAAGCACTCGAAAGGTCCGATACATTAATAGGACTCCCCACTGCCTGTGAGATAATACAACAAAACATAAGTCAAACTATTCCTTTCACATAATAGGCCACGACTTCCCCCAGCCCAAAAAATTCCTGCATTTCAGATGTGTTTCAGGATGTCGGAGAAGAGAACACACCATGCACTTACATCTCTTCTTCAGTCTTACTCCCCTCACTATGGAAGAAAGACCAAGGCACAGCCCCTGTCCCTGCTGTGTGACACTGCTTGTGCCCCCCATAGTGCTCTGCCCAGGACAAAGTTCCCCACACCAGGACTGCCTCTCTAAGCACAGGTGTTTTTTTGTTTTGCATTTTGATGAGCACCTTCAACAAGGAGCACCATTGTGCCTCTGAGCGCAAGAATTGAGTGTGATGCTTGGATCTGGCAGCTTTTGATTTATTTGGAATTATAGTAGCTACATTACAGTAATGGTTTTCAATTTGTTTTTCATTTCCAAAGCTTCCAGGTTTTCTGACAGAGGCAGGGACCTATGTCCAGCAAGTGAAAGCCTTTAGCAATAGGTTTCTTCCACTGATTCATTTTCTGCAGGCATAGCGGGCTGAAAAACACCAGCTCAGTGTAAAGTGGAACAAGAACTACAACCTGAAATTTACTGGCAAAGGGAGCGGTGAAAGTTTCACTGAGAGTGAAACTCTCCAAGCACACAAAGGTTAACTGAGTTCAGCAGAGAGGCAGGTTGAAATCAAAACCAAAACCTCACACTTCTGAACCCCCTTCATTGGACTGCAAGCGGAAAAGGTCACAGCTGCTGTCTTGGTTCGTTCATGCTTTTGGTAGTTTCCCACTTAGGTTTCTTTACTTTTCCTTTCTGGGCTCCCAGTATAAGAGAGACGTGGACATACTGGAAAGAGTCCAGCAAGATGATGAAGAGCCTGGAGTATCTAATCTATAAGGAAGGGATGAGGGAGCTGGGACTGTTCATCCTGGAGAAGAGCAAGCTCAGGGGAGATCTTATCAATGTGTCCAAATACCTGCAGGGGGTTGCAAAGAAGATGAAGCCCAGTTCTTTCCAGCAGCACCCAGTGACAGGGTCAGAGGCAATAAGCACACAGACTGAAACACAGGACGCTCAGCCTGAACATCAGGAAACACCTTTTCACTGTGAGTGATTGAGCATTGGTGCAGGTTGCCCAGAGAGGTCTCCGTCCTTGGAGATATTCAAAAGCCATCTGGACATGGTCTTCGGCAATTGGCTGTAGGTGGCCCTGTTTGCGCAGGGGAGGTTGGACCAGGTGACCTCCAGACATTCCAACCTCAAACATTTTGTATGAATACCCATTAAGGAGGAAGATGCTAAAGCTCAGGTCACTGGACAGTCATGCAACATTGTCTATACAGAGCAAACTTTATCACTGAGAGGATGGACCACTGGTTTTACAAAAAGAGTGTGTTGAACGGATTGATTTTCACCTTCCCAAACTCTTTCTTACACCTTGTTGAAACACAGGTATGTGAGCTGCCAATGTGGAGATGAACCTGAGAGGGGCACCATTGCTGGAGAGCACATGTACATGCAATGTAGCTCTGCTGGCCTGGCCACCCAACTGCCCACCAAGCCAGAGGAGTCAAGCCATACCAGAATGGGACTGTGCAAGAATTAACTGGTCCATTAACTCCATGCCCTCAAGATAGACCTTCTGGAATAAGCAGGGCAGTCAGTGGTGCAATGGTGCTTCTCAGCGCCTCACTCAGACCACATGGCAGGTGAGATGCTGTGAAACAAGGCTAAGGGAAGCCTTGAAAGAGGTGGTGACGAGGACCAATATGCATAGAGGAAGTGGGAATATGAAGCTGATATATCAGTGAAGGGAACATGGGAGCTCACCAACCACCACAACTCCCACCTGCCTGAACTGGCATGGTGGTACGGCAGGATTTCCATAACGTGTGCGGCCCAAGGGCAAAATAAACAAAGGTTCCACTCTCCTCTGGTGTCAGGCAGTGCTTTACAGGAAATAAATCATCTCTGAACTGCTCCCATGCCCGTGGAAGAGGAAGCACATCTGCGAAGATCAAAGAGAATAGAAAGAGGAAGAGCAGAGGGAAGAGAAATTAGTGTTCTGTGATGTATTCAAATAAATGCACAAGAACTGTGTGATCTGCTCTAAGGAAACCAGACTCAGCTTTCAACTTTTATTTCCTCCCCTCTCCCTGCTGTTCATTACAGGCAGCACTACAGCCTGAGCTGCAGGAGGACGGGGCAGATTCACCTGGGTGCCCCAGTATAGAATTGGAGAATACTCTTTTTTTAAGTAGGTGACAGAATAACCACTGAGCATTGTCCTGCACCCTGCCTTTGAACAACCTCCCCAGGGTGGGTTACCCACTGGTGGGAGAATGGGGAGCTGTATGGCAGGGGGACTGCATGGCTACTCACAGAGCATCACCCCCCCTCCCCCAGCTACCACTGCTCCTCAAACCGTAGAATCATAGAATGGTTTAGATTGGAAGTAACCTCAAAAATCACCTAGTTCCAACCCCCTGCCCTGGGCAGGGACACCCCCCATGAGACCAGGTTGCTCAAAGCCTCATCCAGCCTGGCCTTGAACACCTCCAGGGATGGGGCCTCTGCAAGCAAGAGGAAAATAAAATTCCATCAAGACTTTGACCCTTTCCTCTGCTGAGACTCTGGGAGCGTTGGAGGACAGCAGCCTCCTCACCAGTGCTTTGCATAAGGGAGATGAGGGGAGTGAGGTAACACTGAGCACACCTGGTTTGTATCTGTACCAGGTATTTCCCTGTGCAGTTGTTTGGGCTCCTGCACACACATGTACGTTGACGTGAGCAAATGTACACCTTCATAATGCCTGCTGTGGTAAACACCACACACAGCTACCGAGCCTCCACGTGAGCTTGGTGCTAAACTTTTGAAGGGAAGAGGTTGAGACAACTAGGAAAAAATCTGTTTATCCTTTTATATCGGCCAGGAATTACAGGGACCGTTTTGTCAGATCATTTGGAGCACTAGGAAGAGATTAAGCTCTTTTTAGAGATGTATTTTACATGAATAGTGTTTTATCTGTGCTTAAAATACAAAAAATTAAATTTCTAAATATAGGTATATATATGAATTTGGCTTTACATAAAGTTAGAAAGTATATTCTGTCCAGAATTTTAAGATGTAAACTGTTAGATGATCTGAAATAGTTTTAAAATTGAGAATAAACATTATAACACAGGAAGAAGAAATAAAAAGAAAACATAAAAGTCAGAGAAAAGTGGTAAACCCAGCACAAGAGTAGGCAGTTCCTGGCAGAAACCAGAACATCTCTCTCAGACTGTCAACCCAGGGTTGAGCTCTCAGTAACAGACGGCAGTGATGAGTGCTCTGAAGTCCTGTTGCATTTCTGAGCACTTCTAGCACCTCCCCGCAGATGAACCAGTAACTCTGAGACCATGCTGGACACATGCAAGGACCAACCTCTGAAGGCCACACCAGGAGGCAACCAACTCAGGCTGTTTCTAATTACCAAACACCATGTGATTTGTAATTTGCCCAAACCCCAGTATTTTTATTCAGCCGGAACTGTGAAACCACAGCATAAGTTCCCAGTAGGTCCAAAATATGAAGAAGCAGTTCAGGGAGACAAATGCACATGTCCTAGTTGCCTCCCTCTAGCACATGGCACCTCCATGTGACGATGTGTGACAACGTATGGTGTCACACACCTGGCACCTCCATACGAGCTGGGTGACGAGCTGAGGCTGCCAAAACTGGCAGCCCTTCCTCCAACAAGAGGGTCAGTACCTGCTGCTGTGCGTGATGCCCCCAGACCCTTGGGGCAGATCCGGGAATTCCAGCCACCCTGGCCATCCTGAGTGCCCTTAGAAAGCCTCATGGTGAGGAAAAAAAAAAAAAAAAAAAAA
>VUYV01000023.1:5712490-5742327 GCA_008711295.1 Anarhynchus alexandrinus | reverse complement strand
CCCCGCCAGCCAACAAAAATACACTAAAAAAAAAAAAAAGGGGAGAAAAAAAAAAAAAAAAAAAAAGAAAGAAAAAAAAAAGTGGGTTTTTTCAGCATTTACCAGAAAGCACGGTGACACCAACTCAGGAGGCCTGGAAGTCTGTAGTAAAAGGGCCCAAAGGTCTCTGCATCCTGGGTCTGAGGGCTGCAGCCCGCTTATCCCTCCTCCTCCTCGGGGAAGCAGGGTGCAGGGCTGCACTGCGGGAAGCGCTTCCCGTGCTGGTGCTCCCCCCGCCACCGGCTTTGCCCGCCCTGCGAGATCCACCCTCTGCACATCGCTCCTACCCCTCAGTACCAGTCATCCTCAGCCACCAGCCAGCAGGTCTCCATTGCGTTTTTAGAGCTGAAATTTTCTCCACTTTGTTAAGTCAAAATTCTGACTAGATCCAACTATATCTTTCCAGCAACGCTTTTTTTATTTCCTCAGGGCCAGAAAGTTATCCTAAGTGCTTTGCTTTTGCTTGGACCTTTGGAGGGAGAGGAGGGAAAGGGGGAATTTCAAGACTTCTGGAAAACAGCAACTTTACCAACTCGTTTCCAAAATAAGTATGCTTTTGTAGTTTGGGGTTTTTTTTTTACGTGAAGCCATTTGTTAAATTACTCACTGCAGTGAATTTTAGGCGTGCTCATTACTTCACAGGAAGAAATCCTGGGAAGAAAAACCACAAGGAGGCTAAGGTATTTCCTCTCTTACAAACCAGCAAAACCCCAACTATATTTCAACACACAGATAAAATTACTAATACTCCATTTTTATAGTAAGCCATCTCAAGGCACCGACGTTATGACAGTTGCACCATTAGAAAATTGCACTGCCTACAAATTTTTCCCGTAGCCGTTGCACACAAGCAAACTGTTAACACGTGGAAGGAAGGTATCTGAGTGTTTTGCAAAGATGTGCCAATGCAGTCAAGGGCAGGCTGCCTGCCTGTCCCCATACAGCCCATCTGGTGCTGCAGAGGCCTTCCTGCAAACCAAAACTAGGCTGTTTGATGCAGCCTGGCTTCTGCCTGCCCCAAGTGATCTTGTCTGTGGCGGGGCATCAAGAGAAAATGACCCTCCATCACAATTTGCAGCACGAAATAAAGGGCCAGTTTCCACGTCGCCGGTACGGCAGCTAAAACTGCCAACACTGTGACTATCTAAAGTCCAGGAGAGATGGGAGCAAGAAGCCCCAAGATCTGCCTGCAGTGTACCCAGGTTTTCCTGGTAGTAAATGCTGAGCAAAATCCACAGTGCAACCACAGTCAGAGATATTTTGGGTCGGCCCATGGCTTTTCTCAGGAAGTTTTTTACGAAATGCCCCTCTGCCACACAGAGTTGTTAAGCATTGTTCTGTAGGCTTGTCCCAGGTCATAGCCGTGCTTCGGTATGCAAGAGTTTCCTTTTGGGCTGCAGTCCAAAGGTTTTTGACAGATCTGATTTCATGCGGAAGTTTCAGGATTCTGCAGCTTTTTGTGCTTTTTTCTTTGTGCATTAGTAGAAACATTTCTTTGAAACAATTTCCTTGTAAGATTATCTCAGCTTGAGGAGTAATGTTGCAGGTAGCATCCATGCCTGTACATCCCACATGCTTCCTACATTCATCCCTTGCACAAAGCTGTCATTTATGCCTCACCACACTGTAAAACTGCAGTAGGACGGGGCCGAGGAGTGCTTCAAGACAAATGGTACTAAAGGTATAGACATGCAGGCTGCCTCCTTTCTCAGGCAGACTATGTTGTTGCTTTTGTCTCTTTGCCTTTTCTTTTCCTTTCTGCTCTATCCAGCAAGGTGAAATCAATCAGTGCTGCCAGAGAAACAGAAATCCAGCTGGCAACAGCGATGACCAGCCATGGACTTGCATTGGTTTACATCAGCCAGACTCACTGCTTAGAGAGCTGTTTTACTTTATACTGGAGCCTCAGATCTGAGCTCCCTCTCCTTTCTCAGGCGTTGGCGATGGAGGGCATCTGAGCTTAGCCATTTTGCATTTCTGTGCACCTCAAACAGGAGAGCAGCTCCGTGACAGTAAAAAGCCTGTAGACAGCTCCAATACTGAGCAGGTATTGGCCTGTTTGTCCTGGCTGACAGTCATCAGAGTTGGAAAACTGATTACCGTGTTCTTAGCCCCCTTTGGTTCAGCGATGAACCAGTAGTCCATTTGCCCACCGACAGAAGGTCTGTACCCCAACATTTCTACCGGGGCGGTACTCAGCCAGCAAGTGCCGCTGGGTGTGGGACGCTGCTCACATGCCCGTGAGTTTGCTGGGCTTTAACTCTCTCCCAGTAATTGGCAAGTTCCTGGGATGTGAGGTGTTGCCTTCCAGGTGCCAGCCCAATAGACATCCTGGGAAACCACACGTGGAAGATGTTTTCTTCACACAGCTACACCTGTCCAGGCTGTGGTCAGCTGCTGTCTCTCTTGGTGCCGGTAACATCCTATTTCCTCTAAACACTTTCCATGATGATCAGCAGCTCTGCAGAGGTGTGAACCTTCTCCCCAGGCGCGGGCATTAAAGGCTCTTGGCACTTCTCTGGAGATGCACAGAGCTTTAAAGGAACTGGGCTCAAACAAAACAGCTGTGGTATCTAGCAGGGGGTTGGATGAACTCTGCTGAGCATTGCTATTTTCTATCCAGACTGAAAGGAGGAGATGAGTAATGTGTACACCACAAAAGCAGCTGGGCAGAGGACGGAGAGTGTTGTTCATGTGCACCACTAAATAGCAGCACTGCCAGGTCTTGAGTTACTCCCACAAACCTCACTCTCTTCAGTATGCTTTGGAAAGCCCCATTTTCTGGAAATGTCATCACCTTCTTCCTTTTTGAAAAACAAGAAAAAGCAAAATAGATCTTTGTGGTATTCAGCATGTGCCAATTCAATACCTAGCACTGCTGTGATTTCTCTGAAAATGAACCAGTTTGTGGCAAAGGCTGTGCATCATTTGCTGCGAGAAGTCACTTGTTTCCCCTGCCTGGCTGCATGGGAGAGACCTGCTAGAGCATGAAAAAGTCAAGAGCACTTTGATAACAGTGATTAACAAATGGAATTACTCTCCTTGCTAGGAGGTTGCCTGTTTGCCAAGATCCACGGGGAGTGGGCAGCTGTTTTGGGGAGCATGCTGAACCACAAATGGACGCCCAGGCAGTCCAGCAACACTGGTGGCTACAAAGGCTGCAGAGGTCCCTGTTTCATGTCCCCGGATGATCAGAGCTAGCAATAAGGTAGCTGTGGGCATAGAATAAGGAACAAGGTACTCTCTGACACAGGGGTACAGGTTGCTCCCAACATCTAGCCCCAGGATCCTGCCCCCTGCATGAGTACAAGGCAGCTGCCTCTGCCCACAGCCCAGATTTAGCAAAACTTTTAGGCAGAGGCTCATCTCACAAGTGTTACCCACACCTCCCACAGGCTGGTCCACACCTCCTGAAGGTGATACCTGGCCCCAACAGGAACATGCGGGACCCCCTAAGGCATCTCGAAGGGTCAGCCCTGCCCAGCATGTGGGGAGCTGGTCTGCACCAGCACCTCTTAGGTGGTAAGGAGGCTCCCGTGGTGGCAGCTTCTTGGAGAAAACCTTATCAAACAATCCTGCCCCGGGGGTCTGAAGGGCACAGCAGGGCCGGCAGTACCTCTTTTCCCATGAGGGCAGCACCTCTTTTCCCCTAAGGAAGAATGGGCTGAGCTGACGACTTGCTTTCAGCTGCATGGCTGACACAGAGGGGTGATGTGGGGAGCCGTTCACCTCCATTTCCCCGTGCAGTGGTGACTCAGGCAGGGTTGAGTGAGGACTCATCAGGATATCCTTCCAAATATCCCCAGGAAGAAGAAGAGGGACACGTGCTTTTACAGGTGAGCCCTGCTGGCTCCATCCACCCTCACCACCCTTCTCTGAATTTTCCGTAAAGCCCGTTCACCCCCCCAGCTTCTGCCTGCAGATGCTAGCGGGGTGTCACAGTGGGATGTTTGCAGCTTGCTGTGTGTATGATGTTGTGCCATTGGTACTGGGCCAAATAGTTGCACCACTTCTAAGCAAAGGAGTTACTTCCCCAGCAGAGGTTCGATCCCAGTGCCCAGCCAAGTCTGTCTGTTGTCAGCAGTGGGGGCCACACTCATGGACAGCAGTCTCCTTTGCTCCAAAACCAGGCAGGATGAATAACCCAAAACAGCAGAAGGCATCCTCAGACCTAACCCTGGCTTAGTCTAACTGGCACTGTTGACAGGTTTGCACAACCTGTCCCCATGGTGTCTCACTTTCCAGGTTACACGGGGCTTACATTGTAGGCAAATGTTGAAGCGGCACACCTGGAGGAATGGCTTTTTGCCTTGGGCTGCTGAAGCCGCACACCCCGACACCTGGTCAGCAGCACCCATGTCCCCAGCACCGTGCTGGCCGTGGCACCGCATGTCCCACAGGCTCCGCTCCCCTGGGTCAGCTTTTGCCCACCCAAACTCAGCTCTTAGCAAAACCGCAGACCCAACGATGGGGCTGTGCTCTGGGCTGAATGGGAAAAGGGCTGGTAATGAGAAGAACAACAGTATGCAGTATTACTAGAGTGAGCTTTCAGAAAACCTTCCCATATTGAATAGCTGTTCAGCTATCAAAGAAACAATGCAAGAAACCATCAAGAGAACAGTGCTATCTGAAAAGCTCATCAAAGTCCAAAAGCTAATTCAAAATCCTTTTATGGGGATTACCAGTAAATACCCAGAATAAAGATAATACTGAAGATGGCCCAGAAGAAAAACAACATGGTATGTGGCACTAGTTAAAAGCATGCAGTTTCAGCCTGCCTCTGCTCAGGTCACAGCTCTGAGGTTGTTAGGAGCAAGATGCACCACATGGGTTGCGAGGATGTGCAGCGGAGGCTCAGGGTCTTCATGGCATTTACTTGCATGTTGATGAACCATGAAGGTCCTAAGCCTGGTCCCTGCTCTTCCACGGTGCAGCCACCTCCGTGGGCACACAAGAAATACCACAGCACGGTTTTCTTACACAGGCATTTGCCACATGTGTTTCCAAGGAAAAAGAAATGTTCATCTTCCCCTGCGGCAGTGCCCAGGGGCTTCATCCAACTTCATCAGCATGTGGCACTATCTGCACATCATTTTGGCAGGAGGGCAGCCACAAAACATTGTGCTCTTTCCCGAGCAGGCAACATGGCCTGAAAGAGCAAGTCCAAGGTACACGCACAATGACTTAAATCTGGAGGAGACACTTGCAAATACAGAGACCTGAGAAGTGCTAATCTCAATAAAGGCATTGGTTACGAAACAGCAATTTTAGCTAAAAAAGACTAGTTCCAAATAACGCTGCTGGCAAATACCAATATAACCAAACAAGACACAGGGAGGACACATTCACTGCCTTATACGCCATTATGTCAGTTTAACCAGAATAAGGATGGTGGAAGGTACTAAATTTCAAACTGGCAGCATTTTTTACTTTTCTCCTCTCTTTTGCACTGGAATAAATGAAGATGGTGAGGAATCCAGCCCTGTGGCTGCTAGATAAATAATGAAGCTTCTCAGGAGTAGGATGTACCACCTTGTGAAAAAAATCAAGGCTAAGATCTCAGTTTGCTTGTATTTCTGAAATATCTGGTACCCTGCTGAACGAGTACTGTGTTTGAACAAAAGGTCTTTCTAGCAAGTAGGAATGCAAACACCTCCAGGCAGCAGACAGGTAAGCGTACAAATCAGAACCTTTTTTCATTTACTAAAATAGAAATGTTATATATTTAATAGAAAATACAGGGAAGAAGGTTTATTAGCAGCACATTTTCTGTTTTTTTCTATTTACATGTACAAATTTGTGCACAAACAAGCATGCCTATGTTTATTTAAAATTACATAAAATACGTCATCCTAAAGAAAAAAAAATTAGGAGTTAATATGAAAGTCCATATATTCAGTTTGAAAGTGAATATATTGCATATAAACACAATATGCACACAGTTAGTATTGCTTAGCTAGCTTAAAGCTAAACCTAATCCAATATGCAAGTCAAATTACCACAGTTTAATACATTTTATGACTAAGCTGCATGCTTTAATGGCCATTCATAAAACCTAAATCACTCAGCCCAACATCCAAAAACCAGCATGTGCACTGAAACCTGGGCTAAGCCATTATAAAGGCATCGCTGTCTGAGGGTGTGAGCCCACTGCAGCTTGTACCAGTGTTGGTGGTGGCTGCTGCGGACCCCTCCTCCTGCCAGCCACCAGACCCTTCACTGAGCTCTTCCACCCCTAAAGCAAAAAACAAACAAACAAAAATCCTGCCCCCTAAATCCCCCCCCCAAACCCAACCCCGAATACTTCCTCTGCTTTATGACTACATTTAGTTTGCTGAAACAGCTTTGCAAAGAGTTTAGCAATCAGCAGGCAGCGCAAAGGAGGGGCATTCAGAAATCACCCGACCTCCACCGCCTCTGCCCAAATGCACCCATGCCTTGAAGCTGGCAGGTGCTCAGATTTCTTCTGCTGAGGATCTGTTTCAAGGCATGCCTACAACTTGCACGGTCTTGTCAAGCTCAGGAGGCCACGCAGAGCGCACCTCAGACTGCTGGAGGACCAGCAGGCACGTTTGTCTACACCAAGAGTGTTGCACTTCTCAGGGACCCATGATAGGTGCTGGACACACAGCAGCTCTTTGCACAAGCTTTCTGGATGCCAGGATAGCCAGACAAAAAGCACAAGGCAGAAGACAGCCAGATAGCAGCTGAACCCTTTGTTTTATTCCCCAACCTGCTCCAACTCATTGTTCTGAAGCATCTCTAGAGCATCCAGCACCCCACTCCAGCAGCCCCTGGCTCCACTTACTAGGTTTCAGGCAGCGGTCCCTGGCACAGAGGCTGGATGTACCCTGAACCCAGCGGAAAGCCATGCTACACCCAGCACACGTGGTGCCTGTTCCCACCGCTCACTGCCCCACTAGGCATGGGGGCAGCAGGACTGGCTGGTGGTCAGCGTGATGGTGGCCATCAAGCCACCACGTCTGCCTCTGCATTTGTGCTCCAACGAGCAGCAGGTTCTTCCCACAGGCAAGTACTCCAGGGGGGTGCACATCAGCAGCTCATGCGTGGTTGGCTTCTGCGTGAACCGGTACCTCCTGGAAATGGAGGAGAAGAGCAAAGGTGGAGAGAGCAACGAGGTCCCTGCACCAGGCACACAGAAGAGGACAAGCAACTCATTCCCATAGATGTGCTGTTGGCCAGGGAGCAGCAGCCTGCATCTGCACTTGGCTGGGAGGGAAGAAATGGGAGCCAAGAGGGGAGAGAGCAAGCCTCGAGGTAGGATGATGGCAGTGGGAAGGTTGGGCATGTGAAAGAGGAAGCCTGGCAGAGAGACAGAGGGCACTGAGGCAGAGAAATGCTTGATGTGAAGGGCAGTTTGTTGATTCCCTCACCCAGAAAAGACGACTCTTATCCAAAATGCAATGAATGCACACAAAATCTGTGCCCAGATGCATACATCAGGGATATACAAAACCCATTTATTTTTTTTCTTCACCCAGTTATTTCAGGAACGAGTGATGGAACCAGCAGTCATAGCCAATGATTACAATCAGCAATCCATTTGTATTGTTTCCGTTTCAGACTGAGAAGAAGATAATTTGCTTTTGGTTCAGAGTAATAGAATGGCTTTTTCCCTGTTATACTGAAGTAAGATAATTTCAGATTCATAATCAGAATGCTTGCAGGGAGGCTCAAATGCTGCTCCCTGGCTGAATGCACCTATTTGTTCATTAACACGTAATGCAGACATGCAGTTCCTGCCTGCCTGCCTTACGCTCCTGAAGCGAACATATTCTTTACTTGAAGTCTGGGTGTAGGCAGGAGAGCCTTATTAGGGCAGCCTAGTGATGCCTAGAGTACTCTCAGTTCCAGTTCTCATCAGCAGAAGTTGAAAGCCTTCAAAAGCCCAAGTCCAGTCAGACCCTCAAACAGTACACCATAGCCAGAAACTAAGTGTGTGAAATCCAGACTTGGTGTTCTTCTGTTGTTTTGTTGTTTTGGGGTTTTTTTTCTGTTTTTTTGTTTGTTTGTTTGTTTTTCTAATCTGGTGCAAAAATGAGAGCTTGCATAGTCATTGATTCCTCCTGGTAGGAAGTATCAGAAAACTCTCAGCTTCTCCTGCAGCCAACTTTACCTACAGTTAATTAATTAACATGGCAAAAGCAAGAGCCCAAATATTCAGCTGCTTGGGGTAGCTTGACAGTTAGGCAGACATAGGGCACAAAGGTTAAAGAAACATAACTGAGAGATCAGTTATGCACCTAGTCTGTACAAAGGAAAATTGTGGGGACTTAGAAGGAGCCAATAGAACAACTTGATTTGCATGAATTACTTGCCATCAAGAGGACTCAAATACCCTTTCTACAAAGGGTTTTTCTCAGAGACCCAAAATATATTGGGTTTTGCGTTACTCTGGCATACATGCTCCCTTTTTACAGGGTGCTGATGCACATAGGACAGCCAGGAGGTCATGCTGTCATTCAGAGGGACCTGATCTGGCTGGAGAAATAGGCCAACAGGAACTTCACAAAGTTCAACAAGGAGAAGTTCAAAGTTCTGCACCTGGGGAGGAACAACCACAGGCACGAAGATATGCTGGGGGCTGTCTGGCTGGAAAAGAGCTTGGCAGAAAAGGATCTGGAGGTGCTGGTGGACACCAAGTTGAACATAAGCCAGTAGTGTGCCCTTGCGGGCAAAGAAGGCTAACGGTGTCCTGGGCTGCACAGGAAGGAGTGATGCCAGCAGGTCGAGGGAGGTGATCCTTCCCCACTGCTCAGCACTGGTGAGGCCACTCCATGAACAAGTCCATGGAAATACCACAAAGATGATGAAGGAACTGGAGAATCTGATATATGAGGAGAAGCTGAGAGAGCTGGGAATGCTCAGCCTGGAAAAGAGAAAGCTCAAGGGGATCTTATCCATGTCTATAAATGCCTGGTGAGGGCGGAGTAAAGGAGATGGAGCCAGACTTTTCTCAGCGGTGCCCAGTGACAGGACCAGAGGCAATGGGCACAAACTGAAACACAGGAGGTTGCCTCTGAACATCAGGAAACACTTTTGCTATGAAATTGGCCAAATACATTGCCCAGAGAGTTTGTGGAGTCTTCATCCTTGGAGATGCTCAAGACCCAGCTGGGATGCAGTCCTGAGCAACCCGATCTGGCTGACCTTGCTTTGAGCAGGGGGGCTGGACTAGGTCTCCAGAGGTCCCTTCCAACCTCAGCTATTCTGCGAGTCCAAGATTCATGCCTAATTCTTTGCGGGGAGAACTTCACTGAAGCTCCCTGAGAGCAGCACATACATATACTCTTGGACGGACAGAGGAGCAAGAAGGTCCTGTGCTACAAGGATGCTCATGGTGGACTATTTGGTGCTGTTTGCAGCAGCAGTGATTATCTGTCTTCCACTGAAGAATCCGATTCTCAGTTTTACCAAGAGGATCTCTAAGGCAGCACGAACACTCTCTGGTGTGGAGTAGAAACTTCTTTGTCACACAAAGTTTTCTTAGACTGATCTCTTCTGATTCATTGCCTAAGATCTTGTGGACATCTGTGGAGTACTTCTAAAGGACATATAGAAAGTAACTAAGCAAAGTGAGCCTGTCACAAAAAGTCTTCAACAGACCATCCAGAAAAAAAAGTTGAAGGATCTATCAACTGGGCAGACAGAGGAAAAAGGATGGCTGTGATTTAGTCAATCTGATCAAACTGAAATGGGTAGTGATGCACTTTTCTCCCTCAAAACCAATAGGTTTCAGCTAAGTATGGAGAAATTCTAGGAACCTGAAACATTGCTAAGGAGATGGGTAGCAAGGACTGTCTTTCACTGGAATACTACAGTAAGACTCTCTAGAGAACCTGTTTATCTCTGGATGAATGCTAAGTGAAGGCTTACCTCTTTTTTTCTTTTTCTATTGCCACCTTGGCAGGAACCAGTTCCCAGCAAGATGCTGCCAAGCACCTGCTGTGTCAGACTTAAACCGTGTGCACACTGTGGTACACGGAGATAACAGTCACCAAACAGGGCTGGAGTGTGCCCTTTGGTGCATTTTCATCCATTGCTAACAGCAGGGAGGAGGTGGTCATTTTCCTTTGCTTTGGTAAAACACACTAATCCACCGATTGCAGTGTTGCAATGGGAGCAAATGGTTGTCACAGATGCAGCAGACACCAGAGGTGGCTGCAGTGCGAACCAGGTGAAGGCATGCAGCATGGAAGCTGTGGTGTGGACTGATGAAACGGCAGAGCTTCAGTCCCTTCAGGCACTTGCCACCTCTGGCAGCCTCAAAAAAGGAGGAAAAACCTGTCTAGTCTATGTATGATGACATCATCAACTTCCTGGGGAGTGAGAAGCTCAAAACAATTCACAGCCAAGAGGGGGGGAAAACAACAATGTGATGTTGGGAGTAGAAAATTGACTAATTCCACAGCATTTTTTTAGAGGGTAAAGCTACTGTGTTCTGGAGGTGGAGGAACGGTCTTAGTAAAAGGGGCCTCCATTTTTCTGTGAGATACTTTCCCTTAGGATGTGATCTCTGTTTAGACTTAAAGCAACAGCAAGAAATGGTACTCATGCAGTGCAAAATGGCATAATTTTGTGCCTGGCAAACTGGCCTCCGTGGTCCTGCAAAACAGCTATCGCCCGTGCCAGCCATTTGAAGGGCAATTTCCCCTTTTACTTTGAACAGCTCTATGGGTACACGGCCTCGGGGCGTAACTCTGCTGCTGGGCTTCGGCAAAAACCAGCCTTGAGACAGACCCTAGGCACAAGTGCAGTCTCTCCTGATTTAGGGATTTGGTTTTATTACTTTATATGCCGATAAATAATGGGTCCACTGTTCAACAGCAATAGACTGCCTCAGGCAGAAACACACCAGCTTCTCCGTTAATCACAGAACAGAGGGCTGGAAATGCCAAATTTCACTTCTGGTGCTCATTTCAGCTACGGCTTTAAGCGAAATGAAATCATCCCTTTAGCCATCACCTGCTGCATACAAAAGCAATCTGTTTGACAGGCAGAGCACGAAAATATAATGCAGTTGTCTTTTGGCTGCACAAAGACCGTCTTTATGAAAGTACCACTGGCTGTCAAATATGACTGTTCACTCCCAGCAGAGTTCGCGTATTGCTGACGTGTTATGATGAGATCATTGTTTGTGTCAGCCTGCATATGGACAAGATACACTTTATATTCGCATGCAGTCATCACTGACCACGTGCTACACAACTCTGCTTAAATGTCACCATAAGTGCAGGAGGGTGCCTGAAACACGCCAACATTTTAAGTCTGTGCTGTTCTTGTATCTGAAAGTAAGAGGGTTCCTCGACCCGCGCCACCAGGGTTAGGCAGATTGTACTCAGGACAATGCTCCAACATCTGCCAGCTCCCTTCTCCCTCCCCAACACATCATCCGCTTTAGACAAATGGACTCCCCAGGTCCCACAGCATCGTCAGGGACCTTTCACATGTTGAAAGATAGTAGTTGTTTAGCTTAAACAAGTAAGTTTTAATTAGAATAAATTACTTAGGGTTATAATACAGTGTGATTTANGCTTAAACAAGTAAGTTTTAATTAGAATAAATTACTTAGGGTTATGATACAGTGTGATTTATGCTGTTTGCTTAGCTTTACTTAGCATGAGTAGCTAGATTTCCTGAAGCCTTTAGGCTGCAGTAGGGTTAATTTTCTTAGTAATTTTCCTAGCAGCTGGTACAGTGCTGTGTTTTGTCTTTTAGTACAAGAAAAATGTTGATAACACACTGATGTTTTGGTAGTGTCTTCCCTAAGTCTGGGACTTTTCAGTTCCCTATGTTTTGCCAGAGAGCTCAGGTGCACAAGAAGCATAAACCAGAAGATAAGGAGGCTACAACCACCAGCAGAGACTGCAAATCAACAAGATAAGAGCAGTCAACGGCCTGCCTGGACACAGAAAAAGAATCCAATAAACGGTTAGAAGACCCCAGACAAAAAATCACCGTTGGACTAAGAGACATGTGAACAGCACGTGAGGGGTGGGTGTATGGATCGCAAGGACTCTGCACACAACTGCAATCACAATTGCCCAGGGATTTCTTCATTTGAGGTCCCTCCCTTTTTGGAGGCACCCAGCCTGGGCTGACCTTGCTGCTCTACCTTTCCATTAAATTACTTATTTTTACAGAAATCTGAGGACTGAGACTGTGCTGCGGGAAACCCAGGGTTGAGCCTGAAGGAGGAGGGAGCATGCCCAAGAGCGAGTGTATGTGTGTGAGGAGTGGAAAGGGGCACCCGTGGGCTCACTGGGGTCAGCCGCTGCGACGGGACCCTGGTCTGAGCAGTAAAAGACGTGGGTGGTGTGTGTGCGACTCCTTGAATGGGGTGTGATTGCTCAGGCAGCGGCTTTTCCTTTCACATCACGGTAAGGAAATCCACCAGCAGCAATTTCAAGAGTAAATGTTGTCATCTCAAATAAAGCCCATGGCTGCAGACACTCCCAAACCTGGGCAAGGTCCAGATCTGTGTGCTCCAGCTGTAGCTCCCTCCCCACCCAGCCTATGGGCCAACAGTGACAAGCCATCCTCATAGTCCAGATCATCTGCAGGAGTTTGCATGCGACTGAATGCTCCAAGACATGGGGAGTCAAAATGGGAAGTGGTCTGTAAACAGCAGACAAGAGCTGCAAGTTCTCATGTCTCATTACTCAGCTGCAGGGTGGGCAGCAAGCCCTGCTGGCTTGCTGTCCTCTTTTGCCAGCCACACGACAGGACCCTAAAACAGATCTCGCAGAAAACCCCATATTTATCAAGAGAAACAGGCTTGTTCTAGAGAGCTAACCTTGAGGGACATCTCAGAGGTCTCAGCCTCTCTGTAAGTAAGAACCCTTAAAAACATTTCTAAGGTTTCAACCTCTGTGTTATTCTTATTACCCAACATGCTGCAAGAGCACCCAGATTTGCCCATACTCCTTCACTCTTGGAGCATTAGTCACAGACATATTTAACACCACATTCATTGTGGTTCTCTCCCTCTTTCTGTTCTCCTTCCTGCATGTTTCTGTCCTAGGGGAAAACAGTGAAACTGAACAGGAAGGAGGCAAGTGACAGAAGTACATGCTATGCCTTGCTCAGGTGTTGGGGGGCTGCCCAGCCAAGGAAGCAGAACCTCTGAATTCCCCCTCAGTGGGGAGTTACTGAGATGACCCAGAAGGCTGGACAAGTAAAACATTGTTCAAGCTTATAAGCAGTCCAGAAAAAAACCAAACCTCTGATGTTTCTTTGAGCCTTCCTCTGTCTGCTTACTGAGAGATGCTAGCCCAAATGGCTTATGATTTATTTGACTTTGTACTGATGACTTTTTATATTAGAAAAAAAACATTATTTTACCTGTCTGGTCCACCTACAGGAAAGAAAAGGCTTGTCAAATTCAAGGCTTCATTTTGGTATTAGTACATATATAATTATATATAAAAGTTCATACATTAAAATGTATGCACATAAATGTATTTATATAATTGTATGTATGTGCAAGTAGAAAAATAGAAGTTAATTATATATACTGACAGAATCCCCCAAAGGCTTCATAGTTTCTCCGTGGCTTCTCATTTCTGTAGGGTTAGGGGCTCACTTTTGAATATGTTACTGCATTTTATGTGTGTATTACCCAGGTCTTCTGTTGTCTCAGCACCTCCCTCAGTATTTTAGTACCGGAGAAAGGAAGGAGCCACTGCCACCAACAATAAGTTACTGTACAATATGTAAAAATACAATCTTCCAGGCAACAGGCAAGCCTTAAAAAAGAAAAAGCTACTCATCCCACAGTAGGGGCGTGGTGGGAAGACTAGCAGAGCTTCATTTTGGGCTTCAAATATTCATTTGAGCTCACTGCAACCCTGTGAGCAGATCTAAGTTTAACACAGGCCCAGAGGATGCAGAGCTCAAGTCAAGTCAAGAACAATAACTCACTTCATGTCAAAGCCCAGTGAAGAGATTTCTTTTGACAGCTCCTGTTTCATGCTCCCAGTGAGCTTACTGGCTTCCTGCACAGGCACACGAGCCTGACCTCTCCCATTCACCCACAAGTTGGCTGCATATAAAATGGCCATTAATTCCAGCTGGCACGGGTTTGGCTGAGGCCCTTCCTTCCCATCAGCAACAGGGAAAAAACTGGGGGCACATGTGGAGGGATGAGACAGAAACAAGCAGCAATCCACAAACTTCCATTGCGAGCTGTCTGGTTTGCAACTCTTAACTGATCATCTACAGTCACACCAACATTTAGGCAAAAATACTTAGAGCTGATTAAGATAGAGAAGAGGAAGCATACTCTCCCAGAAGCATGAACCACACATCAGTAGCTGCCCACTCTTGATCTGATGAGAATTTAAGAAACAAAGCATTCCAAAAGCTGCGTTGGAAAGTATTAGGAATACTACTTTTCTTTTTTTACTCTCTTAGTTTACAGGAATAAGCTGGGTAGTTATTTTAACCTAAGCTAAGCATGAAGACAAGCATCACAAACATCTTCCACTGAAAAGGCTAGACACAATTCTTTCCATATACAAACTGCAGGGCTTCAGCATAGTTAGAAGAACATTTACAAGACACTAACCTAAAACTGCTTTTGAAAAGGAAACACACCGGACATAACATTGCAAAGGCTTAGGATCCACAGGACTGGCTGGTTTGCCTGTAATTGCACAAGATGGATTTGAAGGAAGAACTGGACGCTGATCTGTATGTAGGACTTCTAATTGAAGACAGAGCCAGCCACCAGTAAAACTGCTACAAAAAAGGAAACATTTTCAGCGAAGATTTGCAATGTAGTCAACAGCAACTTTCTACATGAAACAGGTAACACAAACATGGCAGTGGCTAAACTGGCTAAAGTGCTTCATTAGACTTTGCTTCCTTATTGAAAGGTTCAAACTCTAAGGACCAGAGAAACGAGCAGTGAAAGCAGCATGTGGGGAACTTAACCATAAGAATTATCCCTTATTCTCAATTGCCCAATAGCTGGCAATGAAAATTTGTTTGTGCAATGCAGAAGAGATAACCTTTAAAGCAGTCCAACTTCAAATGCTCAGGATCTACAGGATATGCAAAGCCAGTGGGGTTTGGTTCTGTGGGCTTTTCAGGGTTGTTTGAAATTACTGCCATTCTATACACTGCCATCCTCTGTTCCAAGCACTATTATTTAAACAAGCCTAGAGAATATTTAAGCTGAAGTCACTTTGTATAAGTCTAAAAAGTTTACCTATTGCCACACAAAACTTTAGGTTTCCTTAGCCTCAATAGCCAGAGTTAGTGTCACAGCTGCTGGGGGACCAGTTCAACCCAAGAACGGCTGGAACTCAAACTCACCTTAAAATTACATGATCAGAAATTAAGTGTGAAGATTAAAAGAAGCCTTTAAGATGAATAAAACAGCTTTCAACAGAAGGGATATATGAAATCAGGTGGTTAGAAGGAAACAAACTTTTGCAGCTCACAAAACAGACTGAGAGGAAATGCAGGTAGTTGGTATCAGGACATAGAAGAGTGGCGATGAAAGGAATTCAGGTGGGAAAGATTTCATTTGAAAGCACAGAATAAAATCAAAACATTATTTAATAGCAGGCAGAAAAATAATAAGAGAACTCAGGAAAGGGAATTTAGGTATTGTGCTGCATGGCTGCAAATGCATCGAGCACAAAATACATTCAGGAATATTTAATGTTCTGTAACTAGCTTTCAAGTGATTCCAATGGTACTCGTTTCTGCTATGGCTCCCAGATTCCAACAACTCTATCATACACACAGTCTCTTACTAAGTTTTGCATTAAAATCTTAAGTATTATGGAAAAGATAAGAAAAAGCCAAGTCAGAAGACAGAAGCAGCACAGAGTGCTTTCTTGGTAAAGTACCTCAAAGGAAGATGTCAACACTACTCCTCAATTTCAACATGTTTTGTGGCAAAGATATCCATCTCTACAATCTGAATCTAGGCTGACTACTTACAATAGCTAGGGAACTATCTGTTCAGTTGAGAGGTTTTTACACACAGAAGTTACTCTACAAAACTAAGGATAACTCAGAATCAGATTCAGGCACATGTGAGTTAATTAGAGCAAAACATAAAATCCAAACCAGATGGTCCAGGTGTAAAAAATTCAGAAGAAAGGCACACCCATTTATTGCTTGAAGATGAATTAGAAATCAAGTCTATCAACAGTGCCATGAATACTTAAAGCTGTCATGTTATGGCATCACTGAACCAAGGGGAAAAAACCCACATGTATTCCAAACAGATTGTATTAAAAATTTATTTTTAAATAAAAGAAAAAACAAGACAATGATTTTAAATAAACATGGTATATTCTACACGTGTGGATCAACACAACTTTACATAAGCCATTTTTAACTTTTAGAAGTTCTGTCGCAGCATCTTCTACAACATTTGACAGTGTTGGTTTCCTATTTCATAATCACCCAAACAATACCCAGATGAAACTATTTGCTTAAGTGAAGCTTTATTTTTCATAACCAAAGATGGCTCTACTAATACAAAAGCACCTGTTAAACAATTATCCCCACCAAATTTTTTTAAAAATGAAGTCTGTTCAGCCTTTTTTTTGGTTCTGTTCCATTGCCTGCATAGAAATCAGCATAAAGCTAAGTTGCAAGCTAAGCTTCACTTTAGCAGTGCAATGAATGGCATCAAACTTCATGAAAGAAATGAAAGTACAAACATTGTCAGCAAAATTCAACTATGTAAAAAACAATATTACAAACAATGTCTTCGTGGGTCACAACTAGACTAGCTTTCAGTGCGCAACTTTCCTCAGGAAAAGTGCTTTTTCCTGATTCACATGAAAAGAATGAAGCATGCAAAAGCCTTTGTTCATACAGAAATGCCCATTAAAAGCGTTCCATGGTATCATAAGGCAAAAGAGATATTAAAGTGGATGAAGCATTTTGGCCCAGAGTACGTTTTACAACATATACATACACATTACATTTGTGTAGCATATGACAGGTAAAGGATAGGCTCAGTAAGGTAAAAATGTCCATTTTTATAAATACATGTCATTATTGCTAATATGCTACACATTATCATCCAACTTTTAGAGCTGCTTTGTTGGCATTACCCTTGTAATTAGCAGCTCACAGTCATGGTGAAAATATGCTATTCCATATGAAGAAAAGTAAAGCAGCATAAAGACAATTATGAAAACAAAAGGCTTATGCAACATCCCTCTCTAGCTTCGCTGTGTTTTTTTAATTAAAAAGTGTTCAAAGAAAACAAGTCCAGTTCACCACAAATTAGGAAGTCTCACAAGGGGGTTGGAAATCAAGCTACAGGGAGCCAGGGGGGAGGGGAACACGGCATGCATTATAATCTAGTCCTTTTAGTCATACCACCGGAATACAAAAGTCCAATTTAAAGGCTAGACTAACAGTAGAAGGCAAAAAGCCAAGAGTAGACTTAGTTTGATATTTAAATTAAGATTACAATTTTAATCAGTAACAGCAAACTCACCTGGCCCTTTAATATATTCACAATATCTACTGCAATTGAATACTTAATTATGACTCGTATAGGTATATACGTTCACTTTAAAAAGATATTAAATACCTGCATCATGAAATTACATTCTTAAGACATCGTGTAAGAAAATAGCTCATGTGTGAAATGTTTCTGAAANCCCCCCCCCACCATCAAAGCATTCAGCCACAGGGAAAAAACAAGCACCCCTTAAAAAAGGATGGAAATATTGAAGGGGACCAGCTTGGCTAGTTACAGCACAGTGCTTAACAAGGTTCAAGACAGAACCAGATCAGAGTTGGCCAAAAGATGCCCACAATACATGCCTGACTAGTAATTCCTTCCAACTCATTCTATCAAACTCAGTCCACTTTTGGTTCATTGCAATGACTAAAGTATTTCATATATACATATAAACACAAGACTTCAGCTTTACTTTAGTTTGTTTTTGCAAAGCATTTTTACCTTTCCATTCATTTTGTTCTGCAGCAACTACAAGAGGTAGGCATAAAGCATTTAAGAGCTTCTTTCCCAAGGTCCTGTTACTAGCTCAGTTTAGTGGGATAAAACAGAAGTCAGCTATACTTCTGTGATTTTACTATGTACAGACTTGTACAATCCAGCTGGAAAATAAGCTACGTGAACCCTGGATTTGCTAGGCTAGCACACCATGGAGTAAGAAGCTGTTCATATCCAGGAGGATACTTTTTTTTTTTAAAAGTGTTTACTGCAGAGCATTCCTATAGTATGTAGATGTCAGGACCAATTCTCTCCATTTCTATTTGTACGTAGGAGCAAGGTACCATTTGGCCAAGACTACAGATGTATTTTCACAGATGCAAGTGCCATGCAAAAATAAATAAAAGAACAGATACCAAAACATACAAGTAGTAAAACTACTGAAGGTAGATTTTTCTTAGAAGTATTTATATAAACAATTTATAATACTTTTCTTCCCCCCTTTCTCTTTGTGACATTCACAGTTACACAGCTGTGGCTATACATCAAGAATTTCTTCTGCAGTGCCTCCACAACGTAATCTGTAGCGTCCTGTCCTCCAGCTAATAGTGGGGTCCCACAAAGCAGATAGGAAAATATAAATTGTCATGGATTCTCTGATGAACCAAGCTACTGCATAATCAAGTTTTGAAAAGCACAGAGCACCACCCTAGGAATATAAAAAACAAGTATTTAAACATACTGATTATTCAAAAGGAATTAAATTAATTTAAAACATTTTTGTTACAGATAAGTCTATTTTAAAGCTTATTATACAGATTTACATATCAATAGCATATTTTTTTATAAGCCAAGAACATTTTCCTCTTCAAGATATGAACACCCATATTAAACATGAGGAATTTAGCAGAATGACCCAGAAGGTTTGAAGAGACTTGTATGTAGAGCAAAAGGCAAGGAAAAAGGAAAAGTGTGACAATTTCACTTTTTTCTTTTTGAAGCTTTGTAAAACTGTGCTCAAGCAGACACTGGGTTTTTGCCACAGATGCCAAGAACAAAAGCATCTACACACAACACATGCACATTTCCAGAGGAATGAAATTCAAATAAACATGCCTTTGGCCTAATTGCATAGGAAAAGTGGGACCAAGATAAAAATCTTACTTCCTCTCTATACTTTCTGCTCCTTTGAGAATTTCCAGATACATGCAGAGCTGGAAACCTAAGAGGCTTCAGAAGAGGAAGAGTAGGCACAAAGCTTTTTACATGCTGTGCATGGTGAGAAGAGTAATCAGAAAGGTGACCGTTAAACTGACCTTCTGGAGTCCTACCCAATCAACAGAAGGCCCAATATTATTATTTTTTTNTTTTTTTTTTTTTTTTTTTTTTTTAGTTCTAGTATGTGCTAAGACTACCAAAAGTAATTCTCTGTATGATAAGAACTATTTGATAAATTTGAATACACTATTAATTATGGATCAGATTTGGATGGAATATGGACACAGCAGAAAGTCTAAATAGTTCCTACAGCATCAGAAGAACAAATGCTGTTCTGATTTGTGACATCTTTGTATATTAGAAGTTTGAGGCCTCAACTTCTAGTGATGGGAAGATTTTATTTTTAGAAGTAGGCTACAGCTTTCCTGTAAGTCCATTATTACCAAAAATAGATTAAAAAAAATGTGCATATACACTTCAAGAAATACAATACAAAGTGACAACTAAGAACCATAAAATCCTACAAATCTACTGTTCTTGTACTGTTAAAAATAAAGCTTAAAAATTTCTGGATATGCCTAGGTAGAGCAGACTGGAAATGTGAAGATTAAGGGGACAGATATGCAAACCTTCAGAGCTTAGGCAGAAGCAGGTGCACACAGCAAACAAAATTACAACCAAGCACACTTACTTGTTTTCACACTACTATAACTGAAACTTGAAGACTGACAAGTAACAGGATTTGACCTGTTATTTCCTTGATGTCAAGAGAATTATTTTGCTGTTATAATTAGGCTTAGCTTTTTGCTGAGGTAGATGGCACTAGTAACTTTAATAACTCCAAAGAAATGAAGCTACGTACCTGAACGCCTTTCAGTTGAATGTAGTCAAATATAAACCACGCCAAGCAGTGACACATGAAAAATACCATTATATCCCATCTAAACACATGATGAGCTGCCCATCCAATAACTAGACTGGCAACAAAGCACTCGGAGATTGGCTCACAAATTATTGTGGCAGGTAACATATTAATTCTCAGTTTGGCCCACCTAGAAAAGACAAACAAATCAGTTCTGACTGTGAATTATTCTTTATGTCCTCCTCCCACCTCACCAAATGAAGAACCACTATGGCCTTTTCTGACATTAGTTTAATCTCATTTAATTTACACCTCCAAATAAAATATTGCAAAAATTATCCCTTAGCATTTAAAAGGTACTAATGTTTGTTGGTTTTAGGTTTTTTACGTTTTTTTTTATTATCAGTCATACTTCTGTGGAAAGTCAGTGCCTCTGTCCCAACACTAACAAGAAGCATGCAGCAAGCTATGCATTGGAACTTCAGCATTCTGGACACTAGATCAAATGAGCTAGGAAAATGTATATCCCTCTCATTATCTGGTTATCCACATCAGAAGCAGGTGACAGGGGTGGGTGGAAGAGGAAATAAAGACTAAAATTTTACCTGATCATTCTGGACTGAAACTGAGAAATTGAATATGAACCAGAGTTTTGCATTGCAACTTGTGTGGCCATCGCAAATTTCCAGCCCCTGAAAAATGAATTTATTATTATAAAAAAAGTGCAAATAAGAGATGCAAAAAACAATTAGAGAACAAACACCCAGGAATTTTATTAGGCTTGAAAAGTTTCTTTGGCATATGTGCCGTATTATTACAATAGCGATAAGCAAAAAAATTAGTGTATTTTATCAAATCTCTTCATTAGAAAAGAGCAAATACCACTTCAATAATACTTAAACCAAGTTCTCAAACTTTTTTCTAGAGGAATTAACAATAATACGGCTTAATTATTTCTAAAAGCGCACACACAATAGCCTTTTAGCATGTTGTAAGCACATTTGCTGTATATGCGTGAAGCTGACCTGAACACCTATACTTTTAGTACATACTACATGTTTAAAAAAAAGATGTAAACTGCACTTAAAGCAATAAACAGAGACATCTTACCGGTCAGCTATAGCTTTGGCCATAAAGTAGTCTTCAGCAATATATTGTGCAAAAGCTATCAGTCCTCCTGCTTGGTCCAAGACATCCTTCCTCATCAAGCATGACATTCCTGTTACACACTTAAAGCCAGTTAAGTTGGCTGAAATATATGACCTTGGATGTGAAGTTCCAAAATAAACCTGCCAAAACAAAATAAGGCTTTTAAAACTCCACGTGTATTTATGCAAGTACTAGTCACTGGCAACTTTTTCTCCAAAAATTTTTTCCCTCCAAACAAGGGCTTGATGTGGACAATTATGACAGTGTATTTGGAAAGATCTTTGCCACCAATCTAAGAAATCTAGTTTACCACCAAATCTGAGAAACCTAGTAGTGTCATTGGCTCTGTTTTCACACATCTATTAATGGGTTTTAAATCCACATATTAAACTACTGTATTTCATTTGGTACTTAGTTTCTAATTTATTGAGGTCATTCTCAGGGAATACATATATTAAAAATCCATTAAGTAACTTACTAATCACTAGGATTCATATATTATTTGGTGATAGCTGACAGACATGCGCTCTCCTTCCTCTTGGAAGGATAAACTGCATTACTGCATACATGTTCTTAGAAACTTACTTTACAGCTGTACAGAAGCAGGAGAATTTTGTTTACCTGATGTACTTGTAAACAGAAATAGCAAAGAAAAAATACAGGTTGTAAGAGAGTCTTTCTACAGGATTCAAGAACTTATAACTAGGAGTTTCCTATAAAGAGACAGTAGAAATGAGTGCTAGCGCCTCTCATTACTATTATTCCTATCGATGACCTTCACACTGGTCTTACTAATACAGTAGCTCATTCAAGAGGAGGCATGGTCATCTTGCAGTATACCGGATCTGGAAGCAAAAAGCTCTTCCATGAATACAGAAGCAGGAGTTGTAATTCTTGCTACTTTAGCACTTTGCGCTATAGCTCCTTGCTCTTCTCTTGTAAGAGGAAATTCAGATTTTGTCACAAAAATGACATGAGCTGCCCTCTCTGCATGCAATGAAAGAGTACTGAATTTCACTGCACTTTCATCTCTCACATTTCTGCCTTTGACACACATTAGTTAGCCTTGGGGCCAAAATGCCGTATACATGCCAGCTTAGAATAAAAGGCAGTTGATTAAATTACATGCCTTGAGACACAAGGAACAAACAAGAATACTCAATCTCTTCATTCTACAAAAGAAAACTTAGTGAGAAAGAAGAGAGGGGAGAATAGGACAGAATGAGTGATATGAAGATGGTGGATAGGAAACAACTGTTTGCTTTCTCTTCAAAAACAAGTATTAGGAGACATGAAATAGCACTATAGAAGAACAAGGGTCAGAGTGAACGAAGTGGTGGTTCCTGTAACACATAGTAGATCTATGGAACTTCCTGGTGAAGACAGTTATAGCTGTTCCAAATCTATATGGACTCAAAGAAAGAATGGAAAAATTCACGTAAGAAATCTGTTCTTACTAGAATACTAATAAAGGGAGGATTAGCAAATATACATGTCTACTTCCTGCTCAGGAATTCTTCCAGCTAAAGATTGCAGAAAGTTGAAACAGTATTACTGAAAAACAGGATATAAGCCTTACTTGTGTTCTACTCTCCTCAGGGGCTCTGCTTATAAGCCCTGCTGGAAATAAGATACTGTGTGCACTGGACTTTGCTCTGACTTGTCATGGCCATTTCTGCATTCCTTTTCAGACATCAAAATAGAATTAATGGCACTTTCTGGCTACACACTAGAAAGAGTTCTTCAGTTTTAATAATTTTTTAAATAAAATCCATCATTTTCATCCTGCAATCTTTACTGTTTGTATTGTGAACTTAAATATTGAGTCAATGTTCAGAGCACCACAGTAGAATTTTGGAGCATTTAAAAGATATCCCAGATAGTTTGGAGTGTGACTGCAGCTGAAAATAAACATTTCTTCACGCAAAAGGTGCAAGAGGCACTATACAACTTTTAGTCAGCAAGGTCCTGCAAAAAACCAAACCAAAACAATAACATTGCACTCACTTGTTCAAGGGTAGCAGCAAAACCCTGTCTGTCTGCAACATAGGGAAGCCCATGGACCAAGCCTACTTTTTCAGTCATTTGATTGGCCATATCTGTCAGTGTGTCTGGCGTTACTAAGTGACAAATGAAAAAAAGACAATTCATTAAGCAATTCTGTCATTAGCAGACTACTGTATAGAGACATTAGTTCTCACTATATTACCAGTATCAAGAGCACATATACTTTGATGCACAGTATTTTGGAGGAACAAAGTTTCAGAAAAAAACAACACTAATTCTCAACAAATACAATGGAAACAGTTTCAACACTATTTTTTTTTAAATGGGATTTTCACCTTTAAGTAGAGATTAAACATTTTTATATGAGGAAAATATTTTTTTCTGGATTTTTAACTTTCCTTTCTACTTGTATTCTCAGTCAAAATAATTTCCAATAACTGCTTGCCTACAGGGAATAAGAGCAACATAACAACACACACCTACCTCTGATTCCACTGTCACAAATCCATATGAGATCGTATTTGGCAACTTCATAGCCAGGCATTAAATTGTTAATCTTGGGGTTGATACCAACCTTCTTGCCACCTAAAAAATACAAACATCATAAAATAATGTAGGGGGGGTCTTTTTTAGAATACAGACTCAATACCCGAAATATTTAGATATACTAACTGAAAAACAGTAAATGCTTACCCATCAATTCTTAAAGTCCACTTTATGAAAAGGATTTAAATTTTAATTATTTCATCACTTCTACATTTTAGATCTTACTACAATTATGCAGACAATTAAAAAGGAAAAAATAATTAAATGCCTCCTCAAAATGGCAGGGTAACAAGGTTAATGTAATTAAAAGGGTAGTAAAACTACAAAGTTCATTACTATATTCTGTAAGGTATATATTCTCTACCTCTTATTTCTTAAGACTAGTGATTATGACCATCACATTCTACAGTAATTTTAACTGAAAAATGAAAAAGGAGCAGAATAAAGTCAGACGCACTTTTTTGCTTCTGACTGACAGACATGGTCCAGTTTGTAAAAAAATGACATTGTACTACCTAGTTCTAATATTGCTTCCCTCCTCTAATTCAAATGTAAAGTGAAGAAAGAGCCCTACAGTCTAAGCTGATGAAAAAGGATTGTTGCAGGACCTCAAGCTAAAATACAGCCACAACTCCAAGTCACTTCCTGCACATTTAGGTCACTGCAAAGGCAGGATTTAAGCTGCTGTTTCAGATTAAGAAGGAAAAAAGTTGCAGGGGTTCCATAAATCACTCTTCCTAGAGTTTTTTTGGACTGATGTCACAGATTGTGACTATATACTTACTTGTCTACCCCAAACTGATGATTAAACTACAGAACCAACACGGGCTGAACAAAACAACTATTTATTTTAGAATACTGTACACAAGTAGAAGACCTAAAAACATTTTACAAGTAAGAGTCCCACCTTTGAGTTGCACTGCTTACCTATGAACAGTCTAGCATCAACATTTGGGTATTTGCCAAGGAGCTTTTTGCAGACATCAATAGCTGGATCATCATGATCTTGTACACAGAGTAGCACTTCATACTAGTAAAAACAAAAAAGTATACACACACATATATATTTACACACTTAACATCAATATGGGCTAGACAGTAAAGCTTAAAAACATACCAAACTGAAAAAATAAAGAGCCCTGTTACAGAATTAAAAATAAAACCAAAGGGATTGTTTTACAACTAAATAAGATTATTTTTTAATGCACAACTAAGTACTTGTGAAAAAAGAACCAAGCCTGTATCCCAATACACTCTTGCACCGAGGAACATTAGTTGTCCTGTTATTGGAAGGGTTTCTATTAGGCACGAAGCAAGACATCCTGGTATACAAGGTAAAATTTTGATTTCCACTTCCATTTTTATTCACACATGAATCTTAAATCCAACATTATATTCAATGAAGTTACAGCACACAAAATATTAAAGGAATGATATTATGATATACTTGACTGCATACCTCAGAGCTACACCTTCCTTTCCTTTACTTTGTAGGTGCAGAACAGAGTTGGAAGACATCCCACACAGACGAGTATATGTACACTTAATTGTGTAATAAAGCTAAGCTCAGGAACATGTATATGCATATGTAATGTATATGTATTTTCCTCATTAATGGAATAATGGTTAAAAATCAACAAAAGGTAAGGGAAAGCTGTGGCTGCTTCAGCAATCAAGCTACATGCTTGTTACACACTTGTCTACAGACAGTACATTTTAAGAATCACTCAACATTTTGAAACAGCTTTGCAAGCTTTGATGGAGCTGTTCCTGTTTCTGGATTAACAAATTCCTTGAATACTCCTTACTTGATATAACCTTCCTCATTAAGTTAAATAGATACATTCTTTCAAGAAAAAAAAGGTACTGTTAAACACAAAACCCCCTAACGACTAAATGCATTCAGAATATTGTGGAAACTTAAAATCATTAACCACTAAATGGGAGTTAGTAAGACTTGGTCTAGCACTACAAACTATCAGACAAACCCATCTCAACCTCTCAGAATGCAAACCCAAAGCCAATTTGCTTAAGGAGTGAGCAGTATTTGATTCCTATCGTTTTGCCAGCATGGAAAATGGAATTTAAAGGGTAAAAAACCTGTCTCATTAAGCAGACAGGTCCTTCCACCACAACAGAGCAATCCTGACAGCATGAACACCATAGAAATTACTAACTAAAGAAATTACTTCTTCATTGCTCATCCAGTTAAACATGTAAAAGAACAACTATTTTTGCTAGCAATTAGATAACTAATCTACAATCCACAGTTGCAATGACAGTTCTATATCCAGATTCTCAAGGTAATTCAACCAGAAATAAAAAAACTTTGACATTCCAATATTTGAAAACAGAAAAATTCACAGTAAGTGGCCTTTGTATGCAGTAACAAAGTAAAGAACTACAAAATGTATGACTTAAGAAGAAATACAAAGATGCTTATCTACGTAAACATTACAATCAGGTTCATTTGGACATAACATGAACAGAAAGATTTATGCCAAAAATCACAATATCACAGTAGGTAAGAACTGTTCACTGATCAATATATTATGTGTAAGTCCTGCAGTTTAGAAGCTGCATAACTGGCTTCTATGCAAGAAAAGATTATTTCACACATGGGGTATCACAGAAGAGTATCAGACAATCAGTATCACTGCAAGTTGAAGTCAGCTTTACTGGAACAAGTTTAAGACTGTTCTTTAATAATATTCTCCTGGGCCGCTGAACTTTGAATACCAGGCAATAGTTTTATTCTAATTTGTGGTGTAATGTCAATCTTTTAAATGAACTATTTTTGTGGTTATTGTACAGAAGTGTTTTCAAACAGTTTGGGGATCTTGTGTGTACTGTATAATCTGTGCCCCAGTAAACTGAAGCATTCAAACCTCCTTTTTCACTCTCCTTGGGAAAAAGAGGATTGTCACTATTGTTACCTGAAATTCAGATTGGTGTGGAGTAGCAATATTAAGATTGCCATCTGTATGTATAAGTTGTCGGAAGAAAGGGTCAAGACTATTTCTCATAAAGCAAGATCCAGCATAACTCTTTTTCTGAATTCTCAAACAAATTGTATTTGTAGTAAAATGTTTCAACTGCATAATGTTTTGATGCTCGTTATAGTCCTAAATAGCTTAAGATATTGTTGCAGCTTCTATGCACTGTTTGCAATACTGGCATACACAGCATACCTCAAATATGCCTTAAACTTATCTTGGCCACTTACAGTGTTTGCAATACTGGCATACACAGCATGCCTCAAGTATGCTTTAAACTTATCTTGGCCACTCTTAACCTTTATTATTGCACTTTTGTTGAGTCAAAAGGATTCAAATGTTCATGCCTGAAGCATTTCAAAAGGCCCCAACTTTAATTACAGAAAAACTATCCAACTTTTAATAAGTTCCAAATGGTGAGGGGTTTTTTTGTTTTGTTTTACCCGGCCTACTTAGGAGTAAGTTTTAAAGCTCTTGGTCAGAATATCCAAAGGAAACTCACTGTACAGCTTACACGTACCTTTGACCTTTTACAACTGAAGCAGCAGTATCAGAAGCAGTTTCGAGAAGAATTAAGAAAAGTTTTTATTAAAAATAAATGACAAGTTTTAGAATTCAGGAGATACGCAGTAGAAAACGTAGTCCTTTTTCCATCCACAGAAGCATACACCAAGTAGTGACTGATGCAGCAAACATTTGCATATTTCTCCTTTAGTTGTAAGCTCCTTATAGCAAGGACAGTATCTGACACACTTATCACCTACACTACAAAGTCTAACAGTGTTCAACAGCAAACGTAAGCTTTTATTAACTATTTGTTTCCCAATACTGATAAGTGGCTTTGAGACTATCCTACCTACTAACAACTGTTGAGGTACACCACCTCATCATTGAGCAATTCTTTGTTAGATGAGCCATCAGTAAGAACCACCAGCAAGTTTCAGGCTATCAGTTAAGTATTTGCTTTTAGGGGATCTGTTACAGAGATGTAGTTAATTGAGAGGGTGTTTGGCCTATCCAATGGTCTTCTCTAGATTGAAGGGTTTCATACTGCTATAAACACCACAATACAGGAACAATGACTGAACAAATCTTAGTGAACTGTAGAGTACGTTCCATCCCTAAGCCTTGGTCATATTCCTTTACAGACAGCTTTTAAAATGGAGTAAGTTTTGTTTGCAACATGTAAAATATGTAATTATGCATTTTCTGTGAAAGGAAGAACAATCAAAGACATAATCAAGTTGCACAGTTCTAGCCTAAGCTCCTGATATGGCTTTCGAAGGCATGGGAGGAAAAAAGAGGCACTAAATAGTATACGTACTTTTGGATAATCCAGTTCAAAGAAGGTTTCTAAGTTGTTGATCAGGTTAGGATCCACACCTTTTAATGGCTTTAGAAGTGAAACACCAGGAAGCTTGCTATATGGCTGTTTGTCTGTGGCTTTCTTATTGAGGTGGAGGCGTCTGTAAGGAGAAATAACATATACCACCACATAAAGAAAATATGCTAGAGTATTCCATTCAAAATACAGTCAGAACTAAGAAAGCTTGGGAGTTAAAATTGCTGCAAAAAGAATAGTTTTGGTTGTAGAAACAACAGCTATTTTTACATATGACAGTTGATGTGTCAGAAGCAATGCCTAAAAAAAATCTTAACACTATATGTAGGTTAAATTCAGTCTTATTCAAGTCATTAGGCTTTTCAGATTAATACATTTTGCTCTATGCATTTTGAACAATAAGAGTATCATTGTCTTCCAAATGCACAGGAAAAAGATTTTTCTGCCTTCCTCCATAGCATTAAAACTCATAGGATATAACAGTATAATCAGAAAAACCAATTTACTGTAAACAAGGCAAAAAAATAAAAGGGTCAGGTGCTTTTTCCAGCATTAAGTTATACAAAACTTACAGCAAGCTGAAAGCACAGGGGAAACAATTGACTCTACTCATGAATTTGTTAACAAACACCTCCAAGGAAAGGATAAGGATAAATCAACTATAGTGCAAAAATCCTAGAAACTGGACATCAGGCTGGGTCAGAAGTATAGATAAACTGAGAATACAATTCCAAACAGTCACTAGTATTTCAGCAATGAATATACAAAGTTAATTGACGATCATGTCTCAACTCACTAACATGAATGTTTAATCCTACTTCCTGTGTGAATGGATACGAAATTAAATTTTGAAAGCTTTATATATAAATTTGATTGTATACTGGCACATATATTTACTGATGTAACTTAAGGAACGGGAGAAAAAGTATTTGCTGAAACTTAAAATTGGAAAATTGGTGTGCATACTGCATACCATAGTTCTCTAACATGCACAGCAGCCAGATTGAAAGAATATTTTATTGCAGCATGTATCTAATGGTATCAATTCTTAACTTAAACTTTGACGCTTTAAAATTTATGAGATGCTGCCTCAAAAAAGCCAAAAATTGGAATATGGTTGCTTCATGGAGTGCTTCATCCTGGTTAAATGATTAAAAAAAAAAAAACCACCAAAAAGCATGCTCCTGAAAAAAGTGCCTTGACCTAGTGAAATTACTGAACTACGAAGAAGCTCCACTAAAAGAAGAGATTCCAGTAGTTCTCTAGTTATTTTTTCCTGAAATGGGACAGTGACATTACATTTGTTACCTCATCAGCCCCACTGCTAGCATGCTCCTTTCAGGCAGGTTTGCAGCTGGACACCAGGGGCATAATGCTGTTACAGAGAATAAACAGTAGGCTCATGAAAAAAAACAAAACGGGGACAAAACAGATGATGTCCTTGTACTGCTATTGAGTCCAAGCCTGGGCACTGCAGAGGTAAACTGAAACACTCTTTCTGAGCAATTAACAGCCAAGGGACAGTCAGACCAAAGTAAGAAAAGCAATAGTTCAGGTAGCTACCACAGAGAAAGATATCTGTACTAATTTTCACAAACATAACATGCCTGTGCAAGGCATTTGACACTGTGTGCAAGGCATTTGACACTGTCCCACATGATATCCTGGTCTCTAAATTGGAGAGACATGGATTTGAAAATGGACCACTCGATG
>VUYV01000023.1:5548526-5711929 GCA_008711295.1 Anarhynchus alexandrinus | reverse complement strand
CAGTACCTAAAGGGGGCCTACAGGAGAGCTGGGGAAGGACTTTTTACTAGGGCATGTAGTGATAGGACGAGGGGGAATGGCTTCAAACTGGAAGAGGGCAGGTTTAGATTGAACATTAGGAAGAAGTTTTTCACTTTGAGGGTGGTAAGGCACTGGAACAGGTTGCCCAGAGAGGTTGTTGAGGCCCCAACCCTGGAGGTGTTCAAGGCCAGGCTGGACATGGCCTTGGGCAACCTGGTCTAGTGGGAGGTGTCCCTGCCTGTAGCAGGGGGGTTGGAACTCGATGATCTTCAAGGTCCTTTCCAACCTAAACCATTCTATGATAACAGCAAATAAGGTGCCAATAAGAAGGGAGAGTCTCAAGAATGCAACTTTGACCAGGAGGAACAAAAGGTAGATAATGCAGGGGGGAGGGGGGGAATACTCTATTTAAAACTGGCTGTAGCAATGCACATAGCTTTGTACGGACCCAAAAACCTTGATGAACAAGAAATAAGAGAAGGAAGTGGCAGAATAAATGGAAAAAGGTAAGGAGAGAAAGGATGAAGACAGACTTGACGCAAGACTGTGATAAAGAATAAGTACCAAGTGATAAAACTGCAGAATCTTGCAAGGCATCCTATTACAAACCAAGCTGACACATAGGATTATGCAGGTGATTGAATTACATAAGGAAAAACCTACACGTGGTATAAGAGAGGGAAGCCTTGGAAAACATGCAAATGAGGCCTGCAGCATTATCAGGATCTATTCAGCTATGAAACACCATACACAGAGACTTTTGACAGAGTATAGCTCAGTACGGTAAGATTGTCTCTAACATGCTATCTTAAAAATAAGACTCCAGTTCATGTTCTATTCATAACGCTGCACAAAAGTGGCAGCCTGCCATCCTGAAAGCACTGTGGTATTGTGACACTAAGGTAAAGCAATTTCCATGTCAGTAATTGCAATGCTCTGTTACAGTCTATGGAGCAAGAGGCAAATTAACTGTAAACCAGATCATTTTACACTGAGAAGGACTATTTGTAAAGTGGCATATTCTGAAGAAGAATTAAGAAGTTACAACTGAAAACTTACCATCACCAGAGAAACAGACCAATCATTATAAAAACAAGTTACTATATCCAAATTAAGGCTAACATTTAACATGGAAGACAAAATAGACTAAATTTAAACAACATTAACATTGTTGATGCAGGTATGTTCTAGATTAAGTTGTGTGTTACAGAACATGCACCAAAATCTCCAAAGTAGAGGTAAAATGAAGCAGTAAGTTGGTATTTTTGAGTACTAACTTGTGCTTATGTCAGTGCAGTTCTCAGATAGGTGCTGTGATCAGTAGTCTTCATTACCACAGAGCACGTGACACAAACAGTTCAAAAGTATAAAGGAAAGCAATCCTTTCACAAAGTTTGTATCACGTATAGAATATCTAATATTATTTTACACTGAAATTAACCCAAAGCAGCCAAAAACACAGACATACTTGCTCAATGCATTTTTTTCTACCTCTGCCTAATGCAGTACGCTGCAGAAAAAAACACTGCACCAAGGAATGTATAACAACTTTGAACTTTGAAACAGATGCTGGCAGAGCACTATTTAAAAGCACTTTCAGATCCTGTGTGTGAAAGGCCAGTAGCCAGGTTATCTATAAGCACTTTTGCACATACATATATTAAATGGATAAGCCTGCAATCCCTAGGTAGTGAAACTAAAATTCTTTTGAAGAGGTCTGGTGCTGGTGTACATAGGTGGGGAAAGAAAAAGCAGCAGGATGCATAATAGTACCAGGAGCTATACTTCAACTATCCTATATCATGTAAGAGGCATCTGCAAACTTGGTTCCTTAACATGACATGAACCTACAGAAGGAACTGCAATCTAGATTTCTACCCTCAGAAAGAAAATATTTCCTAAGACAAGATCCAGCTACTGAGTTATCACTGCCCAGTATACCAAATGATGAATTCTTGCTACACTGTACCAAATTAAGCAACAAAACTTTTTTTTTTTTTAAAGGCAGACTACACTTCCTCCCCTCACCTCATTAAGGGCAAGAAAGTATTCTAGCAAAAACACAAAGCTTGCTACAGTAGACAGACTGCTGGGTCTCTCAGCTGAGATAGTAACCCATGCCTTTTAAAAGCAGCTGAAAACAACCTAAACACTCTTTATTCACTCATTTCAACCTTCCCTCAGCAGCTACTTTACTTAAAGGATTATCCTGTTAGAGGGAGATAAATAATTCTTGGTCAGAAACTTGTAACAGATACTAAAATATTGCAAGACAGCAGTAACAAGATGCAGGAAACACTGAAGACATCCCTTGAAGGCTATGGTCCCACAGGCCATCAGAATAAGCTAGCAGATCACTCTGACAGGGGCTGTTTTCCTGCTTCTAATTCTGAGTTTACATGCTCCCCCTTTCCCCAGTTCATTTTCATGTTAGTGAGCTGAACTATCTCACACAGGTGTTTGTGGAGTGTTGGTCTGCTATGGAGTAACAGACAGACCTTGCCTTGAACAGGAGAAATAAAATGTAAGATTATCTTGCTTCTCTTGGCAACAAAGGTAAAAGGTATGACCTCCCCATATCTTCCCTAATTCTTATATATATCTTGTGTTAAAACATTTCCAAAAGTTGGTACCTTTATGCACAGAAGAAAAAATGAAATTTGCTAGGGATACACCCTAGGTAGTGCATTAAATACAACTGAAAGAAAGATTGGAGGAGTTAAAGAAGTATTACAGACAACCCCTAAATTCATGAAAGGGTTAACAGCATCCTTACTTCACAAAGACTAGCATTAGCCCATTTAAAATCCTACCACATTAATGTAATGGTGGGAAGACAATTCCACATAAGGCAGCATAACTACCAAATAAGTTTCAAAAAGCAGTAACTTTTTATACCATCATCTGACCATTTTTACAATTAACTAATCAAGAGCACTTTAGATAGAAACTGTCCTTTTATATTTAAAAATAATTATGATAAATTCCATAGATGGAATAAGATTTTATTTTTATATATATCAGAGTCACGAGTTCAAGACAGCATTTGGCCTGGGAGCTACAGTGCAAGTTTTTGCCTGCCTGTGAAGGCAGGATGGAAGAGGACTGCATGAGCACCCTTTATCATAGCTCTGGTCCACCCCACCAGGAAGCAAAACAAGACACTAGGGTATTGAGGCAGAGAGAAGCCTAAGGAGGACTCTCTGTAATGACACAACTAAGCCTGAATAACACACTATTATCAAGTACTTATTTCTCATACTGCTCTACCCAGATTTAAGCACACAGGCATGCTATTGTGCGTTAAGAGGCCTACTACACTATTACTCATTTTTAGGGACCTCCTAGATTTCAGATAGATTTGAAAATTGCAAACTATATGAAACGAAAACCAACATCACTTATGGCCACAGGCCTCCTAGAAAATGGACAGAAATATTCTTAAAGCAAGAACTAAACATATCAATCTTGTTTTCAACCTCCCCCCCCCCCCCCCCCCCCCCCAGTGGAGCTTTATAACGTAGCTGAACCAGTTTAACTACAGGCTATTGCTCAGAGGCACTCCCTCCTTCCTCCTTTCCCCTCTTTTTCTGGGATGCATCATGCTTCTCAGTGGTGCTGACATTTGTCTGATCCCACAGTGACCTAGTTGAGATACTCAAACCACCACATAACTATAACCCCATATGTAATGTTAGCATTTTTTTCAGTTTAACTTAGCAAGTATACAGTTCGAAAGGATGATCATGCAGATTCACCAGCAGCAAAGATCCCCTGTATTTCTTCTCAGTGCTGCCATCAACACCAGTCAAACAAGACATCGTGCCCATACAATCCTGCTTCAACTCACTCACTAAACAGAAAGTTAAATCTGGCTTCTTTCCTCCCACTTCAGGTTGTCTTCTGCCAAATTAGAGTTAGCGCACCTTAAGGAAGGCTGCAAGAAGGTCCACAGCATGTTCAAGAAGGTGACTGTGAGCATGCTGCCAAGATCATGGGAGAAGATGAGGAATAGAGTCTCCTTCCTCCTCAGGCTTCAGCGTGGGAAGAGCTGAGCTATCCATGGATGAGCAGCATTCCAGAAGAGCTGAGCTACCCATGGATGAGCAGCATAAGGCCGCTTACCATGGAGTGAGAGGAGGACCAGTGTCAGTATAAAGGAAGCATCAGGGGCACAACACCTCCTTTTGGAAACATACACAAGGATTTGGGTCAGGCCCCTGAAAACTCTTCCACAACCAACTCTGCATCACAGTTCTCCTTTACAGCATTCACTCCCTTATAACTTGCTCCCAGCCCTTACTTGCCTGCCAGAGACAGCTAACTAGAATTAATTACTAGAATAAAACACTGCCAATGTTCACAAGTGACTTGAAGTGATACTTAAGGCATGCCACCCTTCTACCTCTCTTGGCTGAAAGGAAGACATTGCCTTACAGAAATATGCTGGTGCAAGTTCAGGACACCTTTGCTTGACTGCTGGTCCAGGCCAACCCATCCCACCAGCCAACCAGAGTGTTCTCAGGTGAGCAACTGGCAAGACTGTCTACACCTGATTCAGTGGCCATATGGACACACAGCAAGTCAATCCACCCACCCACCAACCTAACAATTACACAAGTGTCAGATCTAACAACAGGGAGCAAAAGAAACACACAGCTGGGGACAAGTGAAAAGGACTTAAGAGGAAACCTAATGTCACTTCTAGTATGACAGCAATTGTAATTAAAAACAGTTAACATGTCACTTGGTCTTGACAAAATACTCAGAGACAGAGGGAAGTAGACAAGTCTGAAAGAAGGAAATGGTGGATAAGACTCAGGTGCCCACTTTGTAGTACAGACTTTTTGTGGCTGTCTGCCAGCACAGAAACAGTCATAGGTTTGTGTGTGCCTGTAAAAAAACTGAAAACAAAGAATGTAATCCTGCTGTTTGCATACTAGAAGTTTATGTTGAAAAGCATGCTGTAATTGGTTAGTGCTTCATCACATGCCAGCTGAGGGTAGAAGGCAGACCAAACATTTCAGTCACTTTCAATGTACATTTTCTTCTGTGCTACATATGCCCCCCCCGAGACAAAAAAAGAAAAAATACCTTAGAATGTAATGCACTGAAATCACAATAGGTAGTGTAGAAGGGAATGATTTAAAAAGAAAAAAAAAAAAAAGTTCTAAAATGACAACAGTCAAAGCTTTTCCACCAAAAAAAAAGTCAAATTAAAGGTCATGAGATGGAATTGAGTGACACAGAACCTAGATTGTGATCACTGTAATTTTTCAGAAGGCAAATGTTCTGAAAAACCAAACATCAATTTGCTCTTCCAGTTTTGGGAAGTAATACTTCAGTTCGCGGCTAGTAATAAAGACAAACAAAATCATACAGTGTAGAACAGTAGAAATCTGATCTATTGCTATTTGACATTTTGAATTTGAAACCTTCATACACAGCTGAAATTCTTTAACAAGCATCTTCCAAATATTATCACAAGTCATGTTCAGTAGATAAAATTCATAACTTGATACAGTATTTTTTAAAAACGGGGTGAGAGAAAGGGGAGTTTAAACTTCTTTCAAACATGTTTTGGAGTTTTTAGTAGAAAAAACACTCATATTTCAGGAAGAAGAAAGAGCAAACGCGACAGATCTCATCTTAAAACCAGCAAACACTCCCTTTTTTTAATCTAGAAATTGTTCTCCTACTCTCTTCCCTGCCCCTACATGATAAAGAGAAACAAACAGGCTCCCATACAATAGATTGCAGTTAAACCTGAAGTAATGGGAACCCCTTTACTGTCCAAATCTTAGATAGTTTACAGTTCAGCAAGCTGAGATGAAGTGTGCTTAACAAAAACACAAGTTGCCTGCAACTCAGGCATTACTGGATCATACCAAGCATTAAAATGAACACACAGTTTTTCCTTGTAGTCTATCTGCAGGCTGCCATCAAAATAGCAATTCATTCCCTGTTTCTGCTTTCCCACACCCTCAGCCTACTGGTGGCTATAAAGCAGTCAGCGCCACAAGATAAATTGGATCAGCCTGCTGATCAAACAGAGAACTATCCCACAGAAAAAGCTAGCTTGCTGATCTGAGTCACCACATAGCCACATGCTCACTAAAGGCAGATTAGAACGGCAGAAATGTTTAGAAAGGTGTAGGGGTAGGAGGGGATTTGGATTATCCCTTTGAGCATCAAATCAAGAGCCACTGAGGCATAAAATAAAAATGCTTTTCAATACAGACTCCTTGCAACAAACGTTACACAACTTTAGAAAACATCCAGGATGATTTGTGTTTTATTTATGAAAGTATCTCCAGTGGATAGCAGTAACTCTGGGCCAGATAAACCAACCACAGCAGAGAGCTTTTGGTACAGGATCAACACCTCAGTGTTAAGTACGAGATCTTTTAAAACGCAAAGCTTCAGAACATTTTTACTGTGAGACTATTCAATTTGTTTTTCTTACTTTTATTTTGCAAATCTATAGGATTAAAATAGCTCAGCCCTATTCATTTCATAATGCACAAGTTTAAGTGACAGCATTATTTGCTAAACATTAGATAAAGCACCTCCTACAGACCCCAGGTTGCTCCTCACTGCTCCCTTTGTGCCAAAGATCCCTGTCAGCCATCAACATTTTCCAGTTTCTTCTCCCTAAAAGCTTCCAAAACAGTTAACTGCCAGTAACAGAATTGTGTTAACGACTAAACAGAAACTACGTTAACAAATCATAAAGCAGATACCATGCCAGTATTTTTTTTTTCTTAGTTTTCAGTGGATGACAGGCCATTTTTTACTCAAGTAACTCAGCTGCATTTCCAGTGTGCAAAACAGCATACCACTGAAGCTGAAGTCTTACTCAAACACCAATTCACACAAGTTTGAACACACAGTCCCAGGCCCTAATACCCTCAGTTGGGGTAATAAAAAAAAAGTTGAAAACGTTGTCTGGACTACACAACTGTCAGCGAGACAGTGTTACTGCCCTCCCACTGCAAATGCCTTTGGAGAGCATGAATAAGCGTCCTATAAGGAACATGAGAAACTGAAGAAAGCAATTATAAAACCCCTCCAAAATAAAATAAGTTAAAATTGCACTTCTACATTCAACACCATATTTGATGACATTTCAGAAGGGCAATTTATTTATTTATTTTTTATATTTCCAACAGATACAAATGAGAAATATTAACTTGGTAAACTTCACCCCTCTTCTCTCCAAATAAAAAAAAAAAAAAACAAAACCAACCACCAAACAAACACACAACACTTTGTTCATAGACCCTCAAAAAAACCATTTACCTCCCTCACCACTACACAATCTATGTAAAAAAATCTGCTTGGAAATGCTGTTACAAAACATATGTATCATCTCTCAAAAATGCTTAAAAGGAAGTGTGGAGTATCTTAATTTTGAAAACCTTTTGAAATACTAAAGAGATAACAGGTACAACCCTTAACACTGTATTTCAACCACCCACTGTACCACTTCACACTGTGCAGTCAGTATAGCAGGCAGAAGAAAAAGCAACTAAAAAACACACAGACCCCTGCAGCCTGAAAATCCTGTCTACTTCCCCCTCTCCCTTAGCTCATCATAGAGATCTGTGAGGATGAAAGCAGGAAGAATTTCTCACTTTATTTGCTACTCTTGTTATTATTAACATTCTACAGTTCAAAATACATGTACTCATGAAAGAGATGAGTCTGAAAGTTTTCTACCTCTTTTTAAAGCAGAATCTTACTTTAGCAAAGCCTGCAAGAAAAATGCATGTTGATTTAAGCTGAAGAAGTGTATCTCCTCAATAACAGCTCAGTATACTGATTGAAATCTGATTGTCAGCAGCTTGATTATTCTATGTCTAACAAGGTGTACATATAACTAGAGAAATATTTTTTCTGCTTCATAAGGAAGTGTGACACACTACCCATTACCAAACCAAAGTAGCAGTCACCTGGGAAGTCATTACTATACAGGCATATTGAACCAAGACCTCAAGACAAGCACTTAATAAAAATAGGACACTTGCAAACAAAAGAAAAATGAACGTTTACTTTCATTTACAGATTCCTCTTCATGGACTGTACTGCTGACAAAGCTGAAATGAGCCCTACCAAGGTGTGTGGGGGGGTGGGGATGGGGACCAAAAAAGTCTTCGGTTTACAAAGAGGTGTTTCTGAAGAGGGAGACAAGAATTCAAGTGGTCTAAACCAGACCAAACCAACTACCAGCAAAAATTGGCAACAAAGATATGTTATTAGTTACCCCCCACATTTAATGAAAAAAAGATTGGCCTACTAGAAGCACCTATCAAGTATTCGAAAATTACTTTAAGAAATACAACAATCCCAAAAGCAAAAAGTTAGAAGTAGCACTGCCAAGATAGTCCTAATCTTTCACTTTGTACAATGCTTCACTTCAGCTTTCTGTCTTTGTCTACACTTGTAAACATGTTTTTACCTTATTTGTCCAAAGGACAGCATAATACTTCCTTTATGCATGCTACAGCTTCAATAATTTACCTCAGGGCATGAATTCACCCAGTCCAATTATGACAGGGTATAGTCTAGCTTTGGTCCTCATCCACTACTATTAAATGCAATGTATTAAAGAAAATGAAAATCTATTCACCTTGCAATCAGCAAAATGAAAAGCTTTTTCTTAATCTATAGCAAAACTTTTCTCACAAAGTAATTAATCATTTATTTTAAACCACAGTCTTCAGTAAAATGCAAAGCCAATATTAACTGAAGAACCTGTTTTCAGTTAAAATAAAAAGTAAAAATCCCAGTGAACTCTAACACCACTATTTGGCATTATGCAATTCCCAGGGAGTAATGGACACAAATACTGAAGGGTGATCTACTAAACCAGTAAAACTAGTTATATACTTAGCATGCCACAGAGCAGTTATGACAGAAATTTCACAAATTAATTTTTAAAGTCATTTATTATCATCTACCACTCTACTCGCCCATCTTAATCAAAAGTTAGGCCTTCATGGAAACATGGTTCATGTAAACCCTCAACTTCTTTAAACTTCTTTGAAATCTTCATATCCTGACAAAAGCTAACAAAAAGATTATCTTCTTCCTCATACCACTGTTCAGCTTCTTCCACTGCAGCTGACATACAAGGCTGGATGCTTTTTTGCCCTCCAAGAGCTCCACTAACCCAACGCATTTCATTTCCACCTTACATACTCTGAATCCTGCAGTCTTTTCCCCTTCCATGCAAATCACTCAAACAGATGTCATTTGTTTTTAAAGCCCGCTTGTCACATCTATTGCACCATCTTCCCTCCTCTCAACATAAGCATACCATCCAGTCTGCCACAATTTCTCTCCTTTAAATCTACCCTAGACAGTCTTCAATCTAGGCTTTGGTTCCTTGCATTCTGTTAAATCATTCATGTCCAGAGCTGGTACTACCATACTGTCACCCCAAAGTTTACAGTCTGTATCTTATCCTCCTGACTCACACTATTAAAAAATTGGCCTTCCCTATCTGCTTCCAACATTATGGGTTTTCTCCCACATTGTTATCAGTCTCCAGTTTCTGGTTCTGCACTGTTTGCTTTCCCCAGTTATTAATCTTGTAAGAGAGAAACTCATTCAACCACAATCTTAGTATAAATAACTCAAAATTTAACTCCTGCTTTCTCCAAACCTGTCTTCCCCTAAGGATTACCTAAATTTAAGTTGTGTGACTACACAGTGTCAGGTAAATTTCTACTCGTTTAAAATAAGCAACATACACAACTCGCATCCGTCACACAACCTCCTTCTCAGTCTATTGTTCCATAATAGTCCAGGCAGGAACCTAGGTGTCATCTTTCACAAAATCACAGAACAACAGAGGCGGCAGGGCACCTCTGAAGATCAGCTACTCTAACCCTCTGGCTCAAAGCGGGGTTAACTAGAGTAGGTTGCTCAGAAGCATCCAGTCAGCCTTTCCCATCTCCAAGGATGGAGCCTCCACCTCTCTGGAAAGCCTGTCCCAGTGTTCAACCATGAAAGTCTTGTTTTGTTTAAAATGAAAGTCTTTCATTTGAATTTGTGCTTGTTGCCTCTCATCCTGTCACTGGGCACCACTAAGAAGAGTCTTCCTCACACCCCTTCGCTCCCCCAAAAATCAGTTATTTATACACATTGATGGGATCTCCCTCAAGCCTTCTGCAGGCTGAGCAGTCCCAGCTCTCAGCCCCTCCTTTTATGTCAGATGCTGCAGTGCCACCATCCTCTCTGTAACCCTAAGCCAGACTTGCTCCAGTATATCTATGTGTCTCATACTGGGGAGCCCAAAACTGTGCACTGCACTCCAGACATAGCCTCACTGGTGCTGCGTAGAGGGGAAGGATCATCTCCCTCAACCTGCCAACAATGTAGTCCAGGATACTGTAAGCTTTCTTTGCCACCACAGGCACATTGCTGTTCACAGTCAAATTGGCATCCACCAGCACTCCAAGGTCCTTCTCTGCCAACCTGCTTTCTAGCCAGTCAGCCCTCAGCCTGTGCTGATGCATGGAGTTATTCCTGCCAAGTGCAGGACTTGACATTTTCCTTGGCTGAGCTTCATGAGGTTCCTGTCAGACCATTTCTCCAGCCTGTCCGGGTCCCTCTGAATGGCAGCACACCCACCTGGTATGACAGCCACTCCTCCTAGTTCTGTATCATCAGCAAACTTTCTGATATGTCCCATCCTCCAGGTCATTAGTGAAGATGTCAACTGTCCTCAGCATTCACCCCTGACGATTTTGTGCTTCTCAAACTTGCATCCCTTTAGTGGTTTCCATCTTCTATCACAAGCTACCATTATCCTATCTATGCACTGTGCATAGAGCAAACTGCTGATATTTGGTCCAGCTTTGAGCAGGGGGTTGGAACTGAACCTTCACCAGGCTTTCACAGCCTGCACCACTCCAGTTTCCTTTAGAGTGCTGGAAAAACTGCCTCTCAGCTCTAGGTCTAAGTTGTTGAAGTCTCAGCCACTTGTGTGTTTCCATACCCTGTCATTTTCCTGTGTTTCTCCCCAGTAACTGTACTTGACTTCACATCTTTGCATTGCTATCCTTCAGGTTCGCCTCTGCTACAATGCTGTCATTCATTTGCTGAGTAAAAGCAACCCATCAAACTGTGTGGATGTAACACTCGCTGCTAGTACCTTAAGGTTTCTGCATAAAGTTGGGTCCATCCTCAATGCACGGGCTGTAGGAGACAGGGTTACTGAGAGAGAGAGCAAGAAGACAAAAATGCTACCCAAGATCATTGTCCTGGTTTGAGGTAAAACAGAACCAATTTTGTTCAGTAACTTCGCTTCTTAGCTGGGCCTCTTCTAACTACTGAAATTAACAGCATATTGTGCAGACAATGTTCACTTTCTCAGAGTGATAAGACCAATGTTTATAGCTGATGCCCAGGCATGGTATGCAGAGAGGCTCTTGCTTATACTTATTGCCATAACACCCAAGGCCAACCAACTTTGTTGTTTGCCCCGTTGGAAGGTCGGAAGCGAAAAAGCCTAGTGGGGTCCCACCTGCAGGGAGGAGCGGACAGGACAGGTGACCCAAAACTGACCAACAGGGTATTCCATCCCATCTGCATCATGCTCAGTATAAAAGCTGATGGATCAAAGGGTTGGGGCTCTTCCTTCAATGGCCGACGTCTGAGGAGGACTCTGTTTGTCTGCCTGTGATCCCGATCCTGAATCCAGATCCGGAATCCAGTTCCTGTCCGTCACCGAGTCCAGCCTGGGACTGGCCCAGTGCCAGCTGGTGTCTTGACTGTCGTCTCGGGAGCTTGATACAGTTTTGTATATATTTTTCATTATTTTCTTTTTATTTTATTATTAATATTTCATTAAAGTACTTTAGTTCTTTCTAAACTCGTAAGTCTCTTTTTCCTCCTCTACCCCTCTCTTTGAAGAGGGGTAGAGGGGAGCATTTGTCGGTCCCATCTGGGGTCCCCTAGGTCCCCAGTAGCCGATTTGGCCTAAACCACGACAATCATCCAGAAGCCTTAGATAACATTCCAACTTTCCATGCTTCTCCAATGTCCCAGTTTGCGGTGCTTTTAAACCTCAAAGATTTTCTGCAGAAAGAGATTGCTAATACAGACCATGAGTTTGCTCCATTCCCTGTTCCACATATACAAGATCACAGACAACAACCTATTGTTAAAGCTACCAACATTTTACATCAAGCTTGTCATCAGCTACGTAACTGGAAAAACTATTCACCCCGAGGTAGACAACCTGCATGGAAAATTTCAGCATAAATTGCTGAAGTTCAATAAAGATTCAACTAAGGAATGAAGACAAACCCAAGAACAGATGCAGCATTCTGCATGTGCTAGACGTCTTCCAGCCGCTTCCTGGAGAAGCTCCAGTACAATCACACTTCTCAGTTTTCTGGTTGAGTTTGATTATCAAGAAGAGGAAAGGGTACCTCTACTCTCAGAAATTAGTATCTTCATTATCTCCAAAGTCTATCAAAATGTTGGTTCACTTATGCCTGGTAACACTTGATAGTAACATACAAGTACTCTAAAGATTGCCTTTTAAATCAGATCTACACTACATCCCCTCCCAGCTCCTATCTGTGACAAGATTGCCTCTGAGGCGCTTCCACAAACCAAAGAAAATGCAACCCTATGATGGCACAGTGAATAACTACTACTGCTTTTAACAGCCACTTTAACCAATCTACAGCCAGATGCTGACAGTGGAAAAACATAAGACAGTCCAAAGGACAAGACAGCGCCACCAACAAGCAAAAAGGTGAAAAGGAGACAGCAGAAGACAAGCAGAAATGTCAGGGCAGAGCAGAGTAAGCCTGGACACAAATCATAGATTGAGCAGCAAGGGAGGGACAAGGAGAAAAACAGGGTGACAAGAAAATCAAATAGGGCCAAGAAAAATAGAATTGTTATTTTCTTAAGAATGAAAAGTCACAATTACTATACAGTAATAGATTATTAACCAAAAGATCAAAACGTCTTCATATAGAGGGGGGAAAAAAAAAAAAAAAACAAAACAGAAGTCAAACATCAACTATGCATGGGTTTTCGTTTAGGTTTGGAAGCCATGTTTAGAAAGCTCTTCAACCTTGTAGAAGTACTCCAGGAAACCTGAGTTTTATCCACCTGTGCAAACTTAATTTCCTCCTTGTGTACATATACATTACACTAAGGCTATTAATTCCTTTTAGTTACATTCAGGTGTTTTATTACATTTATATGTTTCTGAAAGTCTTGGGTTTCACTCAGCAGGCAAGGAACAATGGGCCCAATTACATCCAAATGCCACATGAATGTAGGATTCATTATTTCTTCATTGACTGTAGTAACTTACAGACAATTAAATTATTTTAAAAAGCTAAAACCAGCAACATATTTATCAATTAAATGATATGCACTACCCTTTCCACTTACACCTGGGAACCAAAGCAATGAACAACCTCAGTATCAACTGACTGCAGATACCTCCAAGAAAGAAAGTGATATACATTAAGTGCTATAATTAGCAGTGCTACTGACAATTGTTACAAGAACAATGGAGACTCAAAACCAGAACATGACTCCATGATTGCAGCTTTATGGACCAGACAAATAAAGCAGCAAGATATAAACAGCTTAAGAGATTTACCGAACATTTCCTAGTAACTCTGTGGCAGAGGCAATGTTTAGTGCAAGTCACCAAAGACTGAATTTGACTTCCGTAACTTAAAGGCCATTTTATTGTCTCTCCTCAGTCCCACAACAAATTTACAATAACACTGCTACTTGGTACTCAAGTTGAAACAGAGACCAACAACAAAGAGTGAGAGAGTTATTCAGAGAAAAAAAAAGTATAAAACCTTTCTTTCATTTTTAGACTAAAGTTTGAAGACATAGTAGAGAAACTGAGATCAGATTGATTATGCTTAAATAAGGCATTTTCTAGGTTCTGCAGGCTTCGCTTGCCAGCTTTATTTTAGAAAGAGACACACCATGTTCAGAAAGCTCCTATCATTATTAAGCTAGAACCATCTATTTTGAAATACAGTTAAAACAGCAAATCCACTGCCACAGGTCTTGCTAACCAGTGATTCAGAATTACAAGATGTGTTGAGTGCCACAAACCCAAAAAAAACAGCTTTAGCTTTGGGGTTTTTTGTTGTTTGGTTGTTGTTTTTTTTTAATTTTTCCCTGATTTCACAAGACTTCTGTTCTACTCTTTGCATGTCTTTAGAACAGAAGTTAGTAAGAATCATTAAAAACTATTTTAATAGTCTGCTGAAATAGAAAAATTTACTCCTCGGTTTCCTGAACGACATTTTAGCCAATACTATAAATATTTTTTCCATATTAGCACATCATGCACACAGTCTTCCGTTTCAGATATAGCTATACATTTGGTTTTAGTTCTGAAAGTTCATTTTAGTTGTCCATACAACTACACAGCTTCAGATAGTTTCAGAGCTAGTATATCAGATAATCTCTGACACTGAACTCTTCCTACTGAATCAGTTGGTGTCTCAACTCCAACCAAAGAGCCTATACGCAAGCAAGGAAGGGTCTTAGTCAAGGTCCCAAGCTGGATAGAAAGGATAGCAACTCCAACAGGTCAAGTATCACAGCCATACTATGCAGAGTAATACATGGAGACTGCACTTCATCTGATTACTAGCTACAAAAACCTGCTATTTGGTCCATGTTCATTGCATTTACTTCACTGACTCAGTATTACAGAAAGATCACCAAACCAAGACCCATTTCATAATCACATACATCAGACAATTTATAAAGATTGGCCTTTTGACTTAACAGTGTGGCTATTTGCATTTCATTGGTTCAGCCCACCTGATTATTTTAAAGTAGTACAAAATCAACCCATCCTGCTATACTTTATAAATCAGAACCATTCAAAGTGGGGAAAGACACTGGGGGAAAGGGGTAGCAAGAATCAGATTTTTCAAATGCACTATGGAAGAATAGACGCTCTTGCTCAACTGAAACCTTGTACAGTAACTTAGGTATCCAAAACCTACATCTTTTAAAGCAGTTACAGCACAAACCAACACAGCTGAAATACTGTCATGACCTTAACCTTGACAACTGCTGACAGCACTTCAAGACAAAAAAAGCTTACTTTCTTGAATAATCCCATTCATCTACTTAATTAACACATGTTCTAAATATTTTGCTAAATCAAATATCTAAAATACCAATGGGGAACCACAAGATCAGCCCTTCCAACTCACCAGTTCAGCACTGCATCTAGAAGTCACTATCTATCTGGGGTACCTTCCCCATAAATGCACTCCAGCAGTCAAAGCAAACACAGTTGATTACCTTCTTCTGCTAAATTCCCTTCACAGGGGTATCTTGCTCACAGGACCAAGCCATTCCTCCACGTACCATTCCACCAGACAACCCCCACGGCCCTCCTCCTTTGCGCAGGGCAGTACTTACATGTGGCGCAGGGTCCATACTCACCAGAGCAGTGCTTTCTCCAGCCACTAGCTATATCCCACCAGCTCCTGTTTCCCAGCACCACCACTGCCACTGCAAGGACATCGCCCTGGGATGGCTGCTGTAGGTGTCCAGCACTTTTTTTAGTTTCACCACAACCAAAGGGCAGCTGCATGGTCACACTATGCAGAGCAGCCATCCTGTTTTTACAGATCTGTCAAGTCACTGTAACTGGGGCAGCTCCTCCACAACAGCCTGCCAACCCAGCACAGCTTGCAATTTGGTCACTTCAGTGCTACCAGCTGCTCACCTCCAACTAAGGGCCACCTTTAAGCACTGAACACTAAATATATCTGTTACCACCAGCCCATTACTCTGACAAAGACAATCAGCTTCTGGCTCTGGACCTGCTGAGATAGTACCTCAAGAGCCCTACTGGAAGCACACTTTTCTCCAGAAGTCTCACAGGTTAGTACAAGACCACCCCAATTCTTATCCATCCCCTTCACAGCTGGCAAGTTTTCCACCTGATAATATGTTGATTGTTTGCATTATGTTGCCGTACACAATACATACACTTGCAACACAAATCCCTAATAACAAAAACCACAACTCCTTCCAAGTTTCACACCCCTGAAATACTCCAGCACCAGGCCACACCAGGTCCAGCTGCTACCTGCATTCCCCACCAATTACTGTCACAGGCAAAACAGTCTTAACTCAGGGAATTCTACTTACTTTAAGTTATTGTCAATTAACAGACTATTGATGACAAATTTGGGTATTCAGAAAAAAAGAGAAACAACCAACTTTTACGGAAGCACCTTTTGTCTTCCCTTCCCAGTATCAGCTGCAGTCAGAGGCCTTTCCTCCCCACCTTTCTATCTCAACTGCTCTTGTTTTCCCTGCTCCTTACACTCAGTCCCTCCCAAGCCCTTCAGCGAGGCAACACAGAAGGCGAGGGTCAGTGCGTAATGGTTTTTCTGCCACGCCTTGCTTCTTACTCATTTTCTTCCATTGCTGGTTGCTTCTTAACTGTGACTTTGCTCCAGCAGGTGTACCTGCTCTGGAGTGACGCACCTACAGGTTGCAATCTCTTTGGCTGAGTCTCTGCCCCAGCACAGGTCTGCCATGGGCTGCAGTCTCCTCAGGGTTGGGTCACCCACAGGCTGCAGTCCCTTCAGGGGTACGTATACTTGCTCTGACATGGCTTATCTGCAGCCCACAGTCCACTCAGGAGTGTTCCTGCTCCAGTGTGCAGCCTCCACAGGGGGCAGTCCCTTTAGGGGTGCAGCTCCTGTGGCACAGGCTGCTTGACAATGTCGCCTTCCTCTGGTTCTCCTCTATTCTGTCCACACATGTCTTGTAGTGTACCTCATCCTTTTTCCTCCTGGTTATCCTCTCACATGTCTTTCCCCATCTTCATTTATGTCTCCTGCCCCTTGAAGCTGCCACTCTTTCTTAAAGATTTATGAGCAGCAGCACCACACGCGCTTATCGGGTATGTTGAGGTTTTAGCATGCAATAGGCTGTTTTCATCAGCTTCAAAGTTGTCCAGAATCAGCTTTGCCCACATTAGTCCATGGTCTCTTCCCCCACCAGGCACCCTTGCAGCTGCCCAGTATGGAAAACCTGCCGCATGTGCCCAAGACAACCCATACAGATAGTTTTCAAGAAAGAAGGTAATTATCCAAGTAAATGTAAGATCTAAAGACAACTGAACCACAGTACAGAAAAATGATCAGAGCTTATAAGTGATTTCACATTAAAAAGAGCAAGGCAACCATGACCAAGGGCAGCAGAAGCCAATCTCTAGCATCCATGAACTCAAGAGGAGATCTGCCTTCAACAAGGGCTGGGGTTTATCACAGATACCTATCAGATGCATGTGGAACAGCAAGGAAGGAGACCAGATAAGCAAAGCAAACGGCAATTCAGGTATTTTATAATTCCTGTAATGATGCAACAGTGGCCTTTTATTTAATAGAGTAAAAACACAGTCTTCTACAGAAAGAGAGGTGTGTTCTTAATCCTTCCCTCACGTACCCACAGACAATTCCCCTGCCAGGCTCAAGCAGGAATCTGCTTTGTTTGTCAGCCACCAAAACAAACACTCCTCACAAACTCTTAAAGCATTTTTCCTTGGAGTTACCCAAGAAGGATCTGCGCATACTATATATACTTCTTTTTACTAGTACTACCATTATTTCTCAGGGCCGGGGGGTGTGTGTGGGGTGTGTGTACTTATAGCTAAAATTCTGTCTAGTTGGCACAGGGTACTGCGCTATTTCAGTTGTTCTGCTGCCCGCTCATTGCACGGTCAAACAAGCACACGTTTTATAACTGCTGTGCACGTCGGTCTCTCGCCATCAGCGGAAAAGCCTGGCTTCACAGGTGAGCACCAGCAAGAAACAAAACCCAAGCCTTCCCTGGCAGTGCTGAAGGCAAAGGAGCAAAGACCGCGGCGCAAAGGAAGGCGGCGGAAACCTAGAGAGAAGGGAGGACCGATGGCAGGGTACCAGCTGTGCCCTCACAAGAGCCGACCCAGCCCCCGTGATGGGCCGGGCCCCACAGGACCCAGGCGGCGGCGGCCGCCCGCACACCGGCCCGCAGGTGAGCCCCTACGGCCCCGCGCCCGGGGCAGGGAGGCTGCCGCTGCCTGACACGCGGTGCGGTGGCGGGGGACGAGGCCCGCTGCCCCCTTCCTCAGCGGCGGGGCCGCTCTCCGAGCGATGGCGGGTGGAGGGGAGTGAGGAAACAACGCCGCCGCCATCNCGCCATTTCCCCCCCCACTCCCGCCGCCGCGGCCCGCGCTTACGTGTATATGATGGACATGAAGTGCATGAGCCAGAGCACGACGAAGAGGATGAGGCCGAAGATGGCGAGTCCTTCCAGGGCCAGGGCCAGCACCGCCATCCCCGGGGCGCGGCGGCCCGAATAGGAGCCGGCAGCGGAGCGGGAGCGAAGCGAGGGAGGGTCGCTCGGCGGCCTGTCGGCGTGCGGCGCGGCAGCTGCCACGGGCGGACTCTCGAAGCGCCTCCTGCTACGGCTGCGGCTACTTCTTCTGCTGCTCCTCCACCGGCTCGGCGGCCTCCACGCACTGACGAGCCACCGGCCCGGCCTCCCTGCCTGCCTGTCGCCACCCGCCCCCGCCTTTCTGTCAGGCGCAGGCCCCGCCCGCTCCCCGCTGGCGAAGAGGCGGGGCGGCGAGTCACGGGGCTGGCGGCGGCGGCGGCGGTTAAATCCGTTACCGCGCCGCCCCTGCCCCGCGTAGGGCCCGGTCCGGCTTTTCGCTCCGCCGCCGGAGGCTCCCTGACCTTGGGGGCGTCCCCGCCGGGCTGGGCTGGGCTGGCGGCGCCGGGCGGTAGCGAGCGAGGTGCGGGGCTGGGGTGGCGGGAGCGACGGCACCACCACCAGGCGACGGGCGGGCCCGGCCCGGCCCGGCGGCCGCCGAGGCGTGGTGCGGTGGCGGCGGAGGCGCTGGCTCCTTGTCGTCAGATTTTACTGGTGGCTTTTAAAAACGCTCTCTGCCCCGCAAAGGCCTGGTGGGCGCAGCTGAGGAGACGCCGGCCCTTCATCCGCAGAGGGAGGGCTGGGGGCAGCCGGTTGTTGCCGAGCTAGTGTGGCACGGGTGGGCTGATGGGGCTGCGTAGCCTTTATTATTTTTTTTATTCATTGTTTTTTGAGTCGGAAAGCTTTCTCGGTGAGCTGGAATGCTGCAGGGTAGGATTGCTATTTCCAGCCTAGGCGTGCACCTGGAAGTAGCAGAGGGTGCCCAGCCCGACCCGCGCCCCGGGGACGGGGCGATGCCAGCAGTCTGGCTGCGGATGCCCTCAGCCCGGGTAGAACAACCTGGCCTCTGCCAGCCTTGGCTGGGTTTGGGTCAGTGCTCAGGTCACGAAAGAGCCTGTGGCTCGTTACTAATCATCTAAGCCATCTAGCCCCGCCTTTATTTCATTACAGTATTCATAGCAATTCCTATCACTGTGATGTTGCCCCCCTTTTTTGAAGGGATTCATACGGAGAATCTTCCCAGCACTTCTGTTCAGCTTTTACAGTTTACACTAGCGTTTTGGATCTGGGGTCAGAAACGTCAAATTATCTCTTCTGCTCATTGTGTAATAGGCAAACGTGCATTGCATCAACCGTTTTAAATTTAACTCCATTAGTCTGGGGTATGCTGCAGAAAGACAAAATTACTTGAGTGCCTGTGGCTGTATAGTGAGCTCACCAGATGCGGGTTAGTTCTAGTCTGGAAGGAGCATAGCCGTACATAAGAGATTATTGTTACCTGTACATGAGAAGGTAAGCTCTTTCCTCGGGACTTTTGACCAGTAGCACAAGCTGAACATCACAGTGTATGCACACTCTCAAATAGTTTTTTTTTCTTCCACAGCTCTCAATTATTAATGCAGATGAAGGAGCATTCATAAATTCTGCTTAAGAACTCAGTCATGTTTTTTTAGAAAACATTCTATTCACCGTAATGCTTTGAAACTGTAGAAGAATTAGGTTTCAAGGTAGCTCTAATTGTGTATGAGAAGTTAGGATGTAGAGATTTAAAGGCAACTTATTGTCAGAAAAGCTAGGATCTCGCATGGTGTGGCAAGACATTGACTAAATTTAAATTAAAAGCACAATTTAAAATTGAAAGTGAAAAGCTACTGATAACTCCAGTAAGAACAGATGAGGTATCAGTCCATCCTGGAGCCAACACTGCCTGTGTGGTCTGTTAGTTCCTGCTTAACATTAGTTCCCACATAAATCGTGGCGGCCAGCAACATACCTTTGCACTGGCTTCAGTGTTTTCTTAGTAAAACTTCCTTAAATTTTCAAGTAAAACACATTACCTTAATTTTCAAATTCCCCTATCACAGATTGTGCCCATATCTCATTTGTAACTGAAAGTGGCGGTCAGTTTTTCATTTTTCTGTTTGTTCCTGCAATAAATACTGACTTAAGATTGCCTCAATGAGCTTTATATACATTTTTTTAGCCATGATTTGAGTTGTCATACTCATTTTTGACACTGTCACAAGACTAGTCTAGCCAGAGAATTATAAGCTGATACATATAAGTAGTTAGAGTATAGCTGTTAACAACCCTTTTCTGGTTTGATTGCATCTCTTTTCCAAAGCAGAAACAGCCTATGCAAAACAGTATCTTGCATTAAAATATGAGAGTACAGTGAATTTAGGAAGATTGAGGGCCTGTCTTCAATAGTCAGTTGAGCAAATAATCACAGCTTATTAAAATTTTTCTAGTTTTGAAGAAATGTTGAGCTGAAGCAGTAAAGCTTATTCTTTGTCCTAGAAAGTGTTTGCCTGGGAGATTGTGTTGGCAGGCAGCTTATTTTGCAATAGCTAGGGTCAGTAGCTCCATGCAAACAAACTTTGCTGAGGCTTCTTCATAAATGAAATGAATAAAGGTTATTTAACTTACTACTGACTTCTATACTTTAGCAAACCATACTGATGAAGGAGCAGTCCTTGAACGATATTATCCAGGAAAATGCAAAACTGGCGTAAGTAACTTTGGTTTAGCAAAGGACCCATCTTTCTGCCATCCTCTCTGGGACAGAATTCTGTCGTGCTGGATTTGTCGTATGGGGAGAAAGAACTTCATTCTCATAAGGGGTTTAAGGTAAAAAGCTGCAGCAGCCAACACTCAAGTCCATGTGTGGTTTAGAATAGGAAGTTCCAATATACTTTCAGGAGGCTATTTGGGAGCATGGCGGAGGAAAGTCACGTAGGGTAATGCCTTCGAGCTGAGTAACTTCTCTAGTCAAGCCCTGCCACATGGATTCTTTAAGCAGCTATATTAAGCTTAGTGGGGGAGCAAATAAAAGAGTAACGGTTCCCTGGAGCAAGGGGCCATCTGGAGCTGTGACAGTTCAGTGGTAGAGGGCATGCTGTTGGTCTCCCCTCTGATAGTGTGGAGTACAGCGATTCACAGAGAGCAGTGTTCTTCAGATACTGCAAATCTGCTTCCTCCTCAAAGATGCCTCATCATGCCCCAGAGGCATGATACACCCTAGTGTTTTAATCAAATGCTTTGGACTTACGCTAATGTGTACTGTATTTAAATTAAAAACAAACAAACAAACAAGCAACCCTCCCATATGCTATAGAGCTACTGTTCTTTGTTCATGCATTTTGCCAAAATATTGATGAATTTAGTTACCAGTGTTTGAATGTAGCTTTGTTGCAGACTGACAAAGATTAATTTAATAGAAATCTCCTTCCTAAGTGTCCTAAATGGCCTAGGTGTGAGACTTGTTGTTCCAACAGGAAAAATTATGCAATATAAACTCTCTTACATAGTTCTGAATGATAAAAAGGGAAATGTATATTTAGATCATTAGCAAAAGAACTTCAGTGTGTTAACCTGTAGTAATACTGGTATTAGTTCTGAGAAGACTGTGCAAAGCAAAACCACAAAAGTTTCTCTTACTAGTATATCTGTAGAATCTTTTAACCTCTACACAGACTTTTCAGTTTCCTCCTAAACCGTCAGAGTTTCTGTTGAAAACCCTCATTTACATAAGCTTTGGAGAGAAAATTGTGATTTAGTTCTCCATCTTCAGATGGCAAAACAGCTTGTCACCTGAATTCCCATTAAAAATGTGTTTTAAATCTGCTGAAATGGTGAAATGAATGCATGCCTTTGTTACTATGTCCAAGTATGCACTCCCAGTTATTACTGTTTCTGTTCAGAACAATGAAGGCAAGAGCCAATTAGCTTTCTTTTGCTTATGTGCATTTTTCTTTATGAAAATATGGAAATAAGGGGACAGATAGTGTAAGTTTTCTCTGTGCATAATGATTAGATCCAGTAATGCATCTGCACTCTGAAAGTGCTTTGTAAAATACCTTATCATAAAGGGAATGTGCATTGATAGGAATTGTGTATCTTTGAGACAAAGTTTTAAGTTTTAATAACTTAAACTCTGAAAAGTCTGCCTCCAAGGCCAAGCAGGATGTTGGATATGTTGAATAACCTTTTATTAAAATATCTTTTTAGTTCCTTTTCTTTGAATAAAATCAAAGAAATGTGTATATTACTGCTCAGAATGTTTGTTATTATACAAATGTTCTATCTTGCAGTTTCCTCTTGTCTAAATCGCCTTTGTTTAGATTATGAAAAAAAGTATGCAGTCATTAGTTGGATTTGATATAGGAATGTATGCAGTTGCTCTCTGCCCATTAGTCTCCTTGCCTAAGTGAGCTCAGAATTTTATTTGTCTTAGAGCACTTATAAATATTGAGGCAAAGTCTGTCAAGTAGGGGGGAGAGAAAGAAGCCCAACTTATCAGACAACTCTGCCAATATCTTCTTTATTTGGCAGTAACAAGCTATCTAATCAGCGTATGTAAAGTGACCCAAGAGGTTTAACAAATGCAGTTCTAGGATAGCTGTCTCTTGTCTGGTAAAGCATCTCAACAAATCAAACGTCAGAAAAATTAGACACCAGAGCTCTTACAAATGCCCAAGAATGGAAAAGTTAAACCTCCAGCTTGCAGTGAAACCTCACAGAACAAATCTGTGAGCAATGAGGCTTCACTACTTTTGATCTTCAGAAATACTTTTGTAAGAGAATAGGAAATCACTTTAAAAAAAAAATCTCAAACAATATTGTAAGATCCATGGAGATGTTTCAGTTGCAAGGTATTTTTCTTGAGAAACTGATCCATGTCTACACTAACCTATAAACCTCCTCTCAAATATTGCTGCTGAAAAGTTATACTTCTGCAGTCAGCATTAAACTGTGGAATACTTGGAGAAGAATTAAATTTAGACAACCAAAGTAAATAATTTCACAGAGTCTCAGAATAGGCTGAGTTTTGAAGAGACCTCTGGAGATCACCTGTTCCAACCTACTGCTCAGTCAGGGTGTTATGGTTTGAGAAATCCATAACAATTTATGGTCATTTAGACAATCATTCTATCACCCGCTGACCCCTCCCTGCCTGGGAAAGGGAATTGAGAAAAAGAAGGAAACCCAGGAGTTAAAGTATAAACAGATCTAATAGAGTAAGATTAGATAATTAACATTAATAGCAATAAAGGACCAATATTGATCCCGATACCAATACAGAATATGCAAAGATTACATTTAGTCAATTATATCAATAGAAGCTGTGCACTCCCAGCAGTGGACAGCAAATGTGGGACACTGTGAGCGCTATGGCTTTGGGAGGAAGGGAAGGGCTCAGGGGTCCAGCACTGGGCAAGAAGTTCTCAGGATGGCAGCCATCAAGGGAGAGAGAGAACTTCGCAGAAAACTTTCTGATTTATAGTGAATATGATGTTGATGGTCTGAAATAATCATGTTGGCCAGCTTGGGTCAAGTGCCCGGGTCTCGCTCCTCCTCATCCCTGCACCTGGCGAGCTCGAAAACACTGAGACCTTGAAACCCACACACCATAGCTGGCTACAAAGTAAATATTTTCCCAAATTCAGACACTAGAATCTTCTAAAAGTGCAGTTTTCCCAGGTATTAGAAGAGAAATCAGTCCTGTGTAACTCAAACCAGGACACAAGGTAAAATAGAGCAGCTTGCCCAGTTTGGAGTCTGTCTCCATCTCACTTACTCCCCCTGACCAGGTATTTATGCGCGTTGGTAACATCCCCCTGAGCTTTCTCTTCTCCAGGCTGAACAATCACAGCTGTCAGCCTCTCCTCATATGTCAGATGCTCCAGTCCCTCTGTCATCTCTGTGGCCCTAAGCTGGATTCACTCCGCTATGTCCATGCCTCTCCTGTAGTGGCAACACACATACTCATGCAAACCAGGATGCTGCTGGCCGCCTTCGTCACAAGGGCACATTGCTGCAAAATCCCTCTGAATGGCAGGTCGCCCATGTGTGGTATCACCCACTCCTCCCAGTTTTGTATCATCTGCAAACTTTCCGAGGGTGCACCCTGTCATTCATGGAGATGTCAAACAGCGTTGGCCCCTCTATTGATCCCTGATGCACTCCAATAGTGACTGGCCTCCAGCTGGACTTCTTGCGACTGATCACAAGGCTTGGAGCCTGGCTGCTCAGCCAACTTTCTATTACCATACCCTTATCTAGCTCATTCCTTGTCAGTTTATTTATGAGGATATTACAGGAGACAATGTTGAAAGCCTTGCTAAATTACAGGTTCACAACATCCAGATATCACCTCTTGTTCACCAAACCAGTTGTCTGGTCATAGAAGACTATCAGATTGGTTAAGCATGAATCCCCCTGCATAAATCCATGCTGACTACTCCCAGTCGCCTTTTTGTTCTTCATGCATTTAGAAACGGTTTCCAGGATTAGCTGATCCGTCACCTTCTCAGGGATTGAGGTGAGGTCAATTGACCTCTAGTTCCCTGACTCTAATTTCTTACTCTTCCGGAAGATAGGAGAGACGTTTGCTTTCTCCTAGTACTCAGGAATGTCCCTTGTTCTGCCTGACCTTTCAAAGACAATCAAAAGTGGCCTCATGGTGATGTTGGCCAGCCCCCTTGGCACTTGTGTGCATCCTATCAGATTCAATGATCTCGTCTGTGTTCAGTTCAGTTCAATGTTCCCTAGCCTGATCCTTCTCCACTGAAGGTAGGCACTGAGTATGTCAGTCTTCTCCATGTCCTTTGCCACCAGGTACCCTTTCCCCTTCAGCAGTGGTCCCACATTTTCTATGTTCTCCCTTTTACTACAATGTATATGTAAAACCTTTTGCACTGTCCTTCACATTCCTCATCAGATTCAACTCCAGATGGGCTGTGGCTTTCCTTACATTCTCAGAGAGTGTGTCTGTATTCCTCCTGTGTTGTCTGTCCTGCTCCCACCTCTTATAGATTCCTTTTTATGTTTGATTTTGGTCAGGAGCCCTTGCTCATCCATGCAGACCTTCTCAACCTTTTTCCTTCGTACTCTCTGAATATCTACCTTTTTTTTTATTGCTTTTCCCTGGCTCTCCTTTGAAGTTCTTACTCTTCACTATGGAGGCCCCGAAGAGCCCAATCTTCCTTGTGTTTTAATGGCTCTTTCTCCTGCCTTGCCCAGTCTTCTTGTCCTCTTGTTTTCTGAGTCTCTTTTTATTCAGACTTACTCCACCCGTGCTTTCTCCCTAGACTATATTCTGCCACGTTTCACAGGGGTTTGTTCTCCAAGGCCCACCCCCAAATGCGTTTGCTCTATCTTGTCCTTTGTTAGGTATTCCAGAGTTTCTCCTTTTAATTTCCAATTATCAATGAGCAAGAACAATGTGGATTTGTTATATGTAAGTGTTAACAGCTCCTTTTTTTCCATTTTCATCTGCCCTTTTTTTATTCCTTTACCTTCCCTTATCTCCATTCATTTTTATTGTGAGATTTTCAGGACAAGGTTAATCTCTCTAAGGTGAAAAGACATTATTTTCCAATATACAGACTGCCACAAAGTTGTTGTATCTACGCACCAGTGTTTTGCTTTTAAAAAAATGTAATGTCCTATAAACAAATTACATGCTCCTTCTGGGGAATATCATGCTATCCTGACCTCCTGGAAAACAAAACCATCTGGCCACAGTATTTCAATTATTGCTGAGCCACAGGCTAAGGAGGATGGCCAAGACTCTCCCTGTGTGATGATCCAAGAAAAAGGGATGGTGATCAGGGGTGAGAGCATCTGGTTGAAACAGCTCGGTATCTGTGATATTTTTTGGATCTGAAGTTTTTCCCATGGAATTGATGAGAATCCTTCATGGACAATCATATCTGAGGTACAAAAGGAAACAGTGTGTGTATATATATATATGTGTACATTTGTAAACTCAGGGTTTTTTTTTAAAGCTCTAAATCCTCTGACTTTTGGGGGCTAGCTTTGTTTCAAAAGTAATCTCTGCGTTCCAGTGTTTAAAAAGTCACCCCTTTAAGCAATATTAAGCAAACAGCTTCCCTTTAAGAGGTAAATCTGTTTGCAGGTATGTCCATGGAATTTTAAATGCTGAGCAGAATATATGCCAAAATACAATTGGTTTTTTATGACCAAAAAAAACCACATTAGAGAAACACTGAATACAAACATAGAGAGGGAAAGAGAAGGTCGTACAACATTTTGCTCTGTTTAGATAATGTTTTAAATTTATGTTTTTCACTAGTAGTTCTGAGAATAAACTTTGATTTTTTTCACAGGTATCTTCAAAAATTTTTTTATAGTTTGTTGTCCAGTCAGATACACACTATGCATGGACTTTTCACTCTGACTATAATTTATTTTTTTATTCATGGTGCTCTATTGGCCATTGACATCACCTCATAATGGTTAATGTCCTGTGTGGACAATCCAGTTTTATAAAGATAAGGAGAAGAATCAAACAAAATTACAAATTGATTAGATAATAGGTACATCTTGCATGACTCCTGGAAGGCCAAGCATTCATTCTGTGGGAGAGTTTCTGAGAGTTTATATGAATACAAACATTCTTGCAAATAAAAATCTCCCATAAATAAATGCTGAGTGTGAGTTAAAAAGCATACTACCAGTAGAAACTTATAGCCAAGTTTCTTTTTTCAAATGTTGGATCCAAGCAGACACTCCCCGCCCTTAGCACCTAGCAATCCATTTTGCTGAGAAACTGGTGCATTCTTGTTACCCAAGGCAAGGGCAGTTGAGCACAATTTCAAAGTCTTAGTGGATTCAATAACAGGAAAGTTGTTCAGGGAGTTAGGAACCAAAGGCATCCATCAAGGGCCAGAACTGGGGGTGTAGAACTCTGCTCTGGGAGCAACAGAACAGAAACTGGGGTCAGAGGGCCCCCTTGGGCTAGATGACTAAAAATGTGAATGTTTTTTTAAGCTGAGAGGAAGATCCAAAAACAGTGAAATCAAGGGAAAACACAATAGGGAGAACAGAGTCCGTCCACAGAAGAAGTGAGCTAAGCAGTGTCGTTTCATGACCGACTATGTCACTAGATTTAAAATTGTTTAATGCTTTCATCAGCAAATGTTTGATGATTCCATCAACAACTATTTGACGCTCCAAGAATATGAATAGATACAAATAATGTACCTAGATGTATCTATAGATACTGACACTGAAATTAGTCTTTAAGAAATCAACTCATGCACTCCTGGGCCCCAACACTGGACACCTATGGTACAAAGATGGTGGCTAGCATGGGAGATGGTTTCTGAATTCAGCAGGAGCAGATCCAGGAGCAGCTGGAAAGCCCCCAGTCCTTCCTCACTTCTACAGCCATGAGAGCCTGGAAGGGAAATCGCCTTGGCCAGGTAGGTGAGAAAAATCATAGATGTTTTGGTCCTTACTTATCAAAGCACCCCTGTATTAGGTAGGGGAGAGGAGGAAATATGTGCTTTAGGAAGGTATCTGGCTTAGAAATCAGGTTCAGCCCTGCCTTGAAGCAGAATGCCTGGCGATTTCTGAAGTCCACAATTAACACATTGATTACAAGATATCTCTTGTGATTGAATATAGTCATCAAGACATCTCACAGGGTTTGCTACTCATGTCTCAAGGGCTAGAATTACAGCATACTCCACTAGCGTTGTCAGAGGCATCCCTAAGGAATGTCTCTTTCCCAAGTGCTTGAGAAGATATGAGGTCTTTCCAAACCGCTGCACAGTTGTCAAGCATTCAGAAATCACTCTGCACTCCCATATGGAGTGCTGAGATCTCCTTCCTGGTATCTGTGAGTATTTGCATGCAATCTCCCAGAATCTGAGTGGACGTGCAGAATGAAGATGGAAAGACAGGTTATGTACGAGTAGCCAGAACTCCCTGAGACATCCATTCTACCTGTATGATTGGTTCTCATCACAGAGCCACAGATTCATAGCAGTGATTGAAAGGGACAGCTTGACTTGTCCAGTCTCTACCTGGGTGCTGCTGAAAGAAGCTGAGGACACTGTAGCCTAAGGATAAAAATACATTCCCTAAATATGTTAGAGGAAAATTCATCTGGCTTTTTCAGACTGCTTTTTTAAATATTATTTTAGTGGCTATTATTTAAGTGTGTTAGAAACAGTTGTTTCTAAATAGTTGCTAATAAATATTTCAATCAATCAAATATGAATGATTCCAGAGTTGCTCACTTAGCTTTTACTGCTGCTTCTCCATCTTACCACTTCACTTTCTGACATCCCAGTTTCCTTATTTTGTGAAACCGAGCTCAAAAATAGAGCTCTACTCACAGGAACATGATAAAAACTTCTGTGCAAATAATGCTTCACCACAATCCTGAGCAAGTTTCCTGGCTCTTTCTCAGGACCACCTCTTATTAACCATATCAAATACAGGTATACATCCTGCAAAAGCAGTCCCTGCATTTCTGTACCTGCTGTTTAAAGGAGTTGCAAGTAACAGGCCAATGTACTTAGGAAGCTCCGCTGTCCCAAAATGTGTTTATAGCGTAATCAAGACCTGCTATTTCAAACAGCAAAGTGTTTTTTCCAGAAGGATACAACCACTCTTTTGTTGTGGGCTGGCAGTTGCACAGTCATTTTCACAATTACATGCTGAACTGGGCAATGCTAATAGGTCGTTATGACCTGGGTAGCCACTCCCTGCACAGCTGGGAGGTGCAGAGAGTGTGATGAACCGAGACTAGCTGAAACAGTGGGGAATCCTTCATGCAGAGAGTTTCAGATTGGCACCTCAGATGTTCTCACCACGCTCACCCAGATCACAGGGATCATCTATTCTGAGCTATGTCCATTTTCCACAGTAATTACAGGCTCTGGCTTTGCACAGGGACGAGCATCCAGTTAGAAGCAATGACAATGGGTAACTAACATGGTGACCTGACATGTCTGAGCTGCCAAGTTTCTCGTGATGTCTTTGTGGTCCTTTGTATTTCTGCTGTGGTTATTTAATTACCACTCTCACAGCGAAGCAGCTGTTAAGTGGCTCAGAAGACTAATATACATTGAGTCTAGACAGGCACAGTTTGAAACCAGCGTTTTCAGTTTCTCTGTAGATAACCGATGCTATCTGAGTTTCTGTTTCTAAAAATATTCAACATTTCCATAGCACTTTTAGGTTCTTTCCAAATGAAAGATCATCCTTAGTTGTGTTCTTACATCCTGCTTGACATGAGTCCCTCCTTAAGAAAGTGTAGATGGCTGATGGGGAAATTAACAAGTTTCAGTTACTATTTAAGCCCATTACAAAAGCCCCACAGTTTAATGCTCTTCTAAATTTCTTTGCAAGGGAATATTCTTATAATTAAGCACACAGCAGGTGAGAGAAGGCTGAGCTCTGACGCATTACAAAGGAGGCAGCTCTGAGAAAAGTCTGAGAACTGCTTTTTAAATAGTGATTTTATAAAATTCTATGTACATTTTCCTTTCCCTAAGCAGAACATATTTTTGCTTCTTTATTGTAAATATTAAGTTCTTAGGTGTTGTGCATACTGGGGACTACAAGTTAGAAGAGATGTGGGATTAATAGAGCTCTTAGCATCATGGTCTTTTCATGTAATGAAAACCATGACCTCCTTTTACTCAGGAGGTTTTTTCCCAGTTCAGTTCTTGACATTGACCCAGAAAGTGACCATTATATAAAGATGTACAGACAGGAATTAATTTGATTTTGTATGGATGAATGGCAGAATGGTGTCCAAAATTATGCCCCTGAAATGGAACATATACTTGCCTGCTTCTGGAGTCAACTGCCCTTAGCAACCATCAGTGTCTGTCGTCAGGCATGCTTACGTGTGTAAGAGCAGAATCTTGCCAGGAACAGAAGCAGAAGCAGGTGATTGATGTTGTGTCAACGTTGGTGATATCAACTTGGAAATCAAGGAAAAAACAGTGGGAACAGCTGCAAGATCCATCAAAATTTTGCCTTGTTCAGGAGCATGATCTCTTTCATATATTGAAAAAAGTGAACAAATAGATGACTGAGCAATTTCCCCCTATTTCTTTTAAGTTTGAGACCTCAGCCCAGAGTGTGAAAGTGAACGCCACAGGGTTAGCACTTGATTTTGTCCTTCTGCTCGTCTGTCTGTGCCAAAGAGCCCCGTGGTAGATAAAACTGCTCTTCAATGGGTCTTCCCTTGAGTGAGCTTGGAGATGTCGTGGAAGTGTTGGCACCGAGTCTGGGAGACACAGCTGCTGTGCCCTTTGCCTAAGGACAAGAAGTTCAGTCCTTCCCCGGTAAATCATGACTGGGTGGATTACCTGAAATACAGGACAGGTTCATTCCACGTACTTGTCATCGTGTGTCATTGTTGCATTGCATCATGTATTCCAACCCCGTGGTGTCAGTGTAAGGTGTGACGGTTAATTTTGATAAGTAGGAAGCAAGTGTCTACAAATTACTGCATTCTCTGAAAGGGGCTATTACAAGGTTGTATCTTCTCATCCATTTCTTAGTGACTTGCTCTTTTTTTTTTATTACAGTTAAAGGTTCTTTTCAGGCATGTAATTGTGGTAAGTTTCGATATGGAAATACTGTATTCTGTTTCTGTGTATCACACCCTTAAGGACCTGGGCATCTATAGAAAACAGAAGGCATTTTGTCCTCAGCTGACTCCATCAGAGTTGAATCAAAAACATTTTATGTACTCCCTCCTGGAAGCCTTGCCTTTGCCCTTTCCTTCTCCCTCTCAAGCAAAAAGAAGTATTACTCAGGCAACAGATATTTTGTGTGTGCATGAGTGCAAACATTAGATATGGCTAAATGGACAATGTTGCTTGGCAGTCTAAAGACATTAGTTTTCTTGCATGTGTGTTTCTGTGCTTGATACAGCCTTGCCTTGCTTTTCATTGGGGTGTGACGTACTCTGTTTCTCAATGCCATGAGAGAGCAGGAGGCTCGCCTAAGAGGCTTAAATCATACGAACAGGTGTGGCTTCAAAAGAAACTCCAGACTATTTCCAACAGGAACTTACTCGCCACTGAGTCCTTTCACAGTTATCTACTTACGACAGTGGAGCTGGTAAACAAACTCTTGTTGGGCAATAAAGCTATGCCTGTCATGAAGTAATCAGTTTTCCCAAAAGGCAAAAAGAAAAACTCAGACTTCTCTGGCTGGTTCAGATATTCACATGGCAACTTACTCTTTGGTTAGAGGGCTGTGTGGCCAGAGAAGTCAGGATGGATTGACCACAGTGCTTCTCTCATCCCAAGGGAATAGGGCCCTTCATGGGGAGCAGGCACACCACGCAGGGTCTGAGTGCAACCTCCCCGAGCATCTTTAGGGAAACCTATCGGTAAGGGATAAGAGCACAGGCCACTGGTGTCCTACAGGCAGGGTTCGGCACAGTGGCACGAGTGTACCCTCTAAGACCCTGGCAGGTTGTAGCTGTGTTAGCATCAAGGCTCCAGCAAGAGAACTCCCAAATATTCTGGATCTGTTGCCTACAGATATTCTACCTTGTATGGAGACAGTTAAATATCAAGGCAGTGTGAAAAAGTTATGACAATCAAAGTCAATTGGTTAAGGAATGACAAATTATGGTTGTGAATACTTTCACAGCATTTGCCTAATTCTGTGTAAATCAAAATAAATGACTCTGCTATGTTTTACCATATCTGTTAATATCCTCTGATTTAAAGGACAGATATCAGCACAGATAACTAGGTCCTGGGTTCAGGGTTCAATAGGATGCTATTATATGTTCATACGTGCTATTATGCATTAAAACATATGTTTAAGCACAGCGGCTGAATCAGTTTTGTTATGATAATTCTAGAGTAAACCAAGTAAGAGTGCAAGTACTAGCAGTATACTCAGAAATACAGACCATACAAAACTATAAAAGTATTTTTGTATTAGGGGTACAAAATCACTTTCGAACACACCATTAAATTAGGGCTTAATTTTAAATCATGACCTTCTTAAGAAAGCAATGTCTGTGTCTATTTGCACTGGGCACATTACTGTGTTCTTCTGTTTGTTCCCAACTGAAAAGCAAATGTAGTTTCAGTGGATGCACCAGTTGACCAGTGAAATTATTCTCAGCAGCTTCACAGAACTTTATAAACAGCAAAACAACAGTTTTAGGACATGGGGAATATTAAATAATTGTTACAACAGACTTAAGCTGCTTACTGGTTCTGAAGGTTATTGAAATGTTTTGCAAAATATTTTCATTATAGGAGAATCTTTTCATTATACTTTCCAAGAAAGTCGCTAACACTGCATGGTTACTACCTGCTGGCTCCAATGAACTGAGCCTTGTTTTTTAGAGACAAATATGACGAATAAATTTCTTCTATTATATTGAGGTCTGCTCCTTAGTTTAGAATCTAAATACTGCAGTTGTTTTCTGATATACATGATATCTCAAGCACTTTCCCCTTTTAGTCCCAAAGTTTGCTGCACTTCTCTTACCTTTCTAATTCACCCATTTTACTGAATGGGAATCTGTCTAACAGCCATCTTTCCCATTCCTATGAAGCAGCAGACCTATCAAAATGTACAGAGATTCAGAAGCACTGTGTATCCTCTTTGGAACCGCAAAGGAAACGTTTTAAAAAACCCTTCCACCCAAGAACCATGCTCATATTCAGTGCCAAAGGGACACCAGGAGAACATCCCCAAAGTAGAGAGGTAATATGAGAGGAGATACTGATATCACAAATGCCACACATCTTTTTCTGCACCCTACATAGATTACTGTGCATGGATTCAACTTCTGTTTTCCCTGCTCTTAATATCTGGGATGTCCCTGAGCAAAGTAAGTGGTCCCCAAATACTTCACTCTTTTTTGTGTACTGTACTATCTATGTACTCCTCCTAATTCTCTTTTTCATGAACCTCAATCCTTTCACATGTGGATATAAGAGGAAAGTGTCCAACTGACTTGGAAGGCCCTTCCTAGCCCCTGCCACTGACTGTGCTGCCCCACATCTGCCCTGTAGTGGACATCATGCTCTGAACCTGCTCCTCTGCTTCTCCCTTCAGAAGATCACTCCCATCTTACAGCTGAAGGAGATCTGTTCCTGGAGAATTGGGCAGAAGTGAGCTTGAAATAAGAGGGAAGGAGATGGCAGCCTTAAAACATGAGACTGAATACTCCAAAAGTCAGCAAGAGAGACCTGGCATAGTTTGTTTGATGTAGATGCCTTGAGTAGTGAGATCAGAATGAGGAGTGAAGTTTTCAAAGAGCTAACTTGACCTTCAGAGCCTGGAGGACCTCAAGACCTACCTCTCCTCAGTGACCCTGCTGTCTAAGCACCTCTCTTGTTGCCAACACTCACTTTTAGAACCTTACATGTGTGTTTACTGACACAGCACAGGGACTCTTGTGCTCTCGCTGCTCACTGTAGCTTGATGCTGAAATTTCCAGCAGCCCAGTTGCTTTGTTCTTGTTCAATGGTCAAGAGCATGCACTGGCTAAACTATGTTATATGATCCAGTATTTTTTTCATTTCAGTCCAACTTAATCTCTCTCAATTCCAATTTGAGATCCCTTTGCAGGCCCTTGATTTTTAAAGAGAGCCAGTGAAGGCACTCCAGCCTTAGTGCTACCAGTTACAGTAAAATGAAGTACATCTAAGTCATACTTAAAATACAGGGTTTGAGATTGTCTGCCATAGGTGTGGGCCAGGCAAAAAGAAGGTCATGGCAGCTGTAAACTCTCCAGGTACTTAGCCCTGGAGGACTAGCTGAAGTCCAAAAAGTCTGCTGGCATGTTCCTACATGCTACAGGTCTGCTTAGACCCTCCCCAGCACATGCAGCTTGTCCCAGCTTCCTCACCGTGCCAGCTTTGGTCTGCTGCAGGACAGGGTTTCTGAGGTCTGTGGCTCAGACATCTGTCTTCTGAAATCGTCTCCTGGCTAGATACGGGAGCTTTTCAAGCCCTTTTTAATCGCTTCTACCTTAGATCTGCTGTAAAGGAGCAAAGGTCTCACCCCACATAGCTGAGAACAGAAGAGGGATCCCATACCAAAAAAAGAATGAAATGAAATGGTGGTAAAGCATGAAAACAAAAAGCAAGGTTACGATTTAAAAAACAAAACAAAACCAAATCAACCAACCAAACGAACAACAACCCCCCCATCCTCTCCCCCTGAAACAAAACCAAAAAATGTTTGTTGTTCCAGAACCAGCTTAGGTAGGCAACAGGAAAAGTGGATCAAGTCAGGGACGTGCAGGCCTTCGTAAACCTTAACAGTCACCAGAATATGTTGTAAGAATGTTGTTTAGAAAAAATTGTGGCAATATTATTTGGAAATACAGCCATGTGCTGTACAGGTTTGGGGCACGTTGTCACATTTACAAAGCCCACGTATGTGTTCAGCTTGCCATAAGCCCTGTGTGTGAAGCTTACCAAACAGAGAAATCCCGATCACTGTTCTGCAAGCTGGATTTCTCACCAAAATGAATGTGTGGCCTGCTGGCACAGCAGTGCGCAGGAATGTTTGGCCCACAGAATTACATATTTCTGCTGATATGTAATGAAGTGCAGCACTAGGAGTCATTACTGGCTAAGAGCTGTGCTGGGAATATCTGCAGCATACACTTGCGTATCTCTAATGGCTGTGATTATGATGCACCCAGTGCCAACCATGCCATCAGCAATACACAGGACGGAAAACAAACCTCTCCCTCCTTCCCCAAGGTTCAACATGTTTTTCCTACTTTTTCTTCCAACTTCTATCCATTTATGTGTTGGGGTTGGTTTTTTTTTTTATTTTCATTCTGTCCTTTTTGAGTGTACCACATCTAGAAAAAACTCATTTTTGCATGATGGACAGGGCTGAAATGCTGTACTGATCTGCAGCCAGTTCAGAATGGAGTAGAGTTTTGTTTCAAATCCTCCTGTCAGGGCAGAACGTTGGTTTTCTGTCACCAAGACCATAGGTGCTGTCACCCCACAGAAACTTTTCCCCATTACAAACATTAACCTGACTCCTAGAATTATGTGGTCTGTGTGTCTTTACAGTCATTCCTCTAAATGTCTTTGAGAAAGCTTTCCAAATTTACATCCAGACTTTGCTTTTTCACTGTGTACTAAGCCCTGCCCCAGATGGGAGGTGATATTTTAGCACGAACACTCCATTTCCTTCCTCTTCCATACACATAGTCGATTTCTGACAAACCTTCTTAGAAGTAAGATGATATTTATGCAACATATTTTGCAGTCTTAGCTCTTAGAAAAAAAAGCTAATTTGCCATCACTGTCAGAGAACATGAATCCAAATGGTATGAAATTTGGTAGTACTTAAGCAAAACCTGACCACACTGATCTGAAGTTTATGGCCAGTGAGACCCTGAATTTTGATTCCAAGCAGATTAAATTTCTTGGCTTTAGCAGCGTGGAGAAGGAACAGGAGAAATGTTATTCACAAGCAGTTTAACTCGGTGCCTGGGAAAAATGAAATGACAACTGTTTGGCTGATGGACATGAGCAAAACATTGACACAAGATGCCCTGACCAAGATTTTAATCCCTCTCTACTATTCTGCATCTATTTGGCATTATTGGGTTTTGATTGTAGTCAGAGGCCCAGCATTCCCAGAGCTTCTCAGCTTGAGGAACAGACATACATTTTAGAAAGTGAATAAACCTTTCTGTATGGATGTAAAAAGCAATCTCAACTTGAGAGCAGTATATCTTCCCATACAGATAGAAATGCCTTAAGCTGATACCATCCATATTGACAGCCAAACATTGTCAGTGCTGTAGTTATTTACACAGCAGCACAGGGATCAGAGAATTTGACTGCAAGAAAGCAGTGCATTTTATGCTCTTTTATCTTGCCCAGTGCCTTGTGATACTTTACTGTCTCTATGTCATTTTGATGAGTCCAGGTGACAATAGGATCTTTCTATCCATTTTTTGCTTGTATAAGGGTGTATGAGCATGCAGAAACTTGCTTCACTAATTGCACAGGTGAAGCAACCGTGTCCCATTTCCTGTTACCAAGTGTATTACTATCTGTACAGCTTTGCAGTTTATAAATATTGCTACAGCTTGTTAGCAGAACTACATTGACCACAGTATCTCATAACTGCGCCGTATGAAAGTGTTCCCAGGTATCAGGGTGTGTTCAAGAAGGCCTGGGAAGATTACTGCCCAAACCCACGTTAAGCAACAGTAAACAGATGAGGTTCCTTCTCTTCCTTCACCCGTGTAACAGCCCCCGCTCCGGTGTGCATTTCCCATAGCGATCCTGACAAGCCGTCAGCAGAACTGGCTGCAGTGCTGGCCTGCGCTGGAAATTCTGCCAGGAGCGTCTTAGCATTGTTTTCATGTGCCTGGCTTATTTTGTCCTGAAGCTATCACTATACTGGGTGAGAAGACAGTAGAAAGCGCACCTGGGGAAACAACTTGCAATTGTGATCTTTTCCTCCCTCTGCTCCTTTTTTTTGCGAATGTTAATATTAACTGTTCCCTTCCCTTTTTGAATATTTAAAAGGCATCCTTTTTCAGCCAGCAAGCTGATTATGAACAATAATCTATTCTCACAAACCTTCAGTGAGGCAAGTAGGTACAATTATCACCATTTTACTGAAAGGATAATTGAGATACCAAGTTTAATGGACTGCTTAAGGCCATATGACAATTGAAGGGGTTTTTTTATTTACAGTTTTTTGAACAATTTGAAAGTTGCATTCAGAGAAAGGAATCTCAAAAGCATTAATCTGCTTTAGGGAGCTGTAAATGAGATCATTGACCCCAGTCTAAATTACTTTTTTCATGTTAGCCAATGAGATCAGCACTTGGTTAAATTTCACTTCACAGTCCATCTGTCTCCCTCCAGACCCAATACCATCATCCTTCTCTGTGAGAGGGGCACTCAACAGCAACATTAAGCACAAGCTTTACTTTAAATTAGTTTGAAAGCTTGTGGTATCAGCACAAGTCTTCCATCAGTAATTTTCACTCAGTGTAAACCTGTCTTCTATCATTCTGTTTACCTTGGTGATGGACTTCTTAAGCCACCTGACACTTACTGAAGAGTAGGAGCACCTGCACAGCAAATCAATTTGGAGGAATGACAGTAACTTCACTCTTCTCACAGATGTTTTACTCCCCTCTATCTACATGACCTAACCATCCAACACAGAAAGAAATCCCAGAATCTGTGAGCTTCTGCGCTCCTGTTTTCATCTTTGCATCTTATCAGCAATAGAGTGGGGTAGAACCACGATGTTGTGCCTCACAGTCTGTTTTGTGACAAAACAAAGCTAACATGCCAAGCCATGCCCAAAGAAGACCGGTGTGCAATGGTAACTCCATGCGCTAGCAAAAGTATCAAACTACGTTTGCCAAATACATTCCATTCTGAAATTCTTTGAGGTACTGCTGTGTAAGAGACACTAGACATGATATTTTTTAAGTCTGCCAAAGTTGAGACCTTCCAGGAAGGCAGAAATCAAGTCATTCTCCAAAATTTAGGAACTAGTTTCTGCTAGAAAACTAGTACCTTACATACCCATTTAGCATGATTTCCTTTAATCCTTGTAGGATTTATCGAGAAATGTTACAAGAACAAACTCACTAGTAAGAACACTGGTTCCCATTTTTCATATTACGATTAATGCTTTATAAAATTCCAGGATACAGCTGTGTGGTATTAATAAATATACTGCACAAAACTAGCAAGTTATCTTTGAGAACTAGTAATTTCCCTTTTTTTTTTTTTTCATGGAAGGATTCAGTCCATGGAGCTGTTTCTTCATTTATATATGTATTTTTATTAATGGAATAAATTTCAAGTCGCGTATGTCCTTTTCTATTGTCAAGTCATGATATATTATCTTGTGTACTTCAGAGGTGACATTCCCTCATTGGAAAACGATTTTAGTAGGACTGAAAGCCCTTCCAGCATACAGAGCCTCAGGAAACCCTGCTAGTGTAATATACATGGGTGTCATCCCTGGCACTCGAGTCCAAGAAGTATAGTATATTCCAACAAAAAACCTGGGCTGTAGCCAGGCACAGTTTCTCCATGCTCTGGCCAAAGCTAAGGATGCATTGCTGCTCCTTAGTTTCATGTGCAGTGTCTGTATTGCTTGCACTTTACCCAGTAAAGTAAATTTTGCCCTTAATATGGCAGTTTTAATAATGCATGGAGCCATAAGTGTGCTATGTACTTTCAGCTGAATTTTGCCCTATATGGACTGATAGGACCAATATGCTAAAAACATGTAACTTATTTCTTGTGATATATAGATTTCATTTAAAAAGACTACAATTTCTTCCTGTCTGCCACTAAAGCTTCCTTTGTTCTGTCTCCTCTAGGCTACATGAGCTGCTTGCAGCTGCTCTTTTAAACTAGCTTAGCTGAACTTTCTGAATCTTTCCTTTCTCAGTTACCAGCAGCAGAGTCAGAGGTTCCCATGGAAACACTGGGGGAAACAATGCAAAGCTTATAGGAGAGCTGCCCGAGCCCCAGCTTTAAGTGGAGCTTCACGGACATATGGTAATCACGAGAGCTGGTGCTTGAAGTGCCCATGCGAAACTGTTATAGAACAAGCAAATGACAGCAGACTGACTTTTGAGATGAGAATTATACATAGACCTACACATTTTTGTCCAGCATCATGGAAGTACTTAAGGAAGGTTTTTATAATATATGTTTTTTCGCCATTATCTTGTGTGTCCTTGTAATTCCAAGAACAAGCATATTTTCCTCATTTCCATAGCAACACCCATTAGTGAGATGGAGCTGTTCAGCTCATTCTTTATTACTGCTCATTTTACCCAAAAAGCTGCTTTTGAAACTCACGGTTAAGAAGTTCCCAGTCTGTAGTCCTTATTTCTGTGCTCCTCATGTGATAATTATAATGGAGACTGGGCAATGTGACCTCTTCCAGCCATTGCATTACTCTGTCAGAACATTAGGAAAAAAATTATGTTTATCCAATTATGTTTTTTTCAGTATGAATAATCTTAGCAATGGTAACTTCATTTTTTGCCGTTACAAGGACTGGGGCAGGACCTATGTCAGCTCTAAGTCTTGGGCTCGCAGGCATATCTATGTCCTATGAGTAAATTTAAGCTTAGGATCATTCGGTTCTGTCTCCTTCCCTGAATAACAGTTTACCTGTCTTTCTGTTCTGCACCAGAGCTGGCTCGTAGCCAGATGGGGGCTGGCTCAAGGCCTGTCTTGTCAATGTAAGTTCATGGGTGCTGGGTTTCCATTTCATGCACAGAGGATTGGTGGTGTCTTGGTCACGCATGGCTTATGTCAGGTTTTTGTCAGGGACTGCTTCAGGGTTTGAGTGTCATCACCATCACAGTGGCATCATCTGACCGTGCAGCGCATGGTGTCCTTAATCCCTACCCCTTGAGCAAGCTCTGTAGCATTCAGTTTTATCTACAGATTAATCCAGGACAAGAATGGTTGCTATTGTTCATAACTAAAACTGTGAAATGTTAAAAAGCAGGCAAAATTCTGAAAAGCACGTGACTTGAGATTTATAGAGTGCTATTTAAGAAGGGCAGATTCCTCAGTTCTTTATGAACTGCAGATATAAACACCCCAAAAAACTCAGCTGCTGGCACATGGGAAGAAAGTAGACAGACAGACAGCACTTAGCTGTTCTTCTTAGTTACTGTTTACATTGTGGGTAATGCATAGGAACTCCAGGCATGGATAGGATGCCACAATGACTGACGGTGCACAGACAATGGATGGGAAGACAGCCCTTGCTCTAAAGGGCTTAATGTTGACAGTGCCGTATTCCCCACTTTGTCACAAAAAGTGACAAAGAACAATAAATCAAACTTGGGATGCAGCTCCGTGCTGCCTGGGCAGCTGGGCACTGCTGGTGCCAGACGTGTGTATCTGTTCCTGGTGCGCACAGAGGTATGGCCCCACTGCAAAAGCAGATGTAAACATCTGTGCAGGTGTTTTTCAGACAATAAACTGGGTATGTAAGTGTTAAAGGAAGCAGACTTGGGCTAAAAACATTTCATTTCCATGGAGTTTTTCTTTTCCTCAAGGGAGCTCCATCAGCGCAGACGCCTTGGAAGAATTCACTGGAATTGTATGTCCTGCCACAGTGCCTACAACAGGGATCCACTAGCTGCAGACCAGGGGGGAGGTTCCTCGATAGTGGGACTCCTGCAGCTGTTCTGCAGGCAGATATATTCCCACAAGTTCTCCTGTGTTTAAGCTAGAGCACACACCATGGTCTTTCCCCACAGCGACGGTGACACTAAGGCCCTGCTGATCTGAGGGTTGATAGTGGGCAGAGCTGTCCCTTCTCTCTGACCTTCAAAACAGTAAGTATTTCAAGAAGAGAGCCACAAACAGAAATTTGTTCCCAAGACACATCCTTAATCAGGTATCTACCCTGGCTCTTAACAGGTGCTGGAATCCACCTATTCTGTGAAAACGAGGTGACACTTTCATCCCAGCCAGGAGCCAGGTTGAAACCTATTGTGTCTGTGAGTGCTAACTTATTTCCAATGCAAGGGATTAAAAAGATAATAAAAAGATAAAGATCTGATCTAAATTCTTTTTAGTTTGACTTTTTCTTTCAGATAATTTCTTTCAGATCATTTAACTTTTAACGATCTCCACCAACAAATAAACCTACTTTTGATTGAAGCAAAAGCTGAGACTGTAGTGTAGGACCATAGAACCTGAGACTTCAAGACAAACAGTACCCATTACAAGAGTCAGAGAGAGGGCTGCCAGTATTGTTTATCTGACAGTATTGCTTTAACTCGCTAGGAGCTATGTTTTGCAAGGTACTGCATGTACCATACCGAGGGATAGTCCCACCTCCAAAGAGCTAAATATTTAGCTGAAGAAGACAAGCTGAAAAGAGGAATAACTATATTTTAACCACACAGTTTTATAGATAATCAACTTAAACTTAGTTTAAATGAAAAATTATAGGTAATACATTTAACTAAGATTCATATTCATTTAAGTAAGATTCATATTATTAAATAAGATTCATATTACCTACATCTGATCACATACAAGCTAAATATCTGTTCTAAGTGAGCCAGTAGATTTCTTCTATGGTAAATGGAGAGAGAGAGGGACATGTCTGCAGAAGGGTATACAAACCAACTTAAATACACGTGAATAATACCTCTCTTCAGGAGTAATTTACACAAGTAGTTTGAATGAGACATTACTTCAGCAATAGCTGGGTGGGGTGAATCACTATGTGTGACTTGCCCAAAGTCACACAGGAAGTAGATGCTGGACTATGACCCAGAGTCCTCAGCTCCATGCCTCAGCCCTAAAAGCATCTGTCTTCTTTCATGTCCTGGTTTTAACTTAATGTGCTGTCTTTTACCTCCCTTCTGATCCAGCAGAAAGTTCAAGTTGTTGGTATGACCTAAGAAGTAACTGGGAATTAATACAAAATGTTAGTAATCTTGGGTCATTTCTGTTTCTGTCTGCTGTATTCACTCTTTTCATAAAATCATAGAATGGTTTAGGTTGGAGGGACCTTAAAGATCACCTTGTTCCAACCCCCTGCCATGGGCAGGGACACCTCCCACTAGACCAGGTTGCTCAAAGCCCCATCCAGCCTGGCCTTGAACACCTCCAGGGATGTGGCAGCCACAGCTTCTCTGTGCAACCTGGGCCAGTGTCTCACCACCCTCACAGTAAAGAATTTCTTCCTGATCTCCAATCTAAATCTACCCTCTTCCAGTTTGAAGCCGTTACCCCTCACCCTATCACTACATGCCCTTGCAAAAAGTCCCTCACCAGCCTTCTTGTAGGCCTCCTTCAGATACTGGAAGACCACTGTAAGGTCTCCCTGGAGCCTTCTCTTCTCCAGGCTGAACAACACCAACTCTCTCAGCCTGTCCTCATAGGAGAGGTGCTCCAGTGCTCTGACCATCTTCATGGCCCTCCGATCATCTTCATGGCTCTCCTTATGGACTTGCTCCAACAGGTCCATGTCCTTCTTGTGCTGAGGACTCAAAAGCTCACAATAATTTAATCTAGGAAAGTTCTATGGGGTTTTCTTTTCAGCTGAAATATAGTAAGTTTCATTAAAGCTCTATGTCCTATGAAATATAGTTTAAAAAAATATTTTTAAAAAATGGGTATTGAAACAGGAGACCAAAACTGCACTTAGAAACAGGGAACAGCTTTTTTAATTTAGAGATTAAGAGAAGTTATCTTTCCTGTCTACTGCTTTCATCATTGTGTGCTTACAAAAATGCACTGTCTAATATTTCTGGGGTGATCCCTCCCCATCTCTGACAGTAAGACACCATCTGCAGTTGTTGGAGACAGGCTGAGTCAACGTGGAGCTGGCGTTTGATTTACCAGATAGCCAGCACTGTGTCCTTCCAAACCTATTCTAAGGAATGCAGCTGTTGTGGGTGTCAGGGGCTTGGGGAATGACACCCCAGTCACAGATGTTAACCTCTGGTAATGATCTGAAAGTGCAAACAGAAAAGATAAGAGCTTGTTGTTCATTGACTGGGGTCCTCTGACCCTGCATTACACAGAGACTGCTAATGAGGTGGCCCTAATGTCCTTGCTGGCCTTCAAATCTTTCAGCTGGTGGTCATCAGCAGTCTGTCACAATCCTGTGTTTCTTGAGGCAGTAAGCAGAGCATGGAAAGCTTCTCAGTTCTCTCACATTGGACAAACAAATGGATTCTGATCCACATTCAGATTTTCCACATTAAAGACTCCAAGACCTGTTGGTGAGAAATCTGCAAATATCGTGACCAAATTCATATCATTGGCTTTCTAAGATGAGAGGCATTAATGAAAACTACATTATACTGGTGTCAGCAAGGAGTGCAGACAATCACTTCCTAATATTGGGCATGCAGGTGTACTGGGCAGGCCGGTGGTTCTGCACACACAGCTACATAAAACATCTCAAATTCTGACAGCAGATCGTCCAGCTTGCCCAACTTCCAGTGGTGGTCACAGAGTTTACCATGATATTTGCCATGTCAAGGCATTTTGCTATAAATGCTTCATGCAGAGAAACTGAAGAAGTTGCATGGGCAGTGACAACTTTTCAAACTATTTTGTCATACAACCTCCCCACCACAATGTGGGAAAGAACATGGGAGAGATGGTGGAGAGAGGCCCAGTGCACTGCTCTACTGGTGCAGCTTTCTGCACAGTGCAAAATCAGAAACGGGTACTCTCGTTGGAAGGGAATGTTAATTTTTATCAGCATAGCTCAGGAGAGGAGTCAGTCACTGTGCTGTTCTCTGGTGCTTTCAGTAAACCCTGGATGGATGCTCTGTGAATAGCTGGGGGGGTGATCTTCATCTGGGCTCTTTCATACCTGGAAAACGGCATGCTGTGATGAATCTTGCAGTATTATTCTGCAGGTAATAAGGAGCAGATATGATCTTAGGCTGAGGATCAGTAACGGGATGCCTTGAATTTTTCATTGTTCATTAATTCCCACCCTGTTTTTTCCTCTTAATTGTATGCAGGTTCTACGTCATAAGTGTCTGGGCTAAAAGACTGTATGTTTGTAAATACCTTCATTACTTTGTTTTCAGTAAGTACTCTTGTTCCAGCAAGTATTTTATACTTACAATCACATATTTACTGCTTCCTTGGAGAGTTTCTATTTCATAAAAGGCCCAGGAAATCCTGCAACTTCCTGCAGAGTTTGCTGGGATGTCCAAATCACAGGCGCACACGTGCAGGATCTGTCATCTCTTTGTACCTCACCTTCTGCAGTTATAACGCTCCCATAATTATGGCTTAAAGAGAGAATACATACAAGCTATTAAAATGTTGGCCTTCTTTTTCCTTTGGGTGCTGCTAATTCCTGACCAACCTCTCCTGATCAGACTCATAGCTGTTTTCAAAACAAGCTTTTCTCCAGACACACATCTGTGTTGGTAAACTGATCAGACATAGAACCATCTGCAGAAGCCACATAGCATAGTCTGGGTAAACAATTAGTACAAAAGGCTCAGTTAGGTGAAGAGTATCCTTGGATGTTCTTTGCTTTTCTCTTAGCAACAGTTATACCGTTCAGCACTATGAAGTTCTTTGTGCTGCCTGGTCACCTTTGTACTGGAAATAAGAGAAGACCATGCGAAAGTAACTTCAGTGCACGATCACGCCAAGAAGAAAAAATTCTTCCTTCTTGGTTTAACTGCATGGGCACATACGACTCAAGGCCTCTCCGATCCTGCTTACACCAGAATTTACATTTATGACAAATAACTCTCCAGATCACTTTCCTCTGAATACAAGCTTTCCATGTTGTCCTGGAATATGAAGGTTCAATTTTTCATTAATGAGGTTCTTTGTCATAAGGAATTGGTTACATTTACAGGAGAAAAAAAAGTGTCCGTGTCTCCCACCTGTTCTCCTGCATTAATTCTGTTCAGATGAAGCACACAACTTTGAAAATTATATGAATGCTGTGCTTCTGATAGACCCTGTCATGAAAACACAGCAAATCTCTCAGCTGTCCTGCAGACTCTATGCTGTCCTCAGTGAGATCTGCATATTTGAAGATTGTGAGATTATCTTATTTTGCAGTAGTTTTCTTGCATCTTTTTACCCTCTCTGGCAATATAAAGGGAGTAAATAACAGCCATTTGGGCAGGGGACACATCAGCCAGGGAATACTTAATTGTAAGGGGCATTCTTATACTTAATTGTAAGAAGCACTGCAAAAAGTTTTCTGGAATGCAATTGTAGCCTGGTAGGGAACAAATGCATAGATTTTGACCAGAAAGTTGCTAGTCAAAAAAAAAAAAAAAAAAAGCAAAGCATGAAGAGCAGACGAAAACAAAGTGGAAAAATAAGAGAAATGTGGTTCCTATGTGCTTATTCTGGGGTCAAGGAATGTGGTGACAGTCAGCCCTCTCTACCTAGAAATCCAAGCTACATCTATGTGACAGGATTGTGAACATATTGTGCTTGCCTGTATAATACTGCCTTCACCTAAGATATCATATAAATAGTAATAAATGCCGTATCAACGGATTGGACATTTCATGTTTCTCACCTGTCTTCTTTGGAAATCATGTTGAATGAGACTTATCAGCTTGAACAGATCTGTCTCCTTTCAGACACCATTCTACCTTTGTGATTATGTGAGCAATGTGCTATTAAAATCACTTGTGTGTGTATATAGGAGACAGCACAAAACACAGAATGCATAAAGCCCATACCTGGGACAATTTCCAAGCTGGAATTTTCCCAAATGCACTATGCTGCAGGTTATCTATATTTTGTTTTTCAAAGATGAAGACATGCAGTTAAATACATCTCTATATACGTTGCCCCATTTTACCAATAAATTAATGAGTCCAGACACCAAAATGATGATCTGGCTTGAAAATGATGAAGTTTGCTTTTTCCTTAGTAAAACAAATGGGTATCTACTTGCATTCAGAGCTTTTAATCTTCTCAATTTGAACTTTTGACCATACATCAATGTAGTTCACGTATTCAGGCTTCTCTTTGTTTTTTAAAATACTGTATTTGTGGAAAAATCTGTGGGGAAAAAAAAAAGCAAGCATCATGTTAAGAGGAAGGATTTTGCATAGAAGCAGTGCAAAACATGGGAAGAAATCACAGTTCACTCCTATCATTGGTAATTATTGTTCTTTGCAATGTGTTTGCTACACCAAATCAGCTTGTTGATCTTACAGTTAGGATCCAGTTTTAGCCCTCAGTGTCATTCGCATGATAATGCTACAAGCCAGTTGCACCAGAAAGTACTTTTGCTGATGAAATCTGACTATACAGGCTTCAGCTCAAAGAAGCCCTTTAGTGTAAAGCCAGTTCTGTGGACAACAATGGAATTGCCTTTATGCTTAGAGCTACCTATATATCTAAATGAAATCAGTGCCTTCCTGTTCTTCCCCTTTCCACGAGAAAATAGTCAATTCAGATAAAAGAGAAGTGCACAAAACCTCCTTATTGCCATCCCTCTAGCAGTTCTACTTATTTACGGCACATCTTCTCAATCATTATGTGCAAAGTAAAGGACCAAAACCATCTTCTTAATCACTGTGTGTAAAGTAAAGGACTAAAAAGATTTCAGCTAACATATACAGCAAAGATTGACAGGCAGAGCTTGGTAGTCTTAGAAGGGGATTTTCTAAAACATCTTACTAGATCAAGTAACTATCTTATATTGAACTCAAGGAAGTTTTGATAATTATGCATATGAGTATCATTACATCTTATTATTATCCAAATACTTTTAGAAATCCAGTCTGCATGTGAGCTTAGCTGTTACTTGTTCTTGTACAGGATACTATCTGCACAGGATACTTTATGAAGCAGTGGTTGGTATAGCGTTAGTTTAAAATTAACAGGAAGGAAGGAAACAAAATTGAGATATAAAGTAACAGAAAACCACTCTGAGTTGTAGCAGGTAATCCAAAGCTTGAAGGAGCAGAAAGCTTTCTTCCCAAAGGTGCTATAGACTCACCACATGAAGGAAACAGGATCAGCAAGTAAAACTGCACAGGCTGAGTAGAAGGAACTGCGCCTTCTGTTTCTTACCATGGGCCGGAGGGAAAGGGCATCAACAAAGAAGCAGTGGTAGCAGAGTGTTTGAGATGAACTGTTTGTTAACAACAACAAAAAAAACCCAAACTCAGGCCATTTCATTCTATGCACCTCTGTTAAATGTCGGTGCTGTGTGGTACTAGCTGGGAATCCTCTTCAGCAGGCTGTTATAAGCAGAGAGTGAGTTCATTGAGTTAGACCTTGCTTGGAGCATTGACAGCTTTGAACCCTAAGTATTATTTTGTATTAGCCTACGAAAAGTAGTCTTCCACTCAATGCACATTTACTATTCTAAAGTGGGGAGGCAAAGCTGATACACAAAAGGGTGCAAAAAGTCAATTTGCAGCAATTTTTACTCAACTCAGGCCTGAGTGTCAAAGCTTGAACTGAAGATCTCCTGTTTTGTGTTTGGAGCTAACTTTAAGGGAAGTCACTCTGTAGATAGCACAAAATTACAAGTAAAGACAGTTTGCTGTACTCAACTGGAAACGTCAGTCATAAGCATGACCATGTATAGGACAGTTTTTAAAAACAGCTGGGCATTTTAACTATCCCTCTTTTCCTGAACTTTGTCGAGATTAAACATGAATACAGAAAATTATTCTTGATAAAGAGAAAGACTGAAACTGAGCCCTTGGGTTTGAGATACACCGTGATCCTTTGTGCTGCATCCATAGCATGGAGATGTTTGGAACTGAAGGTAGGCGCTGCCCTGACCCAGAGCCTGCCCCGTGACTGCAGGCAGGATTGCGTTCTGACCTGTTCGTGCTCCTTGTTGTTAGGAGTATCTCACGCTGCTACTCAGTATCACCAACAACAAGTCTTGAAGCATCAGCAGAGAGATTTGCCTAAAACCACGGGACAGGCTTAAAAGTCACACAGTGAAAAAAAAAAAAAAAAAGCTCTGATTTCTTTCTCTGGTTTTGGTTTAAAAGCCCAGGCTCCACTTAAGACACTTCTTAGCCTGCAATCTTGAGAGCTAGGAGTGTCTAAATAGAAGTTGTGATTCTTCTGTAATCACGTGAGATTAGAATCGGAGGCTACAAGGAAGAAAAGCAACTTCCCTGAGAATCACAACAACTAAAAATCTACTTGCAGCTGTGTTCCACTTCCTGCAGATCCAAGCTGCCTGAGTATGTAGCTTCACAGATCCTTTTCTTGGCAGAAAAGCTGTCTTCAAAAGTTCCCCAATACTCTCATTCCCCAAACCCTCACTGCAGTTCACTGTTCCTGCTTTTGTACTGGTAGCTCAGCTTGCTTGTGGCCAAGCTATAAATTAGTGCACTGAAATAGTAGGTGTTAAAAATAAGATTGTTTTCTCTACAGAGTTATTTCTCACCCAGGTATCTCTGGTGAGGGTTCACAAGACAGAGGCTGATGAGGCAGTTTCTGCTTTTTTCACCAGTTGCTTTAAGCTGGATCACCTCATCCTTGACTTTTGTGCAAGAATAATGAGATGAAGAGTTTCTCTTCTGATGCAAAAGAGAGAAGCACTGGAAGGAAGCACAGCTAGAGAAAACAGATTACATTTGCTTAAAAATTTTAATTATCTCAGACAAAACTGCGGATAAAATAATGCTTCGCTATTTAACATCCCCCAATATTAAAACAAAAGGAAATATGCAGATAGCAATCAAGATAGGCTTTCACATTTTTTGCGTACCATCATCCCATTGCATTAGGTCTTAAAGCAAAACAGATTTTTCAACATTCGTAGGGCAAACGAATCTGTAACCAAGTTGCTAAAAACTATTAATAGAGAGTCCCAAGGAAACTGCTTGCTTTTCCTCACAAGATCAGTGCAAATTTAATTGATTAGGTGCATATTAATTAACCTGGAATTGGCTATTAATGAAGAAGCTGATGAAAAGTGTTATGTGTTCCTTTCCTAAATCATCTACCAAGATCTCAGTTTGGACTTCTCTCACAAGCTTTGACCACACTCACGATCAGAAGTGATGCAGCTTTCCAGACTAGCTACAGACTAACTCATGTGACAAAAACTATCACTTTTTGTAAGTGATCCAGGGTCCAACTCTAACCTGCTTTTTTACACGCAAAAATGGATTAAGTAAATTTCCAGCTTGTGGGAAGTACTGAGCTAAAAGTGATAATCTCTGGATTTTTTTTTTTCCTCTCTTTATATAGAAAAAGCAACTCAAGTCTGAATGGACCGTAAAAGAAAATAGTATGCATTTTAAAACAAGGAGGCCAGAGGAAAAATTATAGTTGAGCCACAGTAAAAATATAGATCATTTCTCAATGCTTACAGTTTGCCTGCAGAACGTTGAGGAAAAAGGCACTTTTGTGAGTCAGATCCAAAATCCCAGACAGATACGAGTATTTTTTCTTAATTTCCCAAATTACATTTCCCACAGGGCTTTGAGCAAATCTCTTACAATAGTGTCTCTGTAGGGTTTCCTGCCCTTTTCTCTAATACAGAAATAATGACAACTTCTTTACCTCACAAGGTTACTTCAAGGTTAAATTAATTAATTTGTCTAAATTCATTTGAGAGTAGCTGCTTAACTTGTCATTTAAAATCAATTAAGAGCAGCTAGCTTTCAAAGAGGCCTTAAGCTTGACCTCTAATGATACTACTGTATCACAGTGGCAACAATGACTGTGACAGAGTATAGACCCATCTGACATAAGCTTAAACCAGCTGTCTCGGGTGCTCATAACTGCATGATTTTGGCAGTCCGGATCTCTCATGAGCTGTAATTCCTAAATGTAAAAAACGATATGCCATTGATTCTTTGAACAAATGACACATGAGCATTGCTATCCCAAAGGGGTGAAAAAGTCGTAGAATCATAGAATGGTTAGAGTTGGAAGAGACCTTAAAGATCATCGAGTTCCAACCCCCCTGCCATAGGCAGGGACACCTCCCACTAGACCAGGCTGCTCAAAGCCCCATCCACCCTGGCCTTGAACACCTCCAGGGATGGGGCTTCCACAACTTCCCTGGGTGATTTGTTCCAGTGCCTCACCACCCTCACAGTAAAGAATTTCTTCCTGATCTCCAATCTAAATCTACCCTCTTCCAGTTTGAAGCTGTGACCCCTCATCCTATCACTACATGCCCTTGCAAAAAGTCCCTCACCAGCCTTCTTGTAGGCCTCCTTCAGATACTGGAAGGCCACTATAAGGTCTTGCCAGAGTCTTCTCCAGGCTGAACAACCCCAAGTCTTTCAGCCTGTCTTCACAGGAGAGGTGCTCCAGCCCTCTGATCATCTTCATGGCCCTCCTCTGGACACGCTCCAACAGGTCCATGTTCTTCTTGTGTTGGGGGCTCCAGAGCTGGATGCAGTACTCCAGGTGGGGTCTCATGAGAGTGGAATAGTGGGGAAGAATGGCCTCCCTCGACCTGCTGACCATGCTTCTTTTGATGGAGACCAGGATATGGTTGGCTTTCTGGGCTGCAAGCACACATTGCTGGCTCATGTTGAGCTTCTCATCCACCGACACCCCCAAGTCCTTCTCCTCAGGGCTGCTCTCAATCCATTCTCCACCAAGCCTGTATTTGTGCTTGGGATTGCCCCGACCCATGTGCAGGACCTTGCACTTGGCCTTGTTGAACTTCATGAGGTTGGCATGGGCCCACCTCTCCAGCCTGTCCAGGTGCCTCTGGATGGCATCCCTTTCCACTACAGATTCAACAAAGAAATACTCCTCTGTAAAAGACTCTGCTTAGTATTAATCAGTACTGTTGCAAATTGCTTTCATTTTCCGTATAGCAGATATGCAACACTGAGCAGATGTCAAGGGGAGTTTTATTGTCACGCGCTTCAACTGAGAAAATATTTGTATATGTTGCATTTTTGAGTTATGTGGGGTGTCACCTGATACAGTTGTTCAATCACCTGCAGCAAATCTTCCTTTCACTCAGATAAAGACGAAATGAGGAAATAAGTGAGAACATGTTAGCTATCAGCTGCCTGCACTGAGCCCTTTTATTTTCGTAGCGTGATCCTGGATTGCACAGCTTGTAACCAATCTCTTTTACAGCTGTTTACCCACACAATCTCATGGAGGCATTTGTGGGGAAGGAGCAAAGGAAGGATATTTCCTGTTTTTTCTAACAAAACTCCCTTTCTGTTTCCAGGAAAGCTGCCTCGCATTACTGCAGTTCTGTCTTCTGACAGTTTCCCACATAAAATATTTCCAAAAGCTTTCTACAGCTTGCAGTGCCTCGATTAAAAGGATTTCCGACTCTTCCTCTGTGTGATCACCCCCTGGTCTGAAAGACATCATTATGAAGACATGTGTTTCCTGACAATCCACCTACATATTCTTTAACTCAGTTTATCTCGTTACACTTTATTGTACCATGGAAATAAAGTGTTTCCTGGTCTTACAGCTCTAGGCAAAAGGCCTGATAAGGTCTGTTAATATCTACGAATGTTATTTGAACTACAGGACTGGAGTTAATGGAGATATTTCAATAAGGCTGTTAAAAAATAATTTTTCACAGTGTTCCACATAGTTAGACTTAACAAGTCTAACTTGTTACATATAAAGTTAGACTTTATATGTAGCAGCAAATCAAACTTCATATGTAGCCACTAATTTCCAGCCTGGGAATCTTTTTTCTTTACTTTTCTTTACTTCTTGTGTTTATATGTTCACCTTTTTTTGTTGATTAAGAAGGCCTTTTCTCACCCTCTGTTGAGAAAATGGTTTTGAGCTTAATCTTTCCCATTTCTTTGAATCTCATTACTTGTTTACTTGAATCTTATTTCTGCTCAGAAATTGATTTTTTATTTGTTTTCTTTTTTAAAAATTAGGGTGAAAGAAAAACAATGAGTTATAAATATTGACTTACAGAAAAAAATACTGACAAAATAATCAACCTTTTTAGTCCTACGTCCTTTAGCTTCCGATATTTTGGCGGGTTTTTTGTATGATTCATGATCCTACAATTAAAAGTGGGTCTCTAATGAGATGTAGCATCAGCTTAAGTGATATGTAGATTGAGAACAATGGAGCACACCTGAATATGTCCCCACAGCTTTTTTCAGCCAATTCACCTTTTACAAACATGCTCTTCTTTAGGTAAGACATTATTTTTTAGCAGGAACTACTGTACTCCATTCAAAACTTTAAAGATGACTGAAGGGCATAAGTTCAGAAAAAAAAGATCAATTTCAAGCTAATTTAAACAATATGACAATATCTTTTATTACGTGCTTGTACTGAGGATCTCATCTCCACCATAGCCTTTCAGGTGCTCTTTAATGCAAAGGATAGAAATAAAAAGACATACTTGCAATTGATTTAGGCTAAGAAAGCAGCTTTCAAGCAGACTGAAATTATTTTACTTGCACTTAGGCTGTCTATACCTGCTGTCATATAGAACAATGACAGACTACCTAAAAACATGAGAATATGAATCAAAAAATCAAATAGGGAAATCAAAGATAGGCACTACACATTACTTAACTTTATTTCTGTCTTCATCCATGGTTAAAGGTGTTTATGGGTATATTACTGCCTCCCTAACTTACCTGGGTGGTCACTTGACAAATATAGTAGACATTCAGATTTTCAGAATTTGTCCGCTAGAGATCAAACACAACCTATGGATAGTACAGGTGTCCAGGGCCTTTTTATAGGTAATTGCAAAGTCACATTCTCTCTCTCTAAACCACCTTACCACTCTCCATAGTACTCAGCTCAGGTGCTTTAAAATTATGTCATAGAATAATTTAGATGGCATAATACCCATATAGATTTTTGGTCCAACCCCTTCTTAAAGCAGAAACAATCAGATCAAGTTTCTTGGGGCATTGCTGAGTTTTGAGAATCTCCAAGAATGGAGAACCCGTAGTCTCTCTGGGCACCTGGGCCAGTGTTGGACCACACTCACAGTGAAAAATTTTTCTTATATTCAACTGGAATTTCCCCTGCTGTAACTAGTGAATAATGCCCGTCTCTTGTCTTTCCACTGTGCACCTTTGGGTCTGTCTTCTCTGTGGCCCATCTTTAAGCATTTGAATTGAATTAGATCCCTGCTTAGCTTTCTACTCTGCAGGCTAAAGAAACCTGCCTTCCTTGGCCTTTCCATGCATGTCCTGTGCTCCAGCCCCTTGAACCATCTCAGTGGCCCTCCTCTGGACTCACTCTGATTTGTTGGTATCTCTGTTGTTCTGCCCAAAACTGGACACCAGTATTCCAGCTACAGCTTCATGAGTATGGTTTCAAGTGATTAAAGGGAAATAATCATGTCCTTTAACCTGGGGCCACACTCCTGATCAGTGTCTTCTGAACGGCAAAGATGAATACAGCCTGAATTTACCAGTCCCTACTGGCACACTGATTGGAGCCCTGCAAGAAGTGTCTACTGCAGCACTGGCTGGCTTGTTCCTGGAGAAACTGATGGTGGGAAAACAGTGTATTAACTGAGATGCAAGAATGATGTGGTTTTATAGTCCAGGAAACAGGCCAGATGGGCCATCGTGGCCATAGAAGACACATTATGGAGCATTCGCTGAGGACTGGGAGAGCAGAGTATTGCTCCTTAGCAGGAATAGCCTATCTATAAAGAGCTCTGAAGCTCAGCTTCCACCCACCACCTTGAAAAACTACTGTGTGTATATTATATCTTCATCACAGCAAAACCAGAATTTAGCAGGATATGACAGCTTCCTTTGGCTTTTATTAGTGAACTCTCTTTGATTGAAGACGCTAGTGTTTTCCAAGGTACATCCTAACGCAGTCTGTCCCTGGTTTTAGGTAAAAAAGCAAATACTAAGAATGCAGCATAAGAATGGGAAACATCGTACTCATTTTAGAAGACTGGAACTGCATCTGAAACATCTCAGCTAGCCACCCTTAAAAGTACACCTCTATCCACCAAGTAGGGACTTCATGAGAAGGCCCAAAGCAGGCTTTTTCAGGCTAATCTGTCATCTTATGTCATCAGCCTGAAGGCTTTTTTTTTTCCCCAGGGAAAAAAAGGCCTTGGACTTTCTAACACTGTCAGTGTATTTGTGAAGAACAAGTAGAACCTCCCTCTTCTAACACTGCTGTTCTGCACTGCCCCTCAGGCCTCAAGATACCTTGCATAAGAGAAGGGGTCTTCAAAGGCCAAAGAACGAACAGTGGAGAAGGGATCTTCTCTTTCTCCACACAACAAGCCAAAACGATGAGGACCAGATTGTGCTGAACTATGGTTAACTTCTTTCACATCCTGACATGGAAAGCAGCCAATGAACACAATCACTGAATCACTGAATCACAGAATGGTAGGGGTTGGAAGGGACCTCTGGAGATCATCTAGTCCAACACCCCTGCACAGGATCATGTCCAGGCAGGTTTGAATATCTCCAGAGAAGAAGACTCCACAACCTCTCTGGGCAGCCTGTTCCTGTGCTCTGTCAGCCCCAAAGTAAAGAAGTTTTCCCTCATGTTCAGATGGAACTTCTGTGTTCCAGTTTGTGTCCATTGCCCCTTTTCCTGTCGCTGGGCACCACTGAAAAAAGCCCCATCTTCTTGACACCCACCCTTTAGCTATTCATAACTTTGATAAGATCCCCTCTCAGTATTCTGTTCTCCAGGCTAAACAGACCCAGGTCTCTCAACCTTTCCTCACAAGACAGATGCTCCAGACCTCTGATCATCTTCATAGCCCTCCGCTGGACTACCTCCAGTAGTCCTTTGTCTTTCTTGAACTGTGGAGCCCAGAACTGGACACAATACTCCAGATGTGGCCTCACTAGGGCAGAGTAGAGGGGGAGGATAACCTTGCTTGACCTGCTGGCCACATTCTTTTTAATGTACCCCAGGGGACCATTGGCCTTCTTGGCCACAAGGGCATGTTGCTTCCTCATAGTCAATTTGTCCACCAGGACTCCCAGATCTCTCTCTGCAGAGCTGCTTTCCAGCAGGCCAATCCCTAACCTGTACTGGTGCATGGGTTATTCCTCCCCAGGTGCAGGCCCCTGCACTGGCTCTTGTTGAACTTCATTAGGTTCCTCTCCACCCAATACTTTAGCCTGTCCAGGTCTCACTGAATGGCAGCACAGCCATCTGGTGTATCAGCCACCCCTTCCAGTTTTGTTTCATCAGCAAACTTCCTGAGGGCATGCTCTGTCCCCTCATCCAAGTCATTGATAAATATGTTGAACAGGACTGGACCCAGTACTGACCCCTGGGGAACACCACTAGTTACAGACCTCCAAGTGGACTCTGCGCCACTGATCACAACATTCTGAGCTCTGCCATTCAGCCAGTTCTCAGTCCACCTCACTGTCCACTCATCTAACCTACACTTTGTAAGCTTACGTATGAGGATGTTATGACAGACAGTGTCAAAAGCCTTGCTAAAGTTGAGGTAGACAATAACTCCTGCTCTCCCTTCATCTACCCAGCCAGTCATGCCATCATAGAGGGCTATCTGATTGGTCGAGCATGACTTCCCCTTGGTGAATCCACGCTCACCACTCCCGATAACCTTCTTTTCCTCCACGTGCTTAGAGATGACATCCAGGATGAGCTGTTCCATCATCTTTCCAGGGATGGGGGTGAGGCTGACTGGCCTGTAGTTTCCTAGGTCCTCCTTCTTCCCTTTATGAACAACATTTGTGTAGAAACTGCCTAGCTACTGAGCAAAGCATTGGCTAGGATTTAATCTTAAAACTAGCCATAATAAAAGATCCTGTCAAAAGAGAAACAAATGAAAAAGACTGTACAGAATTTCAAACGCCAATGTCTCTTTTTCCTTGACCTTCCTCATGTGGGTTGTTTTCATCATGTACATGTCACCATTTTTCTGTCAGCACACCACCTCTAAGACTTCCCAGTGAATACATGTTAATTCTATGTCTCCCCCAGGATGTCTGTGAAAGCCTTCATTTGTTAAACTATTTTCGGGATCACTAAGTACACTTCCATTATTTATAGCGTATCTGAAGCTGTTTCCCAAATTGTAGCTGTTCTGTAATAATTTTCCCTCTCCTTTTATTCAAGGTGCATGGCAATTTAACGTTGCTCTTGGAAAATGTGCAAGAAACTCTCATCTCATCAAGGGATGAGACGGATCTCATCAAAGGATTATTTTTTTTTTTAGTTTTTGCTTACTGAAATATTTCAAGTACAATATAGAAATATTTTAAGGATATGCCACCATACATATCACATAGAAACAATTAACAGATATCCTTCCAGAATATTCATTCCAACATTCCTTCACACACACACATCCATAAAACCTTCTTTCACTAAGATAGATAAAGCAACTTAAAAGCAACTTACCTCCCTGATAAAAGTTGCTAACTCTGTCCTGTAACATAACACAACCCATCCTGATAACCAAAAATGAGGCCCCCAGCGTAATTGGGCACAAGCATCACCAAACAGGAAAAAACACAAACAGATATTCTTGGCATGTTTGCAAATTCTTCATATAGACAGTAGAGCTCTCCTGCAAAGCAGAAGTAAGACTCTTTGGTAGTGGATATGTCAAATAGCACTGAAGTTCCTCTAACATCTCAAGCAGACACACACTTTGTCCACCAAGAGCTCTGGATGCAGTGGCTTGAACTCTCTTCAAGAAAGCAGGCACACACACACACACACACAGACATGCACATTCCTCTCTCTCTTTGCATTGTCAGTGCTTCTTTACCCACTCACTGGTGAGGTGGAAAACCAATCTTGGGTTTGTTTATGCTTTTTTGGCTAATGACAACTAGCACAAGGAACCCAGATTAAGAGGAAGGAGAGAAAGACTTCCCTTTCTGGGGAAGTTTTGGCTTTAGCCAAAACAAGAAACTGCATCAGTAAGACACAGTGTTGTGGCAGCGTGAGGAGAGCCAGCTGATGGCTGTCCTTTCTGGGGCTGGACATTTCCTCCCTCAGCAAAGGGTCCAACAGATGCCGGAGATGGCACAAGGGAAGGGCTGGGACGTACCCTTAGGATGGGGGTCTAACCAGGATTGTGGCAATCATGCCATGTACAGGTCTGGGGGCTTTGATACATACCCATTGAAGTAGTTAACTACATACAACTTTAAACAAAAAAAAAAAAAAAGAAATCAAAGATACTCTCTTAGGATGGTGCTGTGCCACAGTGCTCACCAGGACCAACACCTCACAGACTAATTCCATAGCTTCACAGGGAGGAAGCAAACTATGTGTTAAGTCTTGGTGCAGAGGTCTGCATTAGCTGATCTTGTTACCAAAGTCAGTGACTTTTAAAGCCACCTCTCAAATCACTACCCACCCAGAAAAAAAATCAGCCTATATAAATGTGAAACAACTCTACAGACCTCTGCAACACTAACGTATAGCCCTATATGGTGATCAAAAATGTCCTGACTTGAAGATCCAATTCTTTGGTAGGTACGAAAAAAATTTGTGTAGCATGTTTAGCAGTTTACAGCACAGACTTTCACATTTGCATACATTTTATTCAAATAGAGAAGTGGTTCCAATAGAGAATGATCAGAGCTGATATATACTGAAAGCAGAAAGACAGCTATGCAAAATACATCAAAACTGAGAGATACCAAAAGGGAAGAGGCAGCCCCTTACTCCGAACCAAGAAATAAAATAGCTGAGATATGTACTTTCCTAAGTATTCTGGGGCTAATATTTTTTCTGTAAGAAAACAAGACAGTAAAGCTGGTAGGATAATGGAAAGTTAGGAAAACTAGATGACATACCAACTGATCGTACCGCGCACTGGGAAAGCACGCAGCCATCAAGCCTATCTTTGTGTAGCTGCAGTATTTGAAGCATTGTATTCAGTTGTGATGCATTACTATAATTATAGTCATTTAAACAGTGGTAAGGATGGTGTGTCCTACAATTACATATCTTCTGGTATTTTCTCATCACAAAAAGAGAGGGATGACTCAGTGATACGTTTACTCCAGTGATGAAGCTCGCCTGAGAAGCTCCTGCCTCTCCATTCCTCCTGCCCTGCTGCTCGTCACTCATGGCCCTCCCACACCCCTAGGCTCTGCCATGCAGCTGTCTGGGGGCTTAACAAATTATCTGGGTTAAGGATCAACCATTTTTTTCCTATCTGAGAGGGCTTATTTGAGACCCAGGTAATTTCAGAAGCAAATCTGATCTCCCTGTCGGTTTATGGGTTTACACTTTGCCCCATCGTTGCAGCGTCTGAATGCCAAGTCATTTGACAAGCCTTACATATGTTCTACCATGCCAGCATTAAGGGCTGGGACTCACCAGCCATTATATCTATTATAAGTAACTCCAATAATGCGTGGGGGGTAATCCCCAGGTGGGGTGTGGCCACCCACACAGGATGGCCCATGAGACACCTACACAATACAAACAATAAATAGTAACAAAAAATAACATCAGCTCTTACTCATCTTTGCCCCAAGAAAAGAGGAAGTGCGTTCAAGTGGCCACGTTGTCAGCTTAAGAAAAAACACCTCCCAGGGTACGGGTAGGGTATGGTACAGGTGAACTGCTCTAATTTTGGGCTGCTGCTGAAGACAGCCGTTAAATTATCCAGCTGCCCTGCTCCCCTCTCCCCTCTTTTGTGCTTTCAGCTCCTCTTTCACCACTATTGGTGCTTGTTTGATCAGCCTGATTACAGAGCCAAGCCGACACAAAACCAGCCCTACCAAATAAATAAGTGAATAGTTGTCCTGGTTTGAGCAACACAGGACTGATTTCTCTTCTAATACCTGGGAAAACTGCACTTTTAGAAGATTCTAGTGTCTGAATTTGGGAAAATATTTACTTTGTAGCCAGCTATGGTGTGTGGGTTTCAAGGTCTCAGTGTTTTCGAGCTTGCCAGGTGCAGGGATGAGGAGGAGCGAGACCCGGGCACTTGACCCAAGCTGGCCAACATGATTATTTCAGACCATCAAGGTCACATTCAATATAAATTAGAAAGCTTGTTGCAAAGTTCTGTCTCTCCCTTGATGGTGGCAATCCTGAGAACTTCTTGCCCAGTGCTGGACCCCTGAGACCTTCCCTTCCTCCCGAAGCCATAGCGCTCAGTGTCCCACATTTGCTGTCCACTGCTGGGAGTGCACAGCTTCCTATGGATAGAATCTTCGTATATTTTATATTGGTGTTTGGATCAATACTGGTTCTTTGGTGTTACTAATGTTAATTATCTAGTATTATTCTATTCAATCTGTTTACATTTCAACCCTCAGGTTTCCTTGTTTTTTCCCCGATTCCCTTTACCTGGTGGGAGAGGTCATCGGGTGATAGATTAATTGTCAAAATGACAATAAACTGTTCTGTCATTTTTTCAAACCATAACAATAGTTTTATCTTTGTTTGGCTTCCTAATCTGACTCACCTCACCCACTTGACTCCTGCAGTGGGTCCCAGTTGTTGTGCAGAGTTTAGCCCCCACAATCATGACAGCAGTGGCCTATCTCAGGTATCAGAAAGTATCACCATTATCCTACATGTGTGTAAACCAGCAGGTATTGGTTAATTTATCTGGGTTTGCTAACGTTTGATCTAAGGGTAACATCTTTAAAAGCAACTATGTAATACTGAGGAAGTGTTTTGCTGAATGACTTGGCACAGAGCTGCTGAGGACAGGCAGGACAGAAACTGAATTCCTGTAACTTCAAAGAAACTTACTCTGCAATTTCTGTATCAAGCCTGTATATTCTGCTTGAGCATTTCCACACTTCTTTTCAGCAGATCTCCAGTCCTGGAGGAGATGAAGAATCTCTGGGTAAGTGCAATTTCCAGCAATTAATTGGCTTCATTGTTAAAGATTCGTGCCTTACTTCCAGCCTGATTTGATTAGTTTTGACTTCCAGCAAGTGGATCTTCTTGTACTGTTGGTCCCTTAACACTGGTGTCTGTTCTATGTAACTATGGAAACAGAGCACTAGAAAAAATTTTATAAAACTGTTATTTCTCTATCAGTCTCAAATATTGCTGATAAGATGTACATTCCTGTGAATCTTCATATTGTCTCCTTCACCTCTTTCCTAAGGGCTCAAGGGAAAGCTGTCAAAGGAGACACCTTAGTATACCCATAGCATTTGTTGCACTACAAAGTTCATGCAATTGTGCTGCCAAGAACCTGGAATGATTTCGTTTTGCTGTGAACAGCACACTCAGCTGCACGTATTATGGATTTTTCTTTTTAGCCATTATCTGAAGTGCTAGACAATGGCCACAGCTGAAAATGAGACATCAGATGATTGAGACCACTGGGCAGAAGTAATGCCAAGATGTCTGTTCTTGGATGCTCAAATGATCTGTCAACCTCATCAGCAGACTTACAATCTGGGATGATTTTTGCAGCTGGAAGATAAATGGTTTGTTAGATCATCTGGGCGTATGTCATCTAAGCAATTCCCTTACAAGGTCAGTGTGACTTCACTGCATGGTGAGAACAGAAGAAGAAAGGAGTCCAGGTTTGCATTGGTACCCATGGAAGTCACCCTGGTTGGTGGTAGTGGCTTCTCCATTAGAATCTCATCTATCGTGAGGGCAACAGGACATATGTATGGTGGCCTCCAAGCCTGTGAGAGAAGCTTTTTTCTCATGGTGTTAACCTTCCACGCACAAAGCCCACCTTCTCAGCCTTAGAGCTGCAAAAGACATTCATGACATTAAGTATGGGAGCCCCATAGGAAAAACAGAAAGAAATCCTGTAGTGTGCATCTTTTTTTAGGTTTAGGTATCAATCAGACTTGACAAATTATTTTGCCTTTAATCTAATGCATATAAAACAGACACAGATCCCTGTGGAGACATATGATATCTAATAACATATATGATGTATAATAATGAAGAACTAACACAATGTGTCCAAAATTTCCTAGGAAGGAAAACTCTGGAATACCTACCAAGGTTTCATATTAGTTATTAATTAGTTATGAAATAATGTTCACCATATTAAAGTTGTGTGCTACAAGGCTTTGCAAGGGTTGCCACAGTTCCTAAAATATTCCCAGGATTTAGTAACACATAGAAACCAGCTGCCCCGTGCAGCTGCATGCATGTGCGTTCTCACAGCCAGCCAGGCTGAGCCTCCTCCTGTGTGCTGCTCACTATCAGCAGCAGCTGGGATCACAGTCCTTGCAGGTGTTAAGACAGTGAGCCAGTTTCACCCTCTGAATTTTCCAGGTCACTAACCTCCAGCTGTCTTGGCTCAGCGGGACCATTCTACCACCCCAGAACCTCACCATGCTCGCTCACAGGACAAGTCCTGCCGCCGGCTGACCAGCAACGTCGCCCCCAAAGAGACCTGAGGCTGCACAGTGCGTGTGCTGCAACAGCAAGACAAATGCCCTTTGCAGCCCAGTCTTGGCAGGAAAGTTGAGTCCGGCCCTCTTCCCTTCCAACTTTGCTCTCCTACAGCAGTGGAGGAAATGATTCAGTGAAGAAAGAGCTAAGCCCAAATCCAGTCATCTGTTTTGCAAGGTGACTTCTGCAATCCTTCATCTTTACAGGCACTGTTTATAGTCCTTTGAGAGCAAGGACCTGGGGAAACACTCTGCACAGTCATAGTATATACGTACAGTCCATGACAGAACTTAACTGACTACTTTAGGTATGCTGACAGTACACACACGCCAAACAGCTGCTGACTTCCTCTCACAGGTGAAATACAGCATGCCGACATGCTCTGTAAACTGCTCTTTGGACTCCTCTTCTTATACACTGTTCTGAAAAGTCAGACTGTCAACACATCGTAGACCATTTGTGAGTGGGGGTAATGACTGTCACCTCTGCATGAAAGAGGCCTGGCACAAAATAAGATCTATCATACTGCTACACTGTAATATCTATTCAACTAAGGAAGATACACTACCTTAGACATTCGACTATTGGCTTGACAGTCATACTAATGTCTGCCTGAAATCCCAGCTTGAGATTGTACATACTCAGCATGTAAGACCCAATGGGCCGCACTGAGGAGTGATGACCAATGTCCTTGCAAGGCTGCTTAAATGTTTGGAAGGACCCTAACAACTGAAGAAAAGGAAACCTATCTTCACCTATCTTCAAGAAAGATCAAGAGGACTCACTGGGAATCACAGGGCAGTCAACCTCACTAAGGCTGGAGCAAGTCCTCTTGAAGAACGTTTCTGGGCACATGAAGGAAAAGAAGGAGTGACTGTGGACAGTCAGCATGGACTGTCTAGGGGTAAATCACGCGTGACTAGCTGGGTGTCTTCCATGATAAAATGATTTGAACTGCAGATAAGGGGAGAGCAGTGGATGTCATTCACCTTGTCTTCAGCAATGCTTACAACACTATTTCCACAATATCCAAGTTGGGATATTACAGCCCGAGCGGATAGACAACCAGATGGGTAAATACCTGGTTGGATGATAGGCCTCAGAGGCTGGTAGATAATGAGTCATACTCTGCCTTGAGGCTGGTTACAAGTAGGGTCCACAAGGGTCTGTACTGGGACCTGTCCTGTTTAAGATCTGTGTCACTGATGAGGTGGACGAGGGGTGCAGTTTAATCAAGTTAGGAGACAACTCCAACTTGCAAGGACCAGTCGATAATGCATGAGGGCAGGGCTGCCATCAAGAGGGACCTGGATAGGCAGAAGAAAGGGTCTGATAGGGCCCCCATGCTCTTGGGGCCAGAGCAATGTGCAACCCTGTCCCAGGCAGGCAGAGTGCCAGCAGTACTGCTGGTGGGGCTGGGGTTGGTGCCAGGGAGAAGGTCCTGGGCCCTGGTAGGCAGCCAGCTGAGCAAGGGCCAGCCATTTACCTGATCAGTAATGGTGGCCAGCAACAACTGCAGCGGTGTGAGCAGGTATCAGCTTTGCAACAGAGATGGCTTCGAGGCACCTAACAGCACCCCAATACCTATGGGGAAGGGATGGAGAGAGGAGTAACAGGCTCTTCACAGTGGTGCCTGGCAGGAGGCATAAATTGAAACTAAAGAGGTTCAGGCTGGACATAAGGGACAAATTTTTCCCCACAGGGACAGCCAGGCAGGTTTTCTAGGGAGATTGTGCCATCTATGTCATTGGATGTTCTTGAACCCCAGCTGGACAAAACCCTGAGTATCCTGGTCTGATCTCACAGATGACCCTGCTTTGGGGAGGAATTTGTGCTAGTGTCCTCACAAGGTCATTTCCAGCCTGAATGACTGTGAATTCTTTTATGTTGAACAGTCTAAGACCTCTGTGTGAAAAAATAAGTATCCTTGAGCCCAAAAATTCCTATAACACTTTTCATCCTCTGTGGTCGTCTTTGACGATGTACTGAGAGTGGATTCACAACTGGAATTATTCCTATGGATTTATTGTGATAGAATTGTCTTTGGAAGGCCTTTGGCTGTATTTCCCCCTCATTATTTGCTGCTAGAGATTTAACTCTGCTGCAATGTCAGAAAAAGCCCCCTTAGCCTTAGAGTCCTTCATACCGATTCCTGTGGTCTTCTGTGTAGCACTCTGACTTTTCTGGTTATTTCTTGTGGTGACTGTTCTTTCAAAGATGTATCATGCATGCTTTGATATCATAGATGGGGATTTCATAGACAGGGATTCCAGATTCACTGATTACTTTTGTTTCTCTGTTTTGTCTGTCACATTGTATAAACCCAATCTTTTCCTGGTTGAGACGCTGCCTCCTCAATATCAAAACAACTCCCTGCTGGGCACATTCCCAAGACTAGCCCAAGTCCTACTAACTCCTGATCAAAAGTTTTCAGTGGGACTGCTCATGGATTGCAGTGCCATTCAACATGAATTAGAGAGACACAATCTGCATTTGCACAAACAGTATTCTATTAAAAATACCGATAGGCTTAATATATGCATACAAGTAAAACAGAAGCCTATTACCTTTCACTAGTAATCCTCCCTCCTGTTTCCATTTCCTTGTATAGTGTCACCTTTATAGATCACATCCAACCTAAAATGCAGGCTCTTCAGGATGGGTTCTTTCCTTTATCTGTTCATTTAAGTGACAATAATAAAATGCAGAATTAGACACAAAACCAGAGGTGGAGCTTGTTGTCACCAAGTTTCACATAGCTAACCACTGAGTGGGAGCAGATTTAGGCAGGCCAAGGCAAAAAGCAAGTTGGCTTGTCTTTGTCCTGCATTGAGATAAATCTTCCAGCCATGTAAAAGTGCCATCTCAAGACACAGGATCTCAAGACTGTACTACGGATGTGAAAATTAGGTGAAAGGTGAGTGTACAGCATAAATCACTGGGAGCTGAGTCAGCAACACGAAGAGTTTTGTAATATTAAAAATGTTTTTCTCTTCCAAACAAATCCTAATGTGTAAATACTTCAGCATGTAATACTGAGTCTGACTAAGAAAAGCCTGATTCACTCATTAGCACATTTGAAGCCAAGGCTCACTCTTTTATTAAGTGTGTGTGCCCAGTGCAGCATAACGATGCCCTGGCTGGCACTGGTATCTCTTAACTACCATAGTAAGTATCAGTCACAGTGAGGATGTTCATCTCATGAAAAAAAGACAAATTGCTTGATTAGTGTAAGATTGGACAAAACACAAAGAAATATCACATAAAGATCAGGGAATGGAGTAGCTGACATTTTTAAGAGTGATTTTTATCTTTGCCTTCTGTGATTTTAGTGTCTCTAACATCAGCTGCAGTCCCGGATGTAGCTACCCACAGACAATGACTGCCATACTGAACAACTGATTTTTCCCAGCAGAAACAAAGACTCTGTGTTCCCTGGCCAAAACTATCTTGTTGGCTGTAAATACATTTTATTTAATAATTAAACAAAAACAAAAACAATAACAAAAACAATAACAAAAACAAAACCAAACAAAAACAAACAAAAACAAAAACAGGAGGGCATGTAAATAGAATACAGTCAGTTAATATATAAAGCTTACTTATATAAGTTAACATATGCACATGAATATAAAGGGGAAAGTGTAATTGTGTCGGAGGGTGTTTAAATCTTGGGGCCAACATAGCTGCCACAAATTTCAAGTAATCTTAGAACTATGAGTTGCTTCATTGCTTCTGGCTGCTTCCCAAAAAATTTCTAAAGGGGATTACTTTGTTGCCTTAATCTTGCCCTTGTACTATTTAGGAAAGTGTTGAACATCCCTAAAGAGATTTTGCATTATACATATTTCAAGGGTGTACCAATCCACCCCAACAGAAAAGAAAGAGCCTGACGGCTCACTTTAATACCTGCCTTCTTACAGGACAAGCTTTAAGAAAAAAAAATGATCAAGACTTTTTGCTTCAAGTAAAAGTTAAGTAGTTGATTATTATAGTGCAAATGAAGTTAAACTGAAAGAAAAATAAACAAAATACTTTTTTAAACTTTGTTTGAAACTATGGCATTGCCCAATAATTTCAGTTCATGGCACATGCTAAGAAGGAAATTTCCTTGGCTGAGTCTGGTGTTAATGAATAACCAAGGGATGCTTCTCAGCTTTCACGGCTGAGGGTCTCATTCCTAAAAAGAACACCATAGCCTCCAAATATTGCATTACAAAACAGGACAGAGGCACGGCATGCAGCTTACACAGCCTGAAGTTTTTTTCATTTTCCATTCAATTGGAGTATCAAAAATCTGTTCTTTCTTCTTTAATTTTCATTAGACAAACTCACAAGGCATGTGAACATATCAGAAACATCTCTCCATGGTGTTTTACCTTGCTTCTCTCTGCTTAATTTATGAAAATACAAATGAAGCACTGTTAGGCTTGCTTCTCTGTATAGACATCTGATTTTTATGCTTTTGCTAGTCAAGAGTTGTCTCCAATACTAATTTGCTGCTCTTGTCACCCTGCTCAGCAGATGGTAGGCAGAACTGACTGGGCTGAAACTTCGGCTTCTTCTTAAGCCACACAACACACACACATCATGAAAACCTTCCCTTAATTTTCCAGTCATACAAAAGCTATAACCAATGCCATATTGGTTACATGGGAATTCTGACAGTGTCGAAACTTCTGACAGATCGTGTGAGCAAGACACCAAGAGCATGACGTGACATATCAACATTGCAGAAGGCCAACGTGGCAAAGAGTCTTTAAATCCCCGCAGTACTGACAGAACACGCAATTACGCTCTGGAGGTGTAACGTAACCTGTGTTATGCAAAGCTCTTCTTGCATGACTGTATCATTCTTATGCCTGTACATAATAAATCATGCACTGTAAGAAGCCTTCTCATTCAAATAACTTACTAATTTTATAATTTACCATTGCTGCATGGCATTGCAGGGAAACTAAACATGACACATGAAAACAGATGGATGCCAGGGAATGGATGTCAGAATGGGATTACTTGGCATGCTGTGAGGGTCCAGCTTTGGCAGCTTTCAGATCTTCAGGTTAGGGACAGGGTGTTTGATTTTTAACCTTACTCCTTTGTGGGCTTGGCTTTTTAGGCCTTTCTGTGGAAAAAAAAAAAGGTAGTAGTATGAGTCTTTGTGGTCTAAGCAGGCCCACAGCAGGAGTTAGGAGTATTAGCAGGAGCTGCAGATGGAACACGCTAACTGAAGCTGCTCTCTCCTGCTGACTTTCTGTCAACTGAAAAATGACCCCACTACTCAACTGACAGTACAGATGTCTCCAGGAGCGTAGAGGAAATGGGTGCTCACACAGAGCCAAAGGAGGGTAAACAAGAGGACATCATGAAGGCACTTGGAACACAACTGTGTAGAAATTCGTCTCAGGTTGATGGCACTCCCAGCACAAAAGCAAGCTAGGATGACACACATAGCAGGGACTGAGTCATGTTGTCAGAATATCCCTGTGAAGCAGAAGCAAATGCTGCTCCTCACTGCAAGCATGATCCAGTGGTACTGGGGACACCTGACAAACTGCACAACCTTCTCCTGTCTGTGGGTAGTGGTACAATGGGAATATTGTGATTTTACTGCAGAAGAATATCCTCGTGATCCTCAAAACTCATTCACCTCAGGATTTCCACTCTCTTTTTACTAAACTTCACACAACTGTTGCCACGTGTGAACTTTTTGCTACTGCTACAGCTTTCAAAGCTGTGTTTCTTCCATTTTTTCCATGAGTCATATAGAGTAGGGGGTGATTACAGCCCATTGGGACAGATTCTGCATATAAGCTGTTCCAACTATATTGACAACCCTATGAATTTGCAGCAGCTGTCATCTCCTTCTTTTCCATGTCTCCAGTAGTCAACACTAAGTGTAGTGTTTCATCAGGAAGCCAGGTAACACCACTTTCATTAATTTCTGCAGTATAAAAAATCTGCCCTTCTGTACTGCAGCCAAGATAGGAAGGGAGAGTTCGAGCACAGAACAGTAAATACCCTTGGAAGGTCTCAGTATACCAAATCATTTGCTTGAATACAGTCATAAGCAGAAACCTGACTTAAAAACATTTTGCAACTATTGTGACACTTTTGATCCCTGATCCTGAAAGTACTTAGTGGTGAAATAATTTACTCAAGGTCAGGCTTGGAGCCAGTGATAAGAATTGGCATCAGAAGTGAGAAGATAGCACTTAACATACAAAATAAAGGACACCGAATGTTTTCAATTTGATCTCTGGCTCTTGAGCAAATAACATCCTCAAAATCGTCAGTCTCCCAGAGTACATTAGACGCCGTGTGTTAATAAAAGCTTGTGGCTGCCAACAGTAACATGCACGTCAGAAGAACTGGACCTTTTCCTCAGATCAATCTATCCTTGCTATGAAGTACCTATAGAATCTATTTTCTGTATGTTAATTTCTTTTTTTTCTTTAAAAAAATCAGACCCTTGTCATTCGACTTTACAGACCAAAATAAAGAGAACTCACTGGTGTTTACAGAGATTTGCTAAAGATCCCAATTTGGAAAATATTTTACTCAATGAGATATCAGTTTCAGTGATACTACACTTCAGTAAACAATGGTGGGCGGCTTTTCAGTAGTAAATCTTTTACGGCACTTTAATGTCAACCAAAAACAGAGCCTCCCTCTGTGCTCTATCAGGTGTGGAACATGAAACCAAACAGATGACTAACTAAAGTCTGAAGAAAGTTAAAGTAGAAATGCCTGGAGTCTCACGGATATTTTGAAACACGGGATGTAACTTCCTAGATTAAACCACTATTACACCCAGCCTGGTCTCACGCCTCCTCCAGCAGTTATCAATATTCAATGCTTCTGAGGAGGGAATAAACAGATAATACCTGGTTGGTGCGGTGGAAACACCTAATGAAAGGTGAAAGGTGAAGGGAAGAGGAATAGTCTGTCATTACTGGTGTATGGTTTTCTGACTTACTGGTGTGGCTTTCTGACCTACTTACTGCTGTGGCTTTCTGACCACAACACTGCCTTTCACCGCCACCAGCTGTTGCAGGGATAGTGATCAAAGTGCAGCAGAAATAGCTTCACCACAGTCCTAACGCAGACAGCTTGACAGGGACACCTCCTGCGCTCAGGTAAGTTCTGATGCTGATCATTATGTCAATGCTTCTGTCTAGTTAGAAGAACTGAGCTCTCCTTGGAGCCACCACTGCTACTGTAAAGCCTTGAAGCATTTAACTGCAGAGCTGTACTTACTATAGCTCCATAAAAATCACATAGGACCTATTCTTTAAGGACCCTTTCCTATACCAGACATCACAGTTCCTGAGTGCACTCCGAATACCCATTAGTGTGTTATCTGATGTATTAAGTCACAGGCCTTGCAAAAAGCTGCATTTGTTTTGGATTGTAATGTCCAAGAATCTGTCAACACCTTATCATTCTGGAAGTGTTCAGTGTACAGTTAAGCCTACAAAAAAGGAATTCACCACCAGCTGCTAGTCCTCTTGTGATCATGATGTCACTCCCTGCTTGTTGCCCATTGTAGCATGGACTGGGACACTTACCACATACAAAAGGATTTCACACGGCAGTTACTCACTTCCTCAGACTGTCCAGCTAAGAACAGGTGAACCCAGAGAAGATCAGCGTCGAAGTCTGCACTGACCACACGGAGATCTTTTGAATACCTTTTCTAGCCAGATGGATAGCACTAGATGTGGTCACACAACTGAAGAAGGCTTTCAGTACACAACGTCCACTCAAATTTCAAAGCCCACGCCCAGCCTGCCTCTATTTGTCAAGACCATCAGTGTTTCCAAGTTTCTGACTGATCTTTTCTTTGGAAGTGAGTTTTCAGGACATCGTATTCTCTTGAGCCAACTGCTTCCCTCATTTCCTTACAGCTTTGCTGTGTTTGTTCGAGGCCCTTCATCCTAATGATCACAGGGAGCTGCTGACTCCTTTGGCAGAGGGAAAGAGCATTCTCGTTCTGTGGGGTTTTTTTTACTATTGTCTGAAGGGCTTGACAGACAAGAGCAGGCCATCCTTCTAGCAGAAATGGGACTACTCAGTGCTCAAACTAGTCCCCCTGCTCTCCCAATTGTAAGTCATTCCTAACCACAGTAGAAACTTCTGAGATGATACCTGAACTAAAGTCTTGTTGTGAAGCTGGCAGTTATCTGGCTTCCAAGTCTTCGGAGCTGGGTGACGCTATTACCTGTCAAACCCAGCACGCCGCAGAATGTCAACCACTTGGCTTCATTTCAGCTCAGACCAAAAGATGTTGAGCCTGACTGTGATAAGGAAGCATTCAGATGAACTGTCAAAAGTCTCTGACAACCCCATCTATCAAGGGAAACCGCTCAACCATAATTACAAAGGCCTATAAGATCGGACACTGTCTAGATGCACCCGTGCTTCTTTTCACTCTAACACCAGAAATGTCTTCCTGTAGTTCCTGCATGGAAAAGATTAGTTTCTCTTTTCTATCGTGTAGTGCGCATCTCTTTCATTCAAGCCACTTAGAGCAGGCTATAACAAGGTATTCTCCCTGTTCAGGACACTTACAAAAACTTCACTTCATGAGGTATAACACTTCTGCCACTGTCAGCATTTCCTTGTTTCTGTTACAGTTTTCTGTCATGGTGACTGTAGCTTGCCAGGTATAACTGAAGTGCTATTGTGACAAAATGCTAAACATTAGCAGGTCTTGGTGTTTAGAGATACAAATCATATTACTGTGTCTTTATTACACAGTTATTCTTCATTTCATGTACAAAAATGTTCAGTTAGAAAAGATCTTTATATTTAAACTCATATGTAAGACTCACAAGTAAAAAAAATGTCATATGTAAAACAAGAAAAACGGATTTTTACTAAGCTTTTAGATTAGAATGCAATAGTTGATAACTTGCATGAGCCTCACAGATTTGCCTTAGCATCCTATTCACTAGCCCAGTCTATAAATACATCACAAATTGTTTGACTTAACAAATGATCTTTTCAGCTGTATTATTTAAAACTTGTTATTTTGCTACTCATGAAAAAAAACTGGCCGTGTCAGCAATTAATATTGTGGCCAGTGCTGAAGCACTTAGCTTCTCCGTACCCAGCTGCCAAGACGCCCGAGGCTGGCTGCTGGAGATGGCTGCCCAAGATGGTAGAGCAGTTTTATCCAGTCACCGACCTATCCTGAAGAGAACTATTCAGTAGAAAACATAGCAACAATGACTACCCTGCATCTTTATTTAGGCCACTGAAAACATACAAAGTGTTGGTATGCGTCAGACACTAGAATGAAAGGTATCGTAGTTAAGATTATCCCTTACCATGCCGGAAATCTCTGTCTGTGACAAACAAATATGAATAGAAAGAAATGCCATTGTAATTGCTCTCAGCAATGAATACTTCAGCCTGGCTAGGATTCTGACTGACTGAAAACGTGTTTTCTATCAGACCTCCAAACTGCACAGAAGGGGAAGATCAGCAAAAAGATCTGTATTAGTCACAGCACATCCTAACACACAAGTAGTTTGAGACAGTAGTGAGCAATTCTAAAGAAAATTTTATGGCAACTCATATTTTGGCTAGGATATGGCTGAAAGACTTTCAGATTTTAGAATTAAATTTGTGATCTTAAAATAAAGCTAGTATTGTATTGAGTCCTTTTAAACTGCTGGTTTGAATTTTTTCTCCCTCTATTGTCCATAGTTTTGAACAGGGTGATTAGAAAAGGACTGCTATAGTGAAAATCCTCTCTCAAACATGAAAGCTAAGAGCCCACCCAAAATATATAGCAACAAGGTAGGCAATGCTTATATTGCCTGCCTGAGATGCTGAGGCTTCTGCAGCATCTCCAGTCTAGGAATGCTCCTGTTTTGGGTGCCTGTTGAGTCCCAAGGGAAAACAATCCTGTATGTAAGGCTAAGCTCTTTTCTAAGACTATATGCATCCTACCACTCAATGTCTTCCTTTTCAATGGTTTATAGTATCCTTGCAAGCTGTCACATAAAGAACTGTACCCATGCCAGCCCCATAGATCCAAAGAGAAACCAGTGGCCAATGAGCCATCATGAGGAAACTGCAAAACACTCACAATTTTCACACCAATGTCTTTATAGTAACAACATACACTTCAGAATTGCCCTTCAGTTCTAAGATTAACACTGATAATACACGCAGTAAGTACTGTATGTATATGGCAGGAGAATGACACTAGACTTGGAGCAGTGAAGGCAGAGCATAAAAATATGTATCACAGCTAACACCTCAAAAGACAAGAGACAAAAGCCTATGAAATAGAAATTGGTCTCAGGGAGAGAGAGAATGTCAGTTTATAAGGTCATCTTTGAACCTTGGGAGAGGCATCATGGAAGCTGTTGATTATGTTGTTTAGTGTTTCATTATTTAGTCAACAAACTGAAACATTTCATCAATAACCATCCTCACCTGCAATTTTTAAAAGTTTAATCTGCCCCTTCCATATGAGTTCACTGAGAAACACTGAAACAAATCCATCTGTTTTGCCTTTTGGTTTTCACTGAAAACACACTCAAAGACTGTCTCAGTTAGCCAAAATGTAAATGTTCTCTGAGGTAAAGCTTTATGCTTTCAAGTTTCTACAGCTAGTGTGCCTGTGGCATACTGTAATACTGTAATCATTATCACACCACAGAATGTCTTGGTCCAATTTGTAAAATGAATCATGATAAAACTCTGATCCTAAAGAAATCAATGGAATAAAAACTCTTCTCTCATCTTCTTAAAGATTTTATGTGTCTCCAGGGATGTCTGGGGCTAGCACTTGTTCATGGTCCAGGACTGGAGTCATGTTCTACTCTCACTCTGAAGCCTGCTTTGTTTAGCGTAAGATAAGGTTTGCAAATCTTCTTCAAAAAGCATTCTTAATGTTGGAATGGTACTACTCAATTATTTAAACTTCTTTCAGGGCTTAGTTGAGATGTGTGAAAGAAGTATTTTTCATACCAAAAAAAAAGAATTATTTAAAAATACTACATGAGACTTCCTCCTCAACAAACAGGGTGTGCAAAAACAATGCAAAAATCTTTAGTGTTATACATGAACAACCACATACCCTACATACATGGTTTTTCAAAGAAGATATGATCATTTGCAGTATTCAGGTACTGTTACACATAGATCTTTAAGTTCACAAAGTTTCTGTCACAGCATAATAATTTAGTTGTCAGTAACTTCCATTTCTTCTTCCTTTCGAAGCAAGTAAGTCAAACAGCAAAGAAAATACATCAAAATTCTGTGAAAGCATTGCACTTTTATTTCAGGGGCTACCACTAAAGCCAATTCCCCTTTTGTGCTTCCTCTGTTTTGACAGAGGAGCTGTTTCTTTAGGCCGATAGGAAGATCCCTTGCTTGGGAGACACCTGGAGAACTGTAGCCCTTGTATTTTGGTCCCTGAGGAATTTTTCTGCCTATTCTTTGCTCTTGGAAGTGGAAGCTGTTTACCTAGATGTGTGGCAATGACAGCCCCTAGTGGAGCACGATTACATCCACAGCAGCCTTTCTCAAAACCTCTGCTGCAAACACTGTGGGATTTGCTTTACTTAGATATGCATTTTTCTACAAATCTTGGTGATGAATTAATATGACCACAGCTTTCTTCATTTTTCATGCACTCTAACTATATATTAGCTGCATGCCCTGGTTCATCAGGTTGTTTTATTTTTCTCCCTTTATCTTTTCTAGACTTACCAATTATATTTTCCAGTTACTTTGTTCTGAAATGAAAGTGAGTATAAAGTTTTATTGCTTTTCTTATCATTCTGATTCACAAGTAAAAAGAAAAATTATTTCGCATTTGTTCTCACTTGAGGTGGCACAGCATTACTTACTACCAGATACCTTCAATATCTTTGCTTTTCTCTGCAGTTGTCAGCTGTTGTGTTTGAAAGTGGAATTTTTGTCTTTCCTTCATGAAGTCGTTTGCCAATGTCACGTGACTTCCTGCTAATAAGCAGGAATTTCACCTTGATGTAAGTTATTATTAACACTGTTATGATGAAATTTGGCAATTCTGGTTGAGATGTTCTGAAAAAAGGAGATCTCTCAGTGACTAAAATGATCTAACGCATGATAAGATCAATCCTGATATTATCTGATTCAAAGTACCTATTAAAAAGTAAACACTGAAATAATACTGTAGGCGTGAGCAGTGTTGCAAAACAAAGGCCAATTTAACAAACCATAACAAATTATAAGCTAGATAATATGATTACTTGTGGGATAAACATAATCTCATCAACCCATATTTCTTCATACTGAGGCATCAATTTTAAAGGTGCATTATATAGTCGATGTAACTAGAGCAGCTGAGACTGTAAAAACCCAAGGTGTTCACAGTTCTTGTTTACCAGTTAAACTCTTCCAGTTCCCTTAGTGAAGCACAATTTTATAGTAATGTCTCTCTAGGAATAAGGCTATTTGATTCTACAAATCACTGTTCTTTTTGTTTGGACAGTAAGTTATGAATGTGGTTTCCCAGAGCCAAAAACTTCTTCATTAGGGAAATGAGGTTACTGCCTTGTACAAACCAGACCACCAACTTCAATGGGTTCTCCAATCACAACGGGTCATTCTTTAAGGCTTTATATCAAATAGGATGAGCCTTGCTAAATCTAAAATACAAATGATCAGTACTTACTTAATAAGATCAACCCTCTTCGTGCCTCTCCTCCTTATTATTGAAAGGAGAATACCATAAACATGTAAGCTAACACATAGATATATAACAATAAATCTTAGAATTTCTAAGAGAGGACAACCTGGTTGGCATGGATTGTGCAGTATGCATTCTGTGAAGAGGGACAGACCATTCCTCGTTTTATCTTCTTCTTTTAATTTAATTGTAAATAAACCCCAAGCAAAAAAGAAAAGCAAAGCATCTATTTGAAAATGTGGTTACCATGCCATGATGTGTCCTCTATCATTATTAAGTGTCTGTACTTCTGTAAATCAGAAAGCAAGCCATGGAAACGAACTAAGTATGATCAGGAGGAAAGGACTGTCAGCTGAATAACAAGCTAGTGAAAGATAGCATGCCTATGAAATGACATGGAAGCATATTAGTCAATCTTCAGAGGTGTTGAAGACTCTTGAAAAGTCATTCCTGATCGATCTCCAGAGGGTGCACGTATCAAGAAATTGCATTGTTCTGGATAGACAGATTTTTTTTTTTTTATGCTGCAATGACTGCATCGGTTGATTTCATCCAAATCCTAGCACTTTCAATGAAAGATGTTTGGATAACAACACCTAGATTCATTCCCCACCTGGTGCTTATAGATGTATTCCAAAGTCTTAGTGCATCTGTAACATATATCACGGATATTTTTTTTTTCATTTTCTGTTAGATATATCAACCATAAACTGTCCTCAGAACCATGCATTAAATAGCAGGACTACTGTGACTGAAACTTCAAAAGATCAGTGCTGTAAAAATAAGTCACTGGCACAGGAAGTTTGTCAGCTTTATTTGATGCTACCCTAATCTCTGACTGATAGTTGACTCCAATGTCATAAATAGGCATTTAAGCATAATCTTTCGACAGCCAGAACTTAGCATATGTGTAAGCACTGAAATAGGCCTGCCAGCAGTGGACACTGTACAGGCAACTGCTGAAATAAGCACAAAAAAAGCAAAAATTGCAGCAGATTTCAGAATACCAAAGCACTATTCTTCTAACAGAAATATTTTGCAGTAGAGGTAGAAATATAGATTTACTAAATGATAGAAAAGAAGCCAAAACCCCTTTCATTAGGATTGTTAAGAAAAATCCCATTGGCTTCCAGAATGCCACTTCAGCATGTACATTGACAGGCTTTTGCTTGTAGTTGGGAAAAACCTTCATCGATCAAGGTAGTCTTGCTGAGATCAGGACTTCGGTGTTAGCTGCTGTTGCCAATATCTTCTTACTTAGAGGGGAAAAGATTTGTTATGGTTTTGCATTTAAGGGCCAAGACGTCTTTCCAGAGAAGTCAATTACAAAAGCAGATCACTATCAGCTAAACATACATTTTTCATACCAGTAACCGATGTCTTCAGCTACAGGATTTAGTTGCAGAAGGAAGACAACGTGGCATTGTTGCTTCTAAAAATCTTAATCAAAGGTCAGTCAGATAAGTGCTTTAAGAGTCATATTTATCCTCTGGACAGCTTTTTCTACACAGTTACCTTTAACTCCAGCTGGTTAGAGGTAAATCAACAATGTAAAAAGTATTCAAAGAAATGGCATTCATAAATCACAGTCACGCAGTGAAAGGTTCTTAACTTTTATTTTCCTGTATTCTTCCCTCATATAGTGTATCTGTAGGTTTGTTTTTAAAGAACCTAAATTTGAAATAAATCATTCAGATTTTTAATGACAGTTGGAGTATTTGCTAGACATCAATAAAAATCCCCCTTTTTCTTACAAAAATGATGGCCAAATAATGTGGTGTAATGTAAGGCACATTACAACTATGGTTGAATTAATAGATGCACACAATTAGATTCACATTTGCAAAAGAAAGACTGGGAAGCTAGTATGGACCAACCAGTTTGACCCTTTAAATAGCTAAAAAAAACCCCTATCTTATTAAGATGTAATGTATCATGATGGCAACCTACAAAAAGATGCAAATTTATTATTAATATAGTTTAATTTAAATAAAATTAGGCACATGGTTACTGTTGAGGTACAACAAGTGAATGAGTGTTAGTTACTTGGTAAACACTTGCAATGAAATGCAGTGAGATGCAAAGACAGCTCTGGCCATCAGGACCCTCTATATTGAAAGTTTTCTTCTTCCCAGTATCTTCAGCTATCACAGAGCAGTGAGCAATTCCCATGAAATTAAGAAGTTCAAAGAGCAGGAATTCATTTTTCCCTATTACAAGTTACAATTAGAAATTATATATGAATATTACTAGTTTGGGTATGTTGAAGGAATCAGTAACTAGAAACAATCACTTCAATTCACAAATAACTCCTTTATTTTAACAAGTTCACTTCAAATGGCAAATACAGTTTTGTATAAGAAAAAAGTTTTTTATAATTTATTGAATTTCAGTTTCTACCCAAACAGACCCTAAGACAAGAAGAAAAATTTGAGTCACACATTTTAAAAACATCACCTACCATTTGCAAACAAAATAAAATGGATTAAAATGAAGAATCCAAACAAAACTATTTGAAGCTATTTACTTTAATGTATACTCGTATAAATGTTTTTCACTGGAAAAAAATATCAAGAGTCATGTACTGAATGCATTTAGTTGAAAATAAACTGGACAAAAAATACAGGCTAATAAAGATTTTCTTTAAAAAAATCTTAAGTAAAATTTGAAAAAAAATATTAAATTGTTAGGAGAGGAAACGATGAAGTGACAGTACTGTTGTTTTGCCTTATCAATGTTTGGAAGAGAGCTCCAATTATTCTCTTATTTAATGCTTTGTCTTTACCACTTACTAGTCTTACTCCATTGGACTCAGGTTTTTGTTTTGTTTTTTTAAGTACAGTGTTTCTCATTTCTGTCATTTTTTACGTTGACATCTTGTTGCTGTATCCACTGGTGAAGGCTGCCAGCTACCTATATATTATTCACCTTTTCCTATCTGTAAGGATCTGTAATTTCTCGTGTTCTTGGCTTGTTCATATACCGCAGATCAGGGCTGGCCACTTGCATAACTCAACATGATTTAGTTTATTTAAAACATGTTTACCTGATAGCTGATTTGACTCATGATCAAAACAGATTAGCTCAATCACTTCAATGCTTTATTCTACCCTGCATGTCTACTTTATAATTAGCAACTTAGCCTGTTTTATTCCATTTTTCAAAGAACCAACACAAAAGATCTATAAATATCTTGTTTTCTGATGCAGATTCACTACAATATTTGGAAAAAAGACTATCATGGGTTGCCATTAACATATCTGCTCCAAGATGTTTCTATTAATTCTGTGAAATTATGAAACATCGGAAGACTTTCCACCCCTCTGCATTTAAAATCCAGTAGAAACATTGATTTCACTGAACACATTGAAAGTAGAGCTGCAAAAGAAACTTTAATGTCATCTTCAGGTATTAAAACTGTGAATGACTTTGCATTTGAATGACCTGTGAGACCTGTGTATCTCTCTAACTGGAACTGAGTATACATTAGCAGCATTTTCTCTCTTAATAGTCCAGTAATGGAGTCACACCCAGATTAAGTGTGCTCATCACAGAAAGCAAGCCTTACTCACACAAAGTTCTGTACAGTCAGAAGATAGTGAGGCTACGCACAGGGTCTGCTCACACGATCAGAGGTCAGATGGTACAGCCCTCTTATTCACCCTACTGATAAGAAAGAATTCTTTCCACCGAATTCAATGGAATTTGCAACATGAGTAAGAGAGAACAAGCAGGTCATAAAGGATTAGCCTCTAAGTGTAGTTTTTCATTCTGAAAATCATTCTGGTGATTCTCACCACTTTCAAGATATTGTGACGTAGACCACTTTGTAATGACTCTAAGATGGATTTTCCCTACTCTCCTTCCCTTCTTCATTCTTCCTCCTGCTCAGAACAGTATTTTACCTTGCAATTAATTTAATTACTTCATTCACAAGAAAACAGACAGCTCATTAAGGACTCAGTTGCATACTTTACAGAGCCAGTCCTAAGCAGGAGGTAACAGGCAACTAGACCACCAGAGACATATTTTAAAAAGCTGCATGTTCCTTCATATTAGTGATTTTTCTGCATTTTTTTCTGCTGATAGATAAGGATGCGTGTATAAGCAAGATTTTTCTCAGCTGCTGTTCAACCTCTATAACGTGCACAACTGATTGTATTTATATAACCATATTTACAAAAGATATATTGGTTCTACCAACAAGACCCATGCCACCCAATTCACAGAATCCAAAGGCAAGGACAGGGAGAATTAAGTATTTGCTGCCCACCATAGGAGGAGATCAGGTTCAAGACCATCTGAAGAACCTGACTGTGCATAAGTCCATGAGACTTGATGAGATGCATTTGAGGGTTCCAAGGGAACTGGCAGATGTAGTTGCCAAGCCACTATCCATCATATTTGAAAAGTCGTGACAGTCCAGTGAAGTTCCCAGTGACTGGAAAAGAGGAAACATAACACCCATTTTTAAAAAGGGAAAAAAGGAAGACCCAGGGAACTACAGGCCGGTCAGTCTCACCTCTGTGCCCAGCAAGATCATGGAGCAGATCCTCCTGAAAACTATGCTAAGGCACATGGAAAACAGAAAGGCAATTGGTGACAGCCAACATGGTTTCACAAAGCGAAAATCATGCCTGACAGATCTGGTGGCCTGTAACGATGAGGTTACAGCATTGGTGGATAAGGGAAGAGCAACTGAGGTCATCTACCTGGACCTGTGCAAAGCATTTGACACTGTCCCACGTTACATCCTTGTCTCTAAAATGGAGAGACATGGATTTGATGAGTGGACCACTCGGTGCATAAGGAATTGGCTGGATGGCTGCACTCAAGGGGTTGAGGTCAACAGCTCAATGTCCAGGTGGAGACCAGTGATGAGTGGTGTACCTCAGAGGCCCATATTGGGACCAGTATTTATTATTTAACATCTTTGTTGGGGGTATAGACAGTGGGATTGAGCGCACCCTCAGCAAGTTTGTGTGTCACAGCAAGCTGAGCGGTGTGGCAGATACTCTAGCAGGAAGGGGTGCCATCCAGAGGGACCTTGACAGGCTGGAGGCCCGTGCAAACCTCAGTTCAACAAGGCCAAATGTAATGTCCAGCACCTGAGTCAGGACAATCTCAAGCACAAATACAGGCTGGGCAGAGAATGGATTGACAGCAGCTCTGATGAGAAGGACTTGGGGGTGTTGGTTGAAGAGAAGCTCAACATGAGCCAGCAATGTGTGCTTGCAGCCCAGAAAGCCAACCATATCCTGGGCTCCATCAAAAGAAGCGTGGCCAGCAGGGCAAGGGAGGTGATTCTGCCCCTCTACTCCACTCTGGTGAGACCCCACCTGGAGTACTGCATCCAGCTCTGGGGCCCCCAAGATAAGAAGAACATGGACCTGTTGGAGTGCGTCCAGAGGAGGGCCATGAAGATGATCAGAGGGCTGGAGCACCTCTCCTGTGAAGACAGGCTGAAAGACTTGGGGTTGTTCAGCCTGGAAAAGAGAAGGCTCCAGGGAGACCTTATAGTGGCCTTCCAGTACTTAAAGGGGGCCTACAGGAAAGATGGGGAGGGACTTTTTGCAAGGGCGTGTAGTGATAGGACGAGGGGTAACCATTTTAAACTGAAAGAGGAGAGATTTTGATTAGATATTAGGAAGAAATTCTTTACTGTGAGGGTGGTGAGATGCTGGAACAGGTTGTGCAGAGCAGTTGTGGATGCTCCATCCCTGGAAATTTTCAAGGTCAGGTTGGATGGGGCTTTGAGTAGCCTGGTCTAGTGGGAGGTGTCCCTGCCCATGGCAGGGGGGTTGGAACTAGATGATCTTTGAGGTCCCTTCCAATTCTAACCATTCTATGATGAGTCTATGATCTTGCAGAGGACATAGACCAGGAATAGAGCCAATGATGTTTAGGAACAAGTTGTTTTAAAAGTTTCCCAAATCAAGAGGAGATGTTAGTCAACTATTAAGCTTCACAAGTCCGCATGCTTATTTGATAGCCCTTTTTAGCTTTCAATGAAAAAAACTGATGATTCTGCTTGCCCCATTCTTCTTATACAACACACCCAAAAGAATTTGGTATAAATAGATGCTGAAGCTTCTCTGTTGCAAAAAGAAACAAAGCAAAAAATAAACAGTCTGGATTTGGAGTTTGAAAAGGAAAGCTGTGGTTTGAACGGATGAAAAAATAGATATGTAAAAAATCGGTTGGATGGTCAGGCTCAGAGTGTGCTGGTTAATGGGTCATACTCAACCTGGAGGCAGGTAAAAGTTGGGTACCCCAAGGATGTATCCTGGAACCTTTCCTGTTTAAGATCTCCATCAGTGATCTAGACAAGGCAAGGGAGTGCAATTTCACCAAGTATGCAGATGACACCAAGTTATGGGGAGTGGTCAATACATACAAGTGCTAGGCTGCCATCCAGAGGGGCCTGGACAGGCAGGAAGGAGATTAACATCAATCCTATGAAACTCAGTCAGGACAAATGCACAGCCCCGGAAAGGCAGAAGCCCAGCAGTGATACTGACTAGGGCCAGCAGGATCAAGGGGCACCTCTGAGGGGAAGGCCCTGGGCCCTGGCAGGGAGTGAGCTGAGCAGGGGCTAACAGTGCACTGGATAGCAACAGCAGGCATAGGCTCAAAGAACAGCGGTTCTGACTGGAGATGAGGAAAAGTTTTTCCCACCCAAAGACAGCCACGCAGTGGAGATGGGACACGGAGAGTTTATGCCACCTCCACCTTGGAGATTTCCAAAACTTAACTGAACAAAGCCCTGAGCAATCTCTTCTGATCTGATATCTGACCCTGCTTTGAGCAGCATGTTGATCTAGAGACCTCCTGAGGTCCCTTTCAACTTAAATTATCCTGTGATCCTCTATTGCTTTCCTCATCGTTAACAAACACTGTATTAAATAAATGTAAATCAAAGCTGTCATTTCCACCTAACAGAGCTGAGGCACCTTATTCTAGCCTCTAAGCAGCTACCTGGAAGGCTAAGGAGGCTAACTCATCAATAAACTCTGCAGCCAACCAAATTTACATAAAATACAAAGCAAATAAAAGAGCAATGTATTGTGTTCAGGTTCTTACAACTGTTCTCATTTCAGTGTCTGTGCATCATAGGTGAAGTACAAACACACGACCCAAAGACATGCTTTGTAGGTGTGTTCCAGTTCTCCCTACTTTTCCCTCAGCAACTACTGCATCTTTCACAGAATTTGCCAGCCTTCCACCAATGGCTGAGACAGAAAAGTATGTCTCTTTCAACATCCATTTTCCCTATAATTACATGTTACAATGCAGTAGTGATGCAAAGTAGCAATTTGATAAAAAGACATCATAGAAAGGTATACTTCCGAATGAATGACTGTGGTACATTTAGGCATTTATATTGTGTAACTTACCTTTTTCTCTGTGTCTTGTTTTTCTGGATACCTTAGTTCGTGGCGCTGTCTTCAAATTCTACTCTTGCAGAATGAACACTTCTTTTGTTCATTTAAGCTGGCTTATAAAAATTCTTGATGAGTAACACAGAAAATGTTTATACCATTTACGTTTCTGTAGAGGTTTTGAATAAATTGCACTTGAGGAATACACATACTGAGAGAACAACCAGGCGTAACTCCATTATGTGTTATCCAAGGAGATAAATCCTCTGGAACAAAATGAATTGATTCCTCTAGTGAAAAAAAAATAAAATCCACAACTTCACACATTTTCAATCTCTTCTGATCTCAAAGCAATGTGAAGCAAGTACTTCTTTTCTCCAAATAACAAATATTTCTTTACATCTTTATCGCTTTCTTGCCTTAATGTTATTTTACATTCAGTTCTGATTTCTACGACTAACACAAAATGAAATGAGGGAAAAAAAAAAGGCACAGGACCAAATTCTCAGTTAACATGAGTTGTTGCCACTTATACACACTTAAACTAAATTGGACCAGCTATGATCCAGATCACAATAGACTCTTTTCTAGAGAACAATGAGGTATAGTCAAAATTATGACTATATTCATAGCAGTCTTGTTCTCAACCCTCCAATATATTCTCAGAAAGTCTTTCTGGAGTTCAGTGATAAATTTTATGAACATTGAGGAAAAAGCACAGCAGCAGATTCCATAGCACTGGTCGGGGCTAAACCCAAGAATTTTACCATAATTTCTGGCAATTCTAAAGAGCAGCCCCACTGTAAAAGATGAGGATGAGAAACACATGCAGCTGCCAAATTTCATCTCACCTCTCCCCACACTCCCCCACTATCTTACCCTGATAGTGCTGATTGGCATTCATGTTATTCTCATCTATAACACTCTCAGCTTCACTCACAAGAAATCCAACTAAGATGCAGCATGTAGTCTTATGAGGAAAGTGTGTGCTTGCCCGGCAAGTACCAAAGCTACCACTTTGATTTCACATAACCCCCACTGGCATCCTGCATGAAGGAAGGCTTTGTCTGGATTCAGGTAGTAAGCTAGAAAGGCTTCTTCCATTCATGATCTTAATCATAACAGCAGTAATACACCTAGTATACTAGTATACAGCAGTAATACACCTAGCTCACCACTTACTGCTTTTTATCAGCCATTCAAACAATCCCCATGCATCTGTTTAAAAGTTGTATGTACAGACATCCAGATCTACAGGTATGTCTGACGAAAAGTCATGGACGTAACTATGAATTGCTGCCAATTTTCTTCTGCAGGATGTGTACCCTATTAACCCTTCAATCTGATGAAGAAAAGCTGCATGTCATCTTCATAGGATATCTCTATCCCCTTAATCAGAGCACGTGTTGCTCCCTTGTTTCTTGGAGTAGCTGTGTAAGGTGCTTGATCTAGTGGTTGTCATTACTTTTACCTTTTCTGGGTACTTAAAAGGCTTTGCTATTGAGGGGCATTTCTCTGCTGTAACATCCTCTTCAATTACCCATCATATATTGTTTCTTTGTTTCCTGGTTTGTGGTAAAAACCTGCATTTCTCTATATCCCAGCTGAGCTTCCGAAATACTTTAATTGGAAATTCCTGTGTTTTGTGTATTATGCCTACTTGGCCCAACAATTTTTCTTCTACTTCTTAGAGAGCAGAAGAGAAATCCTTTTTAAAAATATAAATACAACAAAGTATTGGCATTTGCACTCTTCATAGGAACAACTGTCTGGGAAACATTTGCAATATGCCTGTGCTTGGAAAAAACTCTATGCTAATGCTGGGCTAAACCCATCCTCTCACTTTAAAAAAAAAAAAAGTACTTTGTAGTGGTAAAGACAGCATCTGCCCATATGTTTTTTACTTCACTTTTTCATTCACTGGGATGTACAAAAGCTAATAGAGCTCTTAAAACCAGAGTGAAAAGCTTATCTTTTGTTTTCCCCACAGAAGCCTATCCTCATCTGGGACTCAACCTGCAAGGAGTTCTTGGGGGAGCTACATTTTCCAGACTCCCAAGACTATTGTAGCAACCGGCTGAACGCACCTGCTGCAGCATCACCAAAGGTTTCTGCACTTTTGATGCATCCTCTGTGGGTACCCACTTGTAAGGTAAAAGGGGGAGGTGAGGACATCCAATATAATGGCATCGTAAGTAAGAAGGTGCCATTCCAGCAAAGAGAACTGCACTGGGAGACTAGTTGCAGCCAGGATGTGTGTAAAGTCTGGGGTGGGGGTGGAAGAGGGAGCATTCTCACTACTAGTCTTGAAATTGCTGTCAGTCCAGGGACTAGCTAGAGGCCGGACCACGGCAGAAATCTGATGCTAAACCGCCTGCTGAGAAACACAGCAATTTGCTCAACAGACAGCTGCCTGAGGGCTGTGGGGGTAATTTACGCAGCCAATTAAAAGCAGAAAAAAAGCGCCCTTTTCCTGAAGTTGACAGCTATTTGTAGAAACTGACATTTCATACGCTTGCTGAGCATACCAAGCAGAAGCATTTCTGGATATTAAATTCTGGCCTCGTTTGATTTCTGTTCCCACGGTAACAGAGAGCAGATCAGCACAAGTTTTAGATACAATCACTTTAAAAACTAAGCTTATCTCCTTCTTTAGCTTCTTCTCCCACACGAGCTGCTACCGGTGGACAGGAGATTTAGTTACTTAATTGCATTTACTGCTTTAAAAATACTTTCAGCTCTGCTTTGAAGCGCACAAAAAGTTTTCCTATCTGCTCCTCCTGACAATTTTTCTTTTATAGAGCGATTAGGGCCTATTTGCTTCTGCCCCCTTGGCGGTGCTGCCTGTAAAGGAAAAGCTGCGGTATTTAAGAACAACGCAACACCCCCGGCCCGTTTCAAGGAAAGCTCCGCGGACCGCCCTTCCTCAGCGAGAAGTAAATAGCCCTTTTCCTGAGGTAACATGGCTGCCTCGGGACCCTCAGAGACCAGGGACGGGGCTCACGGTTAGAAGGAAGACGGTCCCCTCCAGCTCCGCGGCGGGGGCTGAGGGGAGGGGGTGCATAGACCGAGCGGGCCGGAGGCGGCCGTTGGCGGCAAAAAGGGCGGGAACCCCCCCGCCGACCGCGGGCGCCAAAGGGCGGGAGGGGCGACAGCCAATCAGAGGCGCGAGTTGAGCTTCCCGCGCGGGCGGGGGGCGGGGGGGGCGGTGGAGGGGCCGTCGCCCTGAGGTAAAGGCGGTGGTGGCGGGGCCTGGCGGTGTAGGCTTTAATTTCAGGTCAGTTTGTGTCTTTATTGCTCTCCCTTTCCATCGTGTGTTGCCACTTTGCCACTGCCGATTTTGAAAACTGTGGATTTAAAAACATCTGATGCTGGTAGAAATAACTGTATGCTGCATATTTCACTTACTTAAAGTGGTGTTTGTGGGAGAATGAAACAGGAGCATGTTGTTCTGCAGTTTTATTATTCCTCCTTAAAAAATTGAAGATCTTAAGTATGCTTAAGATCTCATTGGATTGGATTGGATTTCATTGTATCCTCACAGAGTAGTATTTCTAAGTCCCAGTCATCCCATTTTAAATTGGAAACTTGAAACGTACCAGATTGAGATGGTTTTGATGTTTACTGATTAAGTGACACACCCATAAGAAACTAATAGTACCTTAAGTGGCCACTAAGCAGTTAGCTACTATTATTGTATGAATGCATGGTTATATTGCTGTAAGAAAATTTTAGTAAGTGATACATATCAATACTATTAAGTTCCAGTTCTATTCCCTGTCCTCCTGCACTTAATATTAAAGTACAAATCCATCCTTCCTTACAAACACGTCCCTTCTTGCTCCAGGCTCCCACACCAAGTCTGTTGGACGTAGACCTGATGGGAGAGTTCAGCAGGTTGTCCAAAGGGTTTTCATTAACATTCCCAACATTTTTGGTCCACTGGTTGGGTTCACCCATCTCTAACCATCCACACGCCTTCCATCAGAAGGTTCCCATAAACTTCGTTCCCTGTCTGATTTTATACCTTATTTCCTGTTCCTTTTATTTTCCTACTCTTTTACCTCCACTGCACTTCCTTTTCTCTGCACAGAATCCTCTCAAGTAAGCAACCAGCCTCTAATTATTTTTTCCTCATTGGTCCCAATTCTGTTACATCCATACCCAAATTTGGTATTTCCAACACTGTTACCTAGGCAATTTTAGCCTAATACCATGTTAGTGATACATATTCGTATATCTATGAAGACAGGTATCTGTCACAAGTTTCCCTAATGGCCCTACAATTCACATTGGTTACATTTCATTTATATCATACACTTTTTGGGTAGAATTATTTTACTTTAGCCTTTAGCCTCTCCTACGTAATTGTAATTTAGAACAAGTAGTCTCTTACCTTGCATACCTGAGCAACAATATATCCTGTTTTGCACTCACACTGTATCTCTGTTCTTGTATAGTTTTCATCTCACTCCTGGTTTCCATCAAGAGCGTCAACTAATTTAGAGATTTAGTGTTCCAGCAGGACCTCTTGCTAGCCTATATAGTCACCTTTTCCCCTGTAAAACTGGAGGAGAGAAAGAAAGTCCCCCCATAAATACATGAGGCAGTGAAAAGTTAATAGTTTAGAAAGTTGAACTGCTGTCTTTAAAAGCCAATTTAAAATCCATAAAAATTAATTGAATCAGTTCATTTCTCAAAATTATTGCTTAGAGAAGGTAATTTGTATTGCTTAACGTTCACTTAATGGTTTGAAAGGTTTCCTGTGAAACAAACAGCAAGCAGCCAAGCTAAAAAAAACCCCAACAGCCCAGTTCCTTTGGATGAAAATCAAGTGTCTGCTATCTAGTTAGTATGTTATATGCTTCCAAAGGAAGAATACTGAATGCTTTGTGTAGCATTCCTCTATAGGAAATTCAGTCCAAGGTGCATGTGCTAGCAGAAATTAGGAAGTTATTCTTGTTGAACCTTAATTTCAACCTTCTCTTTCAACTTTTTTGCATGATATAGGAAGTTTTTAACTAATCCATATTCTGTATGTCTTCTAGACAAATGAAGTGTTGAAAACATCACAAAACAAGATGTTTGCAGCTTTAAAGTATCATTCAACAGACTATTTATACGAGGTACAGTTTTATTATTTCTCTTAATATTCTGAAAGAAATATGGTAGTAACTGAAGAAAAGATTGCACATTAAAAAAAGATACAGAGATCTACTTCCTTAGCAATTCTGTTTCAGTGAGGTTGTTGTACCACACTTGCTGGGGTAACATAGTGAAGTGATTACAGGTTTTTTAAATAAAAAAATTAAAGTATGATTTTGCCAAAACTAAAGACCATCGATTTTTTTTAGTGTCTGTTGCACTTATAATTGTGTTTTATGGCTGGTTTTCTGCTTAGAGCATTCTTTGGAGAGTGCGATATGCCTTCTAATACATAAAATTCAGTTTATTGCCTTTTTGGAGAACAAATCCAATTTTCTAGCTACTCTAATACGTATTAGGGTAGTGATACTCAACACTGTATTCCCTATGGATGATAGGGAATAGTTTTTATAGTGTTTTTAGATTAAAATCGTGGAGAGGAGATACCTTTTCACATCTACAATGAATATTTTTGCTTGATAGATGTCGATCAGTTAAGACATAGAAACCTTAAGAAGTCTTGTTTTTCTTCCTGTCTACAGCTGTGTGACATTACCAACTGCTTATCACTGAAGCACAGTTTTACCTGAGTTTTTACTTATTTACATTTTCACAGAAAAGCTATGAGGCAAATAAAAAACTTTTCTGGCAGAGTAGTGCTTTGCCAACAGGTGATACTGCTAGTGTGTGAGCAAAAGAACGAGGTAGTGAGACATGATGCCTTCAAGAGTTGAGGGAGAGTGCAAGCCCATACAGAAGCACTCCTGGCACTGAGCTAGAGAAATGCAGCCTGGGAAGTGGTCCAGCAATAGTATCTGTGGGTAAACTGAGATCCACATTATGAAACACATTGCCCACATCCTTTTCCTTAAGAGTGTGGCATATAGTACCCGTGTATGTGCCTGGTGTTTGTTTAGATTGTAGCAACCAGCCTTTCTTTTCCTGTTGTAACTCCAACAGTATGCAACCTGTCATTCAGTATTTGTGTGAAAACTCTCTCACAGTAGTTCCATTCAGTTTGATCTTCAGTTGTTTCTGTGTTATCTGTGACTGAAATTAGGTGTCTTAGCAAAACATGTTGTGGGCTATCATGAAAAAGAGAAGAATTACAATTCATGGCTTTTCTTGCCTGAATTTCTAGGAGTAGGGCAGTGCTGAGAGCAGAACAAATGAAAAGTGGTAGAAGAGAAATGTTCAGTGACCTGATGAATGGCTGCTCTGGAACAGAGGGTGAATACTACCAGAAGGGTTTAATGGATGTGATTACACATTTAAATGTATTACAGACCTGAATGTGTGAGGGATATGCTGTGCTAAAACTGCAGCTTCTTTTTGCACTCTTCTGCCTAACTTCTACCCTCCTGCTGGAAAGTACTTGGCAGTTAAAATGACTTTTCAGGTATCTGATATATCGAGTGCACTTGGCTAATGCCTCCAATGCTTAGGAAATGCTGGAATTCAATGAGTGTATCAAATTCTGATTCCTGCACGCACCTGGCTCAACTGATGTGGAATCCTTCTCTTAATCATAGGATCGTAGAATGGTTTGGTTTGGAAGGGACCTTTAAAGGTCATCTAGTCCAACCCCCTCTGCAATGAGTGAGCGCTCAGAGCCCTGTCCAGCGTGACCTTGAATGTTTCCAGGGATGGGGCATCTACAACCTTTCCGGACAACCTGTTGAAGTGTTTTACCACCCTCATCGTAAAAAATTTTTTCCTTTAATCTAGTCTCAATCTACCCTTAATGTACTTGTTATGCATTTTTATCAACCCCAGGTACAGTTTTTCCAGCTGCCCAGTATAAATGTATCTTTGTGTCCTGGTTTGGACACTTTGAAGACAGGAGCCTTTTCAGTCATTAAAGACACAAGAGTTAGAGTCCTCATGCTACTGAGTGTTGTAGGTGTGATTACAGAGTCATCTTAGAAGTTCAACATTCTCTTATGTTATAAACTGTCAATAGAAGCAAGCTGTAAAAATGCATATAATATCATTCAGTTACAAGATAAATTTGCAGAGACCTTTATGTTTCCTTGAGAAACAGAGGTAAATATGCATTGATTAAATGCCATAGCCATTAATAATGGCCTTGAAAAACAGTTTTATGTATTTGATAAAGGCAAGAGAGGCTATGTATTAGCAGACTTGGCAAAGTGAACTCATTCAGCTTAACCTGTACACTTAGAAATTAGTTTAAAATATTCTGTTAAATGCAGTTTTCCTGTTTTAAGGCCATTATCTGTGACGATAGCCCTAGGACTTACTTGTTCCACTTTTCAAATATCAGTGATGGAAAATTTTAGCTATTAAGCTGAAGTTAGCTTCAGTAAGACTACATACTGGTGTTTAAAATTTCTTTCTGATCTCTGTGATATTATTACTTGTATTTACTTGTTCAGTAGTTTCTACTGAAACTCCAGCAGGTCATTCTTCTGTAACCTAAGAGTACTTTGAGAGCTCTTATGTCACAATCCTTACAGCTTGTTTTAATGAAGAGAAAGGTTATCATCAGCTCTTTCCATTCCTGTGATCTCTACCAGAAACTTCACTAGCTGTACTTTATTTTATGATAAATGTGGTTGTTCCACCAGTAACTTCAATACAGATTACATAAAATGATATTTTCTTCCTGTCTACAGCTGTGTGACGTTACCAACTGCTTATCACTGAAGCACAGTTTTACCTGAGTTTTTACTTATTTACATTTTCACAGAAAAGCTATGAGGCAAATAAAAAACTTTTCTGGCAGAGTAGTGCCAGAAATAATGAAAATGGCCAGTAGCATGTAGAAGACTTAGGTCCAGTTGCCTGTTGTTGTCTGCTTCTGCCTTCTTTGTTCAGAATTTGTAAAGGAGAAGGTCACTGGGGACACGTCATGCTTTGACTTAGGCAAGAAAGAATGCATTGGATCAGTATGGTGTTTGTTATTTTTTTACAAGAGCCTTCTAAAGGATGGTGGCAATAGTTTTTGCCTTTTTTGTTATCATTAACTGGCATTTACAGAATTGTAACTATCCCACAAACAATTAAACTGAAATAGAAAAAAAGTTCTGTAATGGTGACCTTTCACAGATGTGACAGTGTTTGCTCACATTGCTTCCCATGACTTTTTTTTTTTTTTTTTTTCTTTTTTTTTTTTTCCCCCATTGTCTCGCTGCCTATACATGAAGGCTTGACAAGTCCACCAAGAACGCTGCTGTTCTGGTAGAAATCCAAGCCAGTGAACTATTTCTAGTTTGTCACCTGAAATGTCTAATGGTACAAGCTATAACTGGCTTGACAGCATATGCTGAAATGGGTGGATGTTTCTAAGACCTGAGGCAACAGAGCTGAATTCAAGTGATAGACCTAGAACTAGAGAGAAGTTTCTAGTGTCATTCATGATGCTCTCCCAGATTTCTATAGCTGGTTGACTTTTCCAGTATGCCTTTTACAGCCCAGAATATTTGAGGAAAACTTTTTTCTAAGGTATAAACTTGTTAAATCCAAACCCCTGTGTAAGAATAATTTTTCTATGCTTCCTAAACTCACCATTTATTCTGTGGGTTTATGCTATTTATACAGTACTGTACATAGGCTTTTGTGACAAAAGAACTGTTGGATAGTTTATTGAAGGTGATCTTCAGTGAAGAGTTACTGAAGTTGCCACATTGACTATTTAATTCTAGAATTAAATTGATTACTGCCATGCTCCCCTGTTGTTTTTATTGAAGATAAAAGGATTTATATAGGCCTTTTGTTAGCTCATAATGGCACGTGAAAGCTGAGAGGCTTTAGAATCTTATAAGCACTTAAAACAGCAATAGTAGGAATGATTTTAAGTTGTTTCTGATCAGCTTATACGCATGTCAGTTCAGGAGACCAATGCAAGTGTTAAGATAAGCACTTGTAATTGCTCACACAAAGTTTAGGTAACTGTAGCTAAGCATATGTACAGTTTTGCATATGCAGAAGTGTAGGTTAAAAGTTAAATACAAGTCAGGTAAATGTTAGTATCTTGTAGTTTGGACTGTGTCAATTTTACAAAAAATAAAGTTTAAATATAAAATATCACATTCAAGTAGAAAACATTTGAAAACAGTGGGACTGTTTGAAGAGGTAGTGCACAAAAAGAAAAAAAATGAAACTGTCTCTCTTATCATTTTATCGCATGCCTTTTCTGTGCAGAGCGTGGCAAGGCAGAAGTTTTCCATCTGGAGATTATCGCTTTGCTTTCCTCCCTGTTTACACCAAGATGAAAAGTATCATCTCACTGGACTCTTTGCTGATGATAAATATAGGAAGCCATGGACTAGAAGTAGGTTATATAGTCCTTAGGTTTTAGTTTAAATTTACTGTGGATTAAAGGAAAAGCTTCTGTTTGTGCAGAATACAATAAGTCTGGTAAAAAGAAAATTATTTCCGGAAGTAGCAGTATGTCAGTTCATATAGCTCTTAAAGGTAGAATGTGTTCATTGCCTAAGTAGAAACAAATGGGTAATGGATATTTATTTGTGTATGGCACAATAAATGAGGTTGATATTTGATTAGTTTGTAGAGATCTCAGGAAAACTTTCTGTCTGCACATGTGGTTATGGAAGAAAAGCAATGATCAGAGATAAGTAAAATACTAAATCTGATTGATTAGGAGAAGTTTGAAAAATATTGCTGAGGTTTTGAGATGCAGAAAAAAAATGGGGATTTTCAAGTGTAGAGGTGAAAATACATATAAAAGTATTTGCATCTTTCTGGTGTATTTGCATTTACTTTTGCTAATGAAAACAGAAAGCATTGTTTCTTCTGTACATCCTGTGTAAGGTTTGGTTAGCTTCTGCAATGGTTTGATCAATACATAAAAATGAATATTAATTTTAATATTTTCTGTGTGATTCTTTTTCTCTTTTTTTGTCTCAGTTACTTCGGCACAGAACATGATTGCTATTTCGGTATTGGATCAATGGAAGAAGAGTTTACCTGTGGAGGATTTCCTGGAAAAGTCAGTAACCTTAAGTTAAAAACATGTATGATTCCTTAGATATCATTCATGTACTTTGTGAAACATAAGCTAATGATGATAACAGAATATGGAGAAGTTTTCTGACAGTAGCAAGTGTACAGTGGGCTGGAGCTGTGCACTGTAGCAAACAGCTTAAAGATGGCTTTTTCACTTGTAGTATTGTGTTTTTATGCAGTTCTCTGCTTCTTTATCTCATTTTTGTAATGGTTGTATAATCTATTTGTGACATTGGAGAAAGTCTCTGAAATCAGTCCATGAACATGAAAGTAAACCATGAGGGCATTTTTCCCCCATCCCTCTCTAAGACAATTCTCTCTCATAACTGTAGAAGCTATTCGAAGAATGGTATTTATGAATCTTTGAAAATGTTTAAAAGGCAGCTCTAAAAAGTCAAGTTTGCATTATAGCAATTGAAGATAGATGTATTTATTTTAAAATTATATATATAAAGTCAAAATATATCAGATGAACTCTGAAATAGAGTTAAATTTAAAAACAGGTTTGCAACACAGTCTTTACAGCGTACGTAAGACATGAAAGAAAATCATGGTTCTGCAAAACCAGTAAATTGCATGTATTTTTGCCCTTAACCAACTGTCGGTGTGAAAGAAATAGAGAAATTACATTTTTTGTTTTACAGGTCAATTTAAAATCTATGTTGTCTTCAAAACTGCGTAAAAAAATGGTTGTGGAGAAAACTTGTGGTTGCAGAATTAAGTAATCACGTACAGAAAATGCCAGCACCAAGCTTGCCAGTACCTTACAGTGGCACTCTTCTGTGATTTCACTATGATACAGTCTTTAATCGCATTGCTACGTACTATTTTTTCGGTATAATCCTCTGCTCATTCATGGTACAGAAATGGTCATGCTTATAGAGTGGATCAGGGGTGTGCAATGAATAATGTGGCTATCTGTGAAATTCTGCCTCTGTTGTAGAAATGGAGAGGTGCTTTTTGCTGTCGAAGTGGTACTGCATGAAAAGGAAATGAATAGCTTTTCAAAAACATAGTTACTGCAGAAGAAGAAAACAAGAATAGAAGACACATAATGGGAGGTTTTATGGAAAAAAAAATCTTTACCCTTAATTTAAAAGGACAGTCAACTCTCTTGGTGTTCTCCTGTGTAATTCTTTGATCATTAGTTAATAATAGAATCATAGAATCTTAGAATGGTTTGGGTTGGAAGGGACCTCAAAGATCATCTAGTTCCAACCCCCTGCTATGGACAGATGCAGCCCAGGATGCAGTTGACTTTCTGGGCTTTGAGCGCACATTGCCATCTCATGTTGAGCTGCTCATCACCAACAACCCCCAAGTCCTTCTCCTCAGGGCTGCTCTCAATCCATTTGGTACCCAGCCTGTATTTGTGCTTGCCCTGACCCTGCTGCAGGACCTTGCACTTGGCCTTGTTGAACTGAGGTTGGCACAAGCCCACCTCTCCAGCCTGTCCAGGTCCCCCTGGATGGCATCCCTTCCCTACAGCTTGTCAACCGCACCACACAGCTTGGTGTCGTCGGCAAACTTGCTGACAGCTTGTCTATCGTAATAGACTCTGCAGAGGTTGTGTTTTCCTAGTATTATGTAATTCCTGGAGCTTGGTTAAGGAAGTTGAATGCTACCTGGGGAACTCATCCCGGTTTTGGCTTTGTCAAAACTCCTGTGTGATTTTGAGCAAGTCATTTGAACCAAAAACTCTGAAGTTATCCACTGAATGTGCTTCTCTGATTTTCTGGCCGACCTAAAGAAGATGGGTGCTCACAGCTGAAGTTGGTTGGAGGGTGCTAATGCTTTAACACAAAATATACCAAATACTTTGAAAGACCGGGGGTTTGATGTCTTAGATTGGCACCGAGCATGAGTATCTTGGGTTTGTTCTATAAAATGTAGATTGTAATATTACCATTTTTATTGGAATCTTGTGATTGTTAATGAGTTCATTTTCTGTTTTTCTCGCAATGCTATTCGAAATATCCAAGATAGTGTATTTGTATTCAACCTTGGTTTTGTTAAATGGCTTTCAGCCATATGCTCAATAGTGAAGATAATAGCATTGGACATTTTCATTACTCAGTCAACCAGAAGATATGAAATTATATATTATATATTACTAATAATTGTTTATGATCACAGCTTTACCAAACACAGTACCCTGTAGGCCATAACATAGTGTTAGTTTTTAAACAGGGTCAAAGTTCAGTTAAAACTTTTCTAACATTTCAGTGACTTCCTTTGTAACTTTCAACATTATTTTGATAGGGATTTTTAATACAACTTCCCCTTCTCTTTTTTGAAAAAGAGAAAAAAAGCAACAAATAACTGGAAAATGTTCTCAGGTTTGGTCTCTTGCATCTAGTCTTTACCTTCTGAACACAACAGTGAGATAAATATCTTATAAGGCTTTGTAGGCGAATTGAGTGGGTTTCCTTGTGATGCTTGCGTTCCACTCTTGGCTTGATGGGAAATACACTCCACAGCCTAACAGCCTTTCTCATCTTGTAATTTCATGTCTCTCTAGGGTTCAGATAACTAACAGATGTTGATAGTGGCTAAATTTTAGCTGTATAGGCCCTCTTTTGCATCTTGTCCTTAGGCTTGTGATTCTAAGTGAAGAAATGTCTGAGTACTTTTAAAAGTTTGGACCTGAAGCCCTAACTCGCCCCTAACATTTGAGTTATAAAGAATGCACATTATGTGAAAGTTGGGCTGATTTTAACTGCTGAATATTTAAAAAATGGAAAATTAAAAAAAATATTAAGAAAAGAATGTTTTGCACAGGTGCAGAAATTTTATTGTGCTATAGAAATAGCAAAATCAAAGTTTAAAAAATGTACTTACTTGTTTAGGTCGCCAAAACCAACCTTATTTTGGAGATTTGCATTGGAACAGCTTAACTGGGGTTGGACTAGGTCACCTCCAGAGGTGCCTTCCAACCTCAGCCATTTTGTGGTTCTGTGATCTTGTGAACTAGAAGCATTTGATTATATTTTCAGGTTTTGATTCAGTTCAGCATCTATCAATGTAACCAGTACACCACTGCATTTTTAAAGAAAACTATAGATTTTGAGATTTTATGACAAAAATGTAATTATAAAATGAATTGTATCTGAAATGATTCTGCCTTATAATGAGCTTGAACTATAGGTTTAGATTAATGCCTAAAGCTGCACTGAAGAACAATTGAAATTACATTCTGCATCTTCAGAAAAAAATAAGACTATTATATGTAATATAATACATCTTTGCACCTTTGGTGAGTTATAAATGTAATGAGGATGCTGCAGAACCCATTCAAAGATATCACCCAAGGCATTTTCTAGACTAATAATAGTAACAGGAAAAGAAATTCCCGAAGAAGTTGTTAGAAACACACAGTATGGTTTAGATATAAACAGCGACCAATTCAAGAATCAGTTAGATGCCATCTCAAAGGGATACTAAATGCCAAAAATGAAGTTTTATTAGACCAAACAGCATTACTTTTACCATTTTTTGTAGCGCTTAAGTTAGTCATAATACCTATATAAATCTGAGGAAGTCAGTGCATGTATTAGATTCCAGTTACAGAAAATTTGAGATTATTTCAATTAATCTATTTTAAAATGAAGTGGGCTCAGTCTGTGTACCAGTGAAAAATAATTGGAGTGAGACTAGGAAATAAGGGGCAAAGAGTTAAACTTAGGAGGAAAGGATGTGTTTGTGGGAGAGGACACCTGGCAGGAAAGGAGATAAGGAAGTGAATCTATAATTCCTAGAAACTGCCAAATGACTTAATTGGATAAACCCCCTTACTAGCTTTAGTATGTGCATCTAATTGTCATGCTTATTTTGATGATGGGACGCAACTGTCCAGATTTCAAAGACACTGCTGAAAGTTTTACTTCATGTTGTAAAGATCTAATTGAAGCTAAATACGTTAATTCTAATGTAGTGCCTTCTGTACTCAAAACACTGTACAGGCATAGCTATATGACTTGAACATATGTTTCCATATTTAGAATAGTCTGTCGTTTAAACTGTTTACCGTTTTCCAGAGTAACCTTACTCAGGGCTTGACTCTGGAAAAGGCTGGCCCATGTAGTCTCAAATCAGCAACTCACTTAGGCATGATCTTTCTATAAAACTATAGGGAAACCCATTGATTTCAGTGAAGTTGACCCGCTTGTAACTTGGCTCAGTGTTCTAAGGTTCATGGATGTTCAAAGGCTTATGCCATGTTAAAGTTTGAACATTAATTGTTATTAATACTGCATAGTTATTGCTTGTGAACTGTACTACTTGTAGTTTCAAAATCAACTTTTCAGCTATGCTGTGTTGTAAAATAGTTGGGTTTCTTTTAAGATGTGTAGTAGAGATTCCTCACTATTGCTGCCTAAACATGGAGGTCTATACAGAAATTCAGAGGTGCATTCATATACTGATTACACTTATGAGGTTTACCTCCAGATGGCTAGCAAATAGCAAGATTGTGTAATGCAAAGGATAATTAAAAAAACTGAATAAATCGATAGGATGCACCATTGAGAAATCAATTGTCCGAACTTAGAATATTAATTTCAATAATTATAGATGAGCAAAAAATTTGGGTTCTTCAGAAATGTCAGCACTCATCAGTCCGTATCAGTCTATTGTTCTAGGTAATTGATGTGGATAACATAGCATTAACATGACCCTATTTTAATTAACAATTACAAATATTTTGTTCAGATGCATAATTAGCTCAGGACTATGATTTTTTTTTCTGTAGTCAAATGATTTTGCTATTTATTTGGCAAGCAGATTTTTTTCTGACAAATAATAGTGGTATTGAGATTAGTATGAAAAGTGACAGGAAAGTGAAGTGTTTTGTTTCTTCATTTATCCTGTCTTTTCCCTATTGCAGTTACTGCTGTACTTGCAATTTCTGTATGATTTTTTGAAACAAGACTATACATTTAACCCAGCAGCAAATTTTTGTCATAAATGTTATGACACCAATAGATTTGATGCTTTTTTCCAACTGTTATCCTCTTGTTCAGTTTAATGTTGGGGGGTAAACTTAAAGGGCCTTTTGTTGGGGAAGAATTAAACATGCGATTTGACCATGGATCTCATGAATAGTGATAACAACTCTGTAATTTCTGATCTTCTTCAGTGAGTACAGTGATTATCAAAGTTCTTAGAATATCTGTTTGAGTGACATTGATTCACTGAGGAGTCAGGGAAGTTATGACAGTGCTTTTACAATAGATTAAGTATCAGATACTGTTTTTTTCCTGCTTTTTAGGAAACCTGTCTCTTCTGTAGAGTTCCATATTAATAATGAATTAACGGAAGTTATTCCAAGTTCAAATCCCTGCTCTCAGACTGACATAGAAGGACCTTTTTTACTTATGATTAATGTTTCTACAGAAGAATCCACTGAAGACAAATATTTGAAGACTAACTATGCCACTGAATTTGAAGAACCATGGCTAGGTAAAGTGTTTAATTCACCGGTTTCTAACTTTTTATGGACTCAGCTTGTTAACTTCCATAATTTTTTTGTGCATGATCCATAGACATTGAAGAGATCGTTTGGGTGATCACAGCCTTTGCAATTGCAGACGTTATAACCATTGAAGAGAGATTTATACCCTGGAGAAACAGGGGTTGTCTTAACAGTTCAAGATAGATGCAAGCCAAAAAAAGTCTTAGGCTGATCAAATATATGGCAGAAGGTGACAAAAAGTATCACAATAAGTAGTTCTTATTGATCAAAATGCTAATGATCCTTTGTACCTCTGTAAGATTGGATCCTTGTGGCATGTTCTTTTACTGTGTCAGGGAGGGAAAGGAGGACGCTGTTTCTGCTTTGTTGCTGGGATGAAGATAGTTCAAATTGGATAGTGTTCCTATGTGGTTTCTGGAATTTTATGATTACTAGTGCCCTAATAGGTATGATGAATTCTGATCACAGAAAGCAAAATGAGAAAGTGTTTGATTCAACAGTGTTACAATTTATTATTCTGAACTAGCAGGTTTATTTTTTTAATACTTTTTTTTTCTATCTGTCAATTATATTACTTTAGAAAAGGAAAGCAGTGTAATCATTTACTAAGAGCTTTTTTCCACAGTTGCACACAGGAGGCAGGTGGTTCTTGATACAATATTGTACAAGATAACATTTACTAGGAACATAGTATCAACAATGCAAGTGTATTACAGTTAATAATTGAAAGACAGTATCTTAATTCATCTGATTAAGTAAATACCTGATTATTTTTTCAAAGTTAGGTTGCATACAGCAGAAAGTTTCAATAACTAATAAAGCTCTCTATATTTTGTGCTTACGAAGAGAATAAAAATAATGCAGATGTTTTCCTATGTCTTAGGAACAATCAAGAAAGCTGAATTTCCATGGACGGGACTCTCTAAAAGAAAAAAATATATACATTTCATTTAAAAATTTATATTTTTTGAAGTTACAGATTATTATTGTGCTTAAACAAACATAAATAGGCAAGCTAAAGAGACCGGATTTTTTTTTAATGCAAGAACATTAAATTATTCAATATTCTGGTCACTGGTTTATTGAATTATCAGATCAATAATTATCTTTCAATGTAACTGATGTGTTACTGCCAACCCTTTTTCTTTTCTGTTTGTGTTAAAGAAGGAAATGTTAGGGAAAGTCTGTTGAATTTTGAGGGAAGTATTAATTCTAACAGTTTTAAAAGCTACCATTCTGAAAGATTTGCAAGCTATTTTGTGTCATTGAGAACCTACTAATTAATGCCAGCCTAGTTTTCTAACAGCTCAAAACTGACTAGGTTTCACTAAAGGCATGAAGATACATACAGAGAGTGCAAAAACATGGAAATTTGCTGATAGATAAAACTTATTAGAAGTGGAATATTATGGGTGATATAATTAACGTGTATGGAGAAGAAAAAAAAAGAAAGAACATGATATAGGATTTGAAATTATCATTTAAAATATCTTTTTCCAATAGAGGAAGGTTATATTTGAATTCTAAATAGCTTGTTTTGTTACTATGGGAGGTTTTTTTCTACCAGCTTGTGCATATCTGTTAATCTAACCCTGTGCTTCCTTTCAGAGAACAAAATCAATTTCTTCAGCTGTTTCACTTTTTGAAGTAGAATATAAGAGATAATACATATAATACTTACTAAGAGCTGTAGTATTTAAAGATTCTTGTTTAAAGGAAAAATGTTTCCAATAAGATTGTGAAGTTTAGTGTAATGGGTTATGCACACATTTAAAATGTAGCTAGTAAATTATTGCTGGACTATAGCAGTGGAAAACTGTAAGAAAGTTGAAACCTGTGAAATATAAAGCACATTGAATGGAAAAGCTTGAAACTTATTTTCATTTGGTCAGTAACTGTGGAGTTCTAGTCTTCTTCCCAATCACATTAGATTTATATCAGATTACAAACCAGTTTTCAACATTTAGCGTGCTTTTAATACCCTTTCTGTTTTGCATAGGCTGTCTGTTATGGAAAGAGATCACAGTGGAATGACAACCATCTTTTTATACCAATAAGCTGAAGAGCACTAACTTTACACTAGCACATGATAGCACTGGCAGTGAAACCCCCATTCAAACATGAACTGAATATTCGCTCCTTGATTGATAAAGTGCTTGAGCACATATTTAAACTTATTGAAGTTCTTTTCTTAAATGTTCATGATCAGAAATTATCAGAAATTACTGAATCAAAGAAAGTGATGACACTGCATTTAAGTTACAATTTTGAAAAGTAAGCATATTAAAAATGTGGAACTGCACTTCCTAAAATCACAAAGTGACAACACAGTTCAGTTTTGTATGGATTTCAAACACTGGCATTTGTGAATTTCAAACTCTACCTATTGCTCCAGTTGCAAAATACTGTATTAGGAAAGTAGCTCGGTATGTGATTGCATCTGTTCCACTTCAGGAAAGCACTTCAGTAAATGCGTAAGTACATTCTTGCTTAGGCATGCTTTCCTGAGGTGGGGAGTAGGAGGTTAAAATGTGTAAAAATTAACAAGGAAATGCACTAATTAAAATATTTGAATCACATTAGAATAATGAGATTAATTTAAAAACACTCCTTTTTTTCATACACTTTAAGTACTAGAGCCACTTACAATAAAAGATACAGTACAAATGAATATAATAAAAAATAATTAAAAGTATAGCTAAATTGGGGTAACAAATGCAAATCAAGGGCAAAGTTGTGCCTCATTTGACTGTATTTAGCATGAGGATATTAGGACTTATCCTGCTTTATTTGGATTAACAAAAATTAAGGGAGATATTATTTGAGGACACCATGATCAAGTTTATGTCATTGAAGCAGTTTTTATTTTTTGATTGATTTTAGTAACTAATTTTGCAACCACTATTTGCCTGAATATTAAGGTGCTTCCTCCTTTGTCTTCCTGGTTGCCTGAAGGAAGAAGAATAGATCACGGATTTTGTAAATTGTATCAGAAAATAAGTCAATTTTTTTATTGGAGGTACTTTAAGCTTTGTAGGCTACTAGAGGCTTTATTAGCATCTCCTAAACTGTTCATCTCATTAAACAAAGGCGTTTTATAACGAGGCATTTATTTTTTAATTTATTAATTTCTTTATGGGGATCTGTTTGTGTTATCAGTGTAAAGCAGTTGGGGGGAACATAATCAGTATCTATCATTTCCAGCCACTAGGAGGGAAAGGAGGGTTACTGCAGATAGGAAATCATCCAGGGAGTGAAAGGGGGATGTGGAAATGAGGAGGCTTCTATGTTGGTAAAAAATAAGTAAGAAGAACAAAGAACTTCCTTTTCCCTTTTGTATGTATTATATATGTATAATATGTGTGTGTATATATGTGTATATTATGTTGGAAATATAAAGTATTGCATCAAATACTGCATCAGTTCTGTCTCATGGAGAGTAGAAGTCTAAATTCAACAGATATTAAGGTCCATAATGACATCTTTCTTGAAATCATAATAATTTGTAGCCTATATTTTTTGACTGCTTGTTTTGTAAATACATTTTTTTGTTGCTTCAGAATTAGAGAATTGCATTTAGGTTCAGATGTGTATGGAGAGACTGCCTCATATCTACATTAAAAATTGCACTGAACTAAGTTTCTCAGCCAAAATCTACTTCATAAGTTCCTTTATCATTCTTTACAATGCAAACAAGGGAACAAAAAGAAAGTACCTTATCTTTTTTAAAACTGTTATATAAGACAAAAGAAAAAGCAAAAGAAAACCAAAGCTTATCACATGAACCGTTGAAAGTCTAGACTTTGTTGCGTTTAAAGGTTAAAAATCCTAAAATATTTAAAGTAAAAAGTGGTTATTGTTTTGCTGACATTTACAGCATCCCAACAGTTGCTCAAAAATTCTCTTTATTCTGATAATTCTTACTATGTTTATTTTGTTTGTTAATGTATTTTTTCTTATTTTTCTTCAGATTTATATATGGAAGAAGAACTTGTTTTTATTGATAATCTTGAAAATTTTCGTAAAAAACTGCCTACTTCATCTGCACTTCTGAGCAGACTACAGTTTTTTCTAGTGAAAGATCCCCTTTTAGATGCTGAAGGACAGAATTTAACAGAGGAGAACATTTTCAGGTATCTACAAATTGTTGTATAATATTGAACATAAATAACAGTCTGTGTGTAATGCCATTACCATTTTAACATCTTCTGTTGAATGTTAACTTTTAACTAATTTATATTTGCAACAGATAAAGACTTCAGCTTTTCTTGTTACTTATGTAAAAAAATGAGTAGGATGAAATTTATATACATTATTTAAGAAAACTGGATAGATGAAATTATGTCTTTTTTGCATTCTGTAAGTGTGAAATGTGCTCGGGATGTTAGTTTTGGAATACTGAAAAAATACCCGTCTTTAAGGTACCTGGTCCTCCCTCAGACTGACTAATTCCCCATCAGTAAAATGCCACTAAATTTAGTTGAGCCAGGATTATATACATTCTCCCATGTTCCTTTTTCTGTCCTCTCAGTCATGCTGTCATTAAATCCATGCTCTTACCCTACTGAATTGTATTTCTTCAAGTTCAAATATTAATTATTATTATGTTCTTCTTCACTTTCGTATTGCTTGGTTGATTGAATTTAATTGAATTATGTCTTATGTCAGGAACTTGGAGCATGGATTTAGAAGAAAACAACTTTTGCCACATATATGGCTATCAAAGCTACTACTAAGACTTTCAGTCTTATATATGAAGTAATACAAAAAAGTCACTTGCTTTATTTTATGATCTTTTAAAGGGAATGTTTGACTTTCCAAAATGAAATGGAGATGGAAGAGAGTAAAAAAGAATTGCAGGGGATTAAAGAGAACTTCTGTACCATATCTGTAAAAGATGAAGAGGTATCATCATGTTGTTTCTTACTGAATATTCTATTAGTGATTGCTTTGTGTTCATCTGCAAGTCATTTTGCTGAATTCTTTTCATACTTGCCAAATATTTGTAGTCTCATATTTCCAAGATTAGAAAACACTGGTATTATTTCTGGTTTTTTAATTCTTGGATGCTGGTTTTGGGAATCTCCACTCTGATCAGCTGTTTCTCCTGGGACCTGATGTGTTGGCAGTTTTATGTAGGTACTGTTACACTAAGAATAAAAATGAACCAGAACAGGAAGCCATGACGTGTGCAGGGGAAAGGGAAAGTGTCAAGACATATTCTGGGATTTGGAGGGCCAGCATGGCTTCTTTTTACAAAAGAAGTAGAATACAGGGTTTGCCCCATTTTTCAAAATTCTAAAAAATAAAATAAATCAGGATTTTACTTGATTGGGAACTGTAAGTTCAGATCTGCTCTGTATACTCCACTGACTCAATTTGAAATACTGTGACACTATATTTTTTTCTCTGTATTGAGCAAAGCTTTGCTTATGCTGTGTAAATGTCATATGACTTCTTTCTTAAAAGCTCTTTGATTGGTTTAGAATTAAGCTATTTCAAGATTTTGAAAAGCTTTGACTGTACAGTAACATCAAAGGAAATTTACTTACCATTCTGTTGTGATTAATATTTTTCAGTATTTCATGTTGCCTATTGAGTTAGAATTCTGCAAACCCAGCAATGGCAGATCAGATTCTGTTAAGCTTCCATCATACTTGGAACTGAAAGAGTTGTTAAATTTAGCTCCAGAAGCTATGGCTGATGAAGACATATGCAAAGACATGATCAAAGAAGGTGAGGGTTGGTTTTCTTAAATGCGTGACCTAATTTTCCATTCATTTGTACATATTTAACACAATCTAGCTCTTTTGTATTCAGTTCACTTACAAATTACATCACAGCCTATCAAATGAGAATTTCTCTGTATGAGACTACAAACTGTGCTATACCCAGATTTCTGAGTATTAAAAATGTCTCCTCAAGTAGCCAAGGGGCAGTAAACTATTTGCCATTTGGTTCAATACATGGTTGTGTTGTAATCTCAGAAACAAATGTAATATGAGCCGTGATTCATGATATCCAGGCTACCATGAATATAATAATTTAGTGTTTTCTTATCCGTAATTAAATTTACTTGCAGAGACATCTTTAAGAGGAATATATGCAGTGCAGTCATACCTTAAAAATTGCTTCTATTGCATTGTAATTGCAAACATGAAAGCAGATTTCTGGGAAAAAAGGGTTACAGAATCACAGAATGGTCAGGATTGGAAGGGACCTCTGGAGATCATCTAGTCCAACCCCCCTGCCCGAGCAGGGTCACCTACAGCAAATTGCACAGGATGGCATCCAGGCAGGTTTTGAATGTCTCCAGAGTGGGAGACTCCACCAACCCTCTGGGCAGCCTGTGCCAGTGCTCTGCCACCCTCAAAGGAAAGAAGTTCCTCCTCATGTTAGGATGGAACTTCCTATGTTCAAGTTTGTGCCCATTCCCTCTTGTCCTATCACTGGGTACCACTGAAAAAAGACTGTTCCCATCCCCCTGGCACCCTCCCTTTAAGTATTTAGAAGCATTAATAAGATCTCTCCTCAGTCTTCTTTTCTCTAGACTAAAAAGACCCAAGTACCTCAGTCTTTCCTCATAAGAGAGATGTTCTAATCCCCTAATCATCTCTGTAGCCCTTTGCTGGACCCTCTCCAGCAGTTCCCTGTCCTTCTTGAACCGGGGAGCCCAGAGTGGACACAATACTCCAGATGCGGCCTCACCAGGGCAGAGTAGAGGGGGAGGATGACCTCCCTCCACCTGCTGGCCACACACTTCTTGATGCACCCCAGGATGCCATTGGCCTTCTTGGCCACCAGGGCACATTGCTGGCTCATGGTCATCCTGTTGTCCACCAGGACTCCCAGGTCCCTTTCCACAGAGCTGCTCTCCAGGAGGTCAGCCCCCAACCTGTACTGATGCATGGGGTTATTCCTCCCCAGGTGCAGTACCCTACACTTGCCCTTGTTGAATTTCATAAGGTTTCTCTCTGCCCAACTCTCCAGCCTGTCCAGGTCACTCTGTACGGCGGCACAGCCTTCTGGCGTGTCAGCCACTCCTCCCAGTTTTGTGTCATCAGCAAACTTGCTGATGGTACACTCTGTCCCTTCATCCAGGTCATTGATGAATATATTGAACAGGACTGGACCCAGTAGTGAACCCTGAGGGACACCACTTGTTACTGACCTCCAACTAGACTCTGCACCACTAACCACAACCCTCTGAGCTCTATCTGTCAGCCACTGTTCAATCCACTGCACTGTCCATTCATCTAACCCACACTTCCTAAGCTTGCCTGTGAGGATGATGTGGGAGACAGTCTTGAAAGCCTTGCTGAAGTCAAGGCAGACAACATCCACTGCCCTCCCGTCATCCACCCATCCAGTCACCCCATCACAGAAGGCTATCAGATTAGTCAGACATGACTTCCCCTTGGTGAATCCATGTTGACTCCTTCTGATAACCTTCTTTTCTTCCAGATGCTTTGAGATGACACCCAGAACAAGCTGTTCCATCATCTTTCCAGGGATGGAGGTGAGGCTGACCGGCCCGTAGTTTCCCAGGTCATCCTTCTTGCCCTTTTTGAAGACTGGAGTGACATTGGCTTTCCTCCAATCCTCAGGCATCCCACCTGTTCTCCAGGACCTTTCAAAGATGATGGAGAGCGGCCCAGCAATGACTTCCCCCAGCTCCCTCAGCACTCGCGGGTCCATCCCATCAGGCCCCATGGACTTGTGGATATCCACTTTACCTAACTGGTCTCTAACTTGCTCCTCATCAACCAAGGGGAAGTCTTGCTTCCTCCAGACTTTCTCTGTTACGTGCAAAATCTGGGACTCCCGAGGGCTGGCCCGAGCAGTGAAGACAGAAGCAAAGAAGGCATTCAGCAACTCTGGCTTCTCTGCATCATCTATGCAGAGAAGAGATGTTCTCTGCAACATCATGCATGTTAAATATTTCCATGTGTAACAGGAATATTCTAAATGACAGTAGTAATTTCTTTAAAGGAATTTCAGAAAATTGGATTATAGATAAGTACAAATTTAATCACGGTTATTGGCTATTGGATTGATATCTATGACAGTGTATTGTGTAGTTAAAAGAAGAAGATAGTGCTTGAGGTTTTTTAATTTTGATTTAAAAAACCAGTTTGCATTGGTTTTGGCAAACAAGTGAGGGAAACCACATCTTTGGTGGACAGGAAGCAACTCAAAGAAACAAAATTCATGCTTCTGAGTGTTGAGGGTGTGTGCTGAATTCTGTTTCTGATAGGGCTGCAGTTTGGAGTAATCAAGTCTCTTGTTGAAGATAGGAACAAAACTTTTAAAGTGTATATTTGGCTAAGGCAGTTTCCTATACATTCCTCTGATACATTTAGTACATCACAACCTACATACCATGTTCCAAGCTGAATGACCCAACATCCAGTGCAGAGGTTTGCAGATTTGGATGTACATGTCAACCTATTACTCTTTTTTGCTCTGTTTTAGTCCTTATCAGTAGCAAGACAATCTATGTGCACAAACTCCTGGTAAACTACATTTAGGCTACCTATTTGTTCCAGAAATCACATCACTGTAGTCCTAAGAACTTTGAATAGTTCAGATAGTGACTATACTATATTGTATTTTTTTCTGGCACCTTTAAGGGATGAGACTGAGCACTCCAGTGATCAGCTATGGCATTTGGGATTACTAAGCATAACTGTAATTTTCAGAACAATATATTATGTAGATTCAGTAAAAAGATTGAAAGAAAAAAAATGCTCTGACAGAAAAAAGGAATAAATCGTTCATTTATGGCACGTTTTAAAATCTGTTTTCAGATCTCAAAGCAGAAATTACATACAAAATAGAAATGTCCAAGTACGGTCCCATACCACAAGAGGTTTGCTCCAGTAATAGCAGAAGTATGTTGGAATTCTGTGAGTCAGGTAAGAAGATCTACATAAATCAATGGATGATATTTTAAATAAATTCTTCAAGTGATTGTCCCCATATTCTGTTCTTGGGAGTACATATAGACACAAGATAAGAATGTTTGCCTTGTGTAATCTACTACCTGCACCATAAGCAGGTAGAAATGCCATACTTCTTTCAAGAGTTTTAAAAGCTAAACAAAACCAACTTTACAGTTCCTTCATGTTGCTTTTGGCTGGAAGTGGTGTCTATATCTTTTGTACCTGATTAGCTTTTTAGATTTTTTTATCTAACAACTTACCTACCCAGAGACGGCAGAGGAAAGTTAAGACAGATTCATCAGAATTGTGGAGTCAAAGAGCACAGTTTAAAGTTTGTTAAAGTCTTACATAAATGCTTTCAAAAGAGGGTGATGGAGGACAATCCAGGGAGAAGTACTGAGTTTATGACTTCTAGAGGTTCAAAACTCCTGTGCAGACATTTTTGTTTGCAAATGGTTCAGTAATACTGTGGGATCGAGAAATTAAGTCATGCAATCACCAGAGCTGTTTTCCACAGAAATAAACTGAGAGTGTTGAATATTTGCTAATGTGTATGTTGAAACCTGGCTTCTCCTACACTGGCATGAGGAAATCCTTTATATGTACCCGCCTTTAATAGCTTGAAAACTCAGTCAGGCATGCTTGTTACAATGCCTACCAAAGCCAGACAGAGTAACTATCCAGTTAAAATTTCTTCAGATTCTAATTTCATGCAGAAAAGCATGTGCAAAGAGTGACATTTACAAATGGATGTGACCTAGGCAGAGTGGCAATACTTGAACGAACAGGTACCTCTCGTCCTAATGTATAACATATCTTGGAAAAAGTCTATCCATTATTGCACTGGGCAGCTGCACTGTTATACTCCAGTGCTTGTTCATTTGGTAGTTTCCCATCCAGCAGTTACTAAAATCCTTGAGAAATTTTGAGTATTCTCCAGAGCGAGATCCCTCTTCTTGTCTTAGTTTAAATATGATTTAAACTGGACTGATGGTTGTCCTCTTCATGCTAATAGCGTCACACTCCTGATATTGTATTGTAGTGGGCTTTTGGTAGAAGCAATTGTATCAGCTCAAAGTGTCTGATATAAAAGTTCAAGGCAAACACACTGTATGTTGTCCCACCAAGAGAAAGTTAAACTTTGTTTCCATCTGGAGATTATTGCCTAGCATGATTAACTGTAATCTGAATCTAGTGAGCTATCTAACTGTTCGTTACGTCTAAAGCTTATGATAAGCAGCAGGAGCTTAAGTACAGTAGATCTAAGCAGTTCGGCACCCTCTTCCTGTATACAGTAATAATCTAGGATTATTATCTAGGATAATAATATAGGATATCTAGGGTATCTAGGATATTGTCCATTCTTCTGGAGTAGATGATTAGTCAAACCATCTTGAATTGTTTTTGAAAGAAAGTGATGGCATTAATCTTATTGCCAGTTTGCTGGCTTAGCTATATAATTGAATCAGGCAAGAGTCAATCACTGGGGCACATACAGCTTCCATTTCTTTTTTTTTCTTTTAGTATATGCTCAGATCTGTAGGGTAGAGACCTGCAAACCTGTACGGACACCGCTAAGACATTGTTTGCGAATGGAAATTCCTATATCGGGTGTCAAATCTCAGCAGAGATACTCTACTGTCTTCTCCTTCTAATTAATTTTGCTGGTTTGAGTTTCAAGAAGTGAAATATGTTTGCTTGAACTCAAAGAAGAAACAGTCATAAAATAATGGCATTTTCTGTAAACATTTCATTGTTTGCCTTCCTCTCCTGCTAGCTATGGGGATTGTTTGTTGATAAACGAGTGGAAGGACAACAGTATTCACTCAAGTCATTAATGATGAGAAGGAGAATAGCACCCTGAGTGTAGGCAGAGTTTAGCTAATATAGCTGGTCAAAATGTTCCGGTCTCAAAGGCAAAAATAACTAGACAAGAACTAATATGAACAGTATTGCTCAAAGAGAAAGAATTGTTCTTTTTAGATATGTCAAGAATTTTTGCCGTCCCGAGATCAACTCCTGCCCTGTTCAAAGAAAAGTGCTAAATTTGTTTCTCACCACAAAAAAAAAAAAGTTTCTGAGCTGAAGCTCACAGGCAGAAGTTCAGTGAGCTTCATTTGTTCTAAGTAAATCGGAAAGAAATTATACTGATTGTATGCCTGTTTCTTTCTTTTGTAACCACTTTTATTTCTTACTTTTACACACACACACACACACACCCCACACACCCCAATGTGTTCTGTACATTCTCTGCCTTTCTAACACTGTCCCTTATCCTTCCTGCTGTACAATCTGCTTGTTAGGTCAGACAAGGAGCAGCTGTAAGCAGCTGGGCAGGTGGCTGATTCATAGCCTGCTGTGTGCCCAGTTGGCCAAACAATGTGTGTATGGTGATTGCAGCTGCTTACTGCCTGTTGGAATGAATAGGGAATTTGTTACAAGTGTTTTTCCTTATGGAGGTGCTTACTTACAATTTTTCTGGCTGCTAGTTTTCATAGGACATGGAGCAACTGTGTTTTTTGTAACATCTACTTTCTCATCAAGCTTAACAAGAAGTATTATTAGAAGAATGCCAGAGAGCTGAATACCAGGGTGATCGTGTAAGCCGCCAGTTTTTATGGAATGACACCAAAATCAATGAAGTTGCAAATTCCTTATTAGAATAAAAAGCAACAATCCATTAAAATGTCCACATTTAATACGATTGGCAAAAAAAAGGATGTGAAAAGTGACTTGCAGGGGACTTTTAACATGCCAAGTTTGTTTATATACTGCTTTAAAAAAATGGTAGTGTAATTCATTTCAGTGGTCATCTCTAGAAACTACAATGAGTACTAATTCTGCTTGAAAGAGTAATTTTGTCTTTAAAATCCTGACTGTCTGTCTCTGAAGTTCCTGAGTCCATTCATCTGAACATTACAGCCACCACAATACTGTCTGAAGTCTCTCTCCTGTCTAATTAACCTCATTTATGTGGGAACTATCTAAGATGGCCAACAGGGATGAACACTTAAGATCAGAACCTCAGCCATAGTACCTGCTGTTTTAATCATAAAAATCATCTTACATGGGAGGAGTATGTAGCCAGAACTACAGTAGAGAATGAGTAAAGGAATGTGATCTACACATTATTATTCCCAAATTGTCTGGAAATTAAATGTGAAGTATTTGGGTTTTATTGCTTAAATAGTGAATTGTCCCATTAAAATATTTTGTTTTAATCCATAACTTCACTAGTGTAAAATTCCTAAGTATGTGTCTTTCATTCACAACTAGCTTTGTGATTTAGATTTTTTATTTTTGTTTTGGGTGGGACTTTATGCAATTTCTAGCTAAAACTGTTCCATATCTGAAAGAGGAAATGGAAGTACCTTTAACTCCTCCATGCAGACAACAAAGATCATGGGTTAATTTTCTGTGCACAGGACTTCAAGAAGAACCTATTCCTCTTTCTGGTAACAGGTAATGAAAACTTTGTAGCAATAAATCCTTTTATAAATCCTCTAAATCATAAATCCTCAAAATTAGTCCAAAAATAACTATAGTCTATTTACGAATTGGTAGTTATGTTCTTTGAGACAGCTGCATATATTTTGTATTTTGCATGAAAGAATGAACAGAATGCATGATCCATATCTGTGGCTTTTCAGGGGAGCTTGAAAAGGGAAATGACAGTAGCCACTGTAGACCTGTTTCTCCTGGGGGACTTAATAGCCTGAAAATCCAATCTCCTTTTTGGAGTAGGCAGCAGTAAATATTTATGTATACAGCAAGTGTGTAGGTGTATATATGCATATATTTATACATATGGCAAACACACATGTTGAGCAAGTATCACCTGCAAAATCTTCAGAAGAGATACAGGAAGAAAGTTTTGTCTGTGTTTTGGGCATATCCTCCAGCGATGGAATTTAAGGCTTTTCACGCTGACATAGGATCAGGATTGTTTCATCCTTTCCTTCTCATCTTGTTTGTTAGACTAGCTTTTTTGCCTTGCTATCTTTCTTGTGTATGCATGAAGAATTTAAATATCCTTTTCATGAGGGAACCACAATCTAGATAGAATTCTCATTCGGTGCCACTTTATTTCATGAACCAGCCTTGATGGCTCCTCTCAGTCCTGCCTGTTCACCATGGTGTTGCAAGAAGTGACCCTCTATATGGACAGGAAAAAATTTTGATGAGTGAGTGAATGAATGAATGAACTGAAACTTTAGAGAGAAAGTAGATCTTTAAAAAATAATTTTGTATAAATCAAAATTCAACAGATAATGCTGTTATACTTCATACCTCCAAGTCTTGTTTTATGTTCTTCTTAGTATTTTGATTACAGAGCCCTCTAGGGAGTACTTAGAATGTTTGGTATGGCAATCAGAGAAATATCGGGATAATATGAGCTCTCTTTTGCTTGTTGGTAAGGATTTCTAATTGATTATCAATTTCAAATTGACGTTGAAGAGTTCCATGTACATGGAGAAAATATAGTATGAAAGTTAATGTTATATTACAGAGCACATCTTTTGAGCCATTGAAGTTTATCCAACTAATGTAACCCTCTGAAGTTGGATTATTTTCTTCTGTTAGTACATATAAAAAGTTACAGTATGGCAACATAGAAGTTGATATGTCATGTATCCTTCTATGGAGGTAATTTGAATGAAGCAAGAGTTTTATTTCATTATGAAAATGTTCAGCTCACTACCACTAATTATATTCAATAACTGTGGTAATTGAAATTTGGTAGTCTGTTGAACTCCTTCTGTGTGATATTTCTCCTTAAATAATGTTTCACAATATGTATCAATCAATAGAAAAGTACTGTTAATGGAAAATAATAACCTGACAAGTTCATGTTAGGAAGCAAAATATACAAAACCAAAATAAGCTTTGCATTATTTCTGACAGCACCAGAATAGTTGTTACCACTGTTCTTTCATTTAATTTTATTTGCCTTCATTTTAAAAGTCTCAGGATTAAGTTATCTATATTGACTTGTTATGTTGTCCAATTCATTTGCACATTCATTTGTAGTTGAAAAGAATGTATGGTAGACTCATTACTATTTAAGTTCGTTTTTTCTTCAAGTAAGGATTATGTTAAGTCTTTGTAAGCATGGCAAGTAAACCCACAGATAATGAACAAGATCATTTGTAACTTAAGTAAAGCAGCTACACATTATTAGATCTGAAAAAATTTACCCCACCCACCCCCCTTACTTGTACACTCAATAAGTACAAAGCATACATGCTCTGATAAGACTAACTGCTTTGCTCTTAAGTCTGTTAATGGAGACTGAGTTACAAATGGCAGTATAAACTATGGATATTTGTAGTAGGTCATCAGTACTTGGAAGCTTTCATTTCCAAAATGACATTCTGTTTTCATGTTTCTAGATTATTAATATTATATGTTGATTTCTGGTTTTTTTGTAGAGCATCAGACTGTTAAACTTGCATATCAGTGTCATTCGCTGACAGAGCTGAAGGAAATGCTACCAGTTGAGGTAGAAGCACCAATGCTTAGCTCACTAGAGGAGGGTTGGTGGCTTCATTTGGGTTTAAATCCAGTCTCTGTAGAAACTTTGGAGCAATTAAATATGGATGCCAGTAATACAAACAATTTGCTTCCTACAGAAGTAGAAACATTCACGCAATTTACATCCTATCAGTTCGAAAGTAAGTATTTTCTTTTTTTAAAAAAGTGATAAAAAGTTAAAGATTGATACTTTAACAGAGAATCACAGTGACAGTTACATACCTCCAAGAGAGAAGGAAATGGAAGATTTCTTATTCTCAAGAACAAAATGTTTTATAGCAATATGAAGTAGCAACACTACAACAATCAAGGTGTACTTTCACAAACTTAGGACAAATTGTAGAACAGAAGTGTTTAACTACACGAAGTTATCTTTTCTATTAATGTGCAGATGAAAAATAGCCTCCACCAGCCATACTATTTTTTAATAAAATAGTTTCATACAGCATAATTTGTTAACAAATAGTAATTTTGCATTGGAATATTTTAACAAAGCAGATATTCATAGGTTCCTATCTGTAGAAGAGCGGTGGGGAGAGTATGTTATGGTGAAAATTCTTTATTTTGTGATGCTATTCAGATGGGGTTTTTTAGGCTGGCTGTGGTTTCAAATGTGAAGCACTCATAAACTTCAAAATTTGTCATGGACTGTTATGCATACTTATAATCAAACTTTAACAGAAAATGCAAAAAGTTATTTAGATTTTATTATATAACTATGACCTGAACGCAAGGCACCAGTTGTGGTTGTAGAACACCGAGGATTGACAGTAACATGATATATTGTGAAACAAATAGGCACCACTCGTGAAAGAACATTTCCACTTGACTTCTTTTTACATATCATAAAGTGTTTAGCTACTGTGTTTAACATGGATGCTGCAGCAGCAATGCAAAAAATTGCAGTTCTAGCAAAGCACATCTTTAGAGAGAGCTAATTGCATGGTTACTTCTTTTTTTTTCTCTAAAAAAAACCCCTGCTGTTAATCTTTTAATCTTTCTTCCTAATGAAATGTGTTACATCCTACTTCCTAGAAATCTAACACCAGTAAGCACCATGCAGATGGTGAAAACTTCTCCAAACAGTAGCATGGCCTTCTGTTTCTCAACATCATACATTTTTACTTAGGACTGATCAGTACAAATTTTCTAAAAATGGATTCTAATGATCTGGGAAAGCAGAAAGAAGACATAAAAAAATGCTTTCTCTATAATTATCCAAAACATTTAACTCCAACCAGGAGAAAGAAAAGAAAAAATCTCTGTTGCAGTGAAGAAATTAATATTTTTTTTGTAGGATGGCTTGAAGAGAAGAATTCCATGACAAACCAGGAGCTGCTTTCTGCTGAAAGACGTGAGTCGGACAAAGTAATTAATCTTTACATGTCACCACAGACTCAAAGGCAGTACCTTGCCCTGCATATGAGTGCTGCATCATCTACCAAAATCCATAGTACAAACACATCTGTGGAAGTGCTTAATGGAGAACGCATAAAGAAGAATAATAAAGAAGAGGCAATTTATTTCTTAAATCAAGAAAAGAAAACCCCCAAATCATCGGAATCAGTCAGCTATAAAGATGTGTCTTCTAAACAAGACGACTCATCCAGTAGTCAAAAGTCTGCATCATTTGCACTTGCTACAAAACAGGACAACGATGATTCTGATCTGACCAACTTTATCGTGCTGAGGTCTAAGCATACACTCACCCAAAGAGAAGAAGAAAATGATGTAGATAGTCCTGGAAAAGGTATGTGAACCAGTTTATTCTGCCGTTTTCCAAGCTTAATTCTGCTCTGTTAAAAGCAGTTAAAATAGGTGCTGGTTCATGTTAGTGGATTTATGGGGGAAAGAATCCTTTGAAGTAACATTTTTATGATCTTTAATGTAGCTGAATTTTCAGCTAAGGACCTTACCTTTTGTTTTTTCCTTTAGATATCTTAGGGGATTTTGTTTGTTTGTTTTGGTTGAGGGCATGCTTTGGTTTTGGTTTTGGAGGGTTTTTTTGGTCATGGAAGTAGTTTTTAATAAAATAAACATATGAGCTTATTCCTGTTCTGACAAAGTAACTCTAAACAGTACTTAGTCCAGAAGATCCCTTCTGTCCATATGTTCTTACTCAGAGCTGCTGGCCTCTTTGGATAAATAGTAGTTATCAAATTAATTGTAGCTATCAAATAGTAATTATCAATACTCTTACTTTTGTAGAACCAACATAGCCTAGACAATGAATAAGAGTTAAAATTATTCTCTCTCCCATTACCTTTGTGCAGAAACCATCAAACAGTGAAGCAGAATAGGTGTTAGGGAAAACAGAAAGTTGTTGGTAGCCCTGTTCTTGTTGATGACAACGCTTATGAAGGAATCTCACACTATGTGTTGAGCATTGCAGAAATGCAAAATAGCAGAGAGGGAAAAGATGTAGAAGAAATTCCATGTTGGTTTTAAAAAGTAACTATTTGTGACACAAAATATCAGGAGACAGTGACATATTTCCAGATTCACTTTTCACGATAAAATCATGTTAAAAAAAGAATATTTTTCATTTTTTGGAGTTGTATGGCAGAATTTTGACAACCACTTTTATCTGTGTTTCAGTTATATGTCCCAGCATTAAAAAAAAAGAAAGAGATTACAATTGTTACATAAATGCTTTCAGCAATAATTCCTATGCAATAAAATTAGGATATTTATTTAATTGCAAGCTTATGTAATCTTGTGGAAGAAATTATTTCTTGGTATAATTCATCTCTTATTGACACTGGTAGATATACATAAAACACTTCTGTGGCCTCGGAAAGGAACAATCCCAATTTTGAAAGTAGGAGCGCAAGGTGCCTGAACTGAAGTTTTATGCTACCATCTAGTGAACTCTGACTAGAACTGCATCTTCTAACAAGAAATCCAAATGTATTGAAAAACAAGCTATGTTACACTTATGAATAGGCTTGTGGGGGTTTAAGTAAGTTAAATGCAGTTTACAATATGTTTACAAGTAGACCCCAGTGTTGCAAATCAGTTATGTCTGATATGTAGCGAACCCATTAAAATGTATAGGTCTTACTACACTGACGTAAAAATTATGTAAATTATTGTATACTTTTGTAATAATGAAAAGTTTTTATTAAGGGTCATTCTAAATTTAACTGAAAGTAAGAAATGCCAGCACTGCTTGTAGGGCTCTTTCTCTATTGTCTTTGTTGTTTGGCTTATTTTTTAAAGATGTCATTGTATATAATACTTAGTTCAGAAAATACACAGGAGGGAAATAGTAGAAACAGTTCATTGATCCAATTTTGAACCCTGTATAGCTTTTCAAAGTGAAGAAGGTTGTCTTAACTTAACTAGAAAATAAATTTGTTCTTTCTGTGCTGTCTCTGTATGATCGGTTTGTTTTCTGAGGAAACTGACATTTTTCACTAGAAAAAATAAGCAATATTTAGGAGACACCTGTTCAGCCAGAACCCCTCTCAGAAATAAGGTGGTAGAGCTGCCAAAGGAAGCTTTGTGGGCAGAAGCTGTAGTTCATGCATCAGTATTTATAAGGAAGAAGGGAAGGAGACTTAGAAATAGTAACTTGTTGCAGAAGATAGCTGTAAGACAGTAGAAAAAGTTCTTTTCAATAAGCAATTTTTCTTTTTCTTTTCCTGCTATTTTGCGGCTTCCATGTTCTTTCTGGGTCACTTACAGTACCTAACCTTTTCTACTTAGTCACTGAGATTTGAGCTCCTTGTAGTCAGCAGCTTCTTTCCTCTCATAGATGTTTTTTCTCCATGTAAAGGCATATGCACTTTCCTATGGAGCTATATTGTAGAGCTATAGTACCGGCTCCTTAATTTTGCCAGCTCTGTATTTCTGCCCTAAGGAAGAGGAACCTGATAATGCCTGACTTCTTGGACTGCGAAGGCTGACAGGGCCTCATCTATCTCTGTGTCTGTATGGTTTTTCCGTACTATATAATTCCATGAAAACAACAAAGAAAGAAGTTCACGAAAAGAAAAGATATGTCATAGGAACTACTTAATTTGATAATAGTTTTGCATGTAGAGTCATTTATAGAATGTTTTTCTTACTCATTGAACTGTTTTTTTGATATTTGTATCTAAATGTTTGCTTGTGGTTTAATGATTTAGTGCCACAACCTGAAGAGCAACGTATGCGTGTTCACAAGGAGAACAGTTCTGTTTGTGAGACTGTACGAACTGAAGAAAAAGAACTAGAGAATGACGACAGTGTCACAGTCAATATTCCAGCATCGGGTATAGTATTTTTGGATATTCTTTATTTTATATAGCTTTGCAATATAATTTTATATTAACGAGTACTACTCAGACAAATATGGAAATTATTAGGCTTAGTTTCTTCTCCCTGTGACTGAAAACATTCCAAACAGATGGATATTTGTTTTTACACAGGTGTGAGAACAGGCTATGGAATTCTGTCTTAAGACTAAAGCCAATTGCAGGCAAATTAAAAAGTACAGACTTTGAGTTATGTCTGATCTAAACCATCAGACATGAAATCTCTTCATGCCAATCAGTAACCTCAAATTATTATTCTGCATTTTTTTCTCTGACAAAGCAAATGAGAGAATGGGAGGTGGAAAGGAGTGGCAGTCATTTTGGTAGGAAATGTCTTTAACACAGTAGTAATACACTAGGGATTTATCTCATACATTACTGAGCCTTACCCTGTGAACTCTTGCCGTTGTACTTTTCAAGGTACTGTATCAAAGAACATGCACTGACCGCAATTTTGTCACACAGTAGATATGGCAGAGAATAGCCTGGAAGATATTTACAAGATTTTTACAGCCTCAAATTAAGCACATACAGTGCTAGAAAGTTGTAGGCCTAGCACAGATTAGTTTGGTTTTCCATGGAAGTACATTCACTCAAACCGTTTACTTAGTGGGAGTCTTTTTCAAAGAACCAGTGAAAGAGTAGAGCAGTATTTTGATCTGTTCCCATCTGAGATGGGAATCACATAACAGTGACACAAAATTGGGTTTTCAGGCAGATGCTGAAATGGTTAAATTGCAGACAGAATGGAAACAGTGTAAGGTCGCCACGCCATCTGAAGGTGTAAAAAGACAGTGTAAAAAGAGATAACTGCAAAGAACTCAGGCAGCATGGACTGTAACCTCAGGCCGGAGCGGGAGGCCAGTACAAGTTGGTCTAGGAGGTTAAGTGCACAATTATGAGACTGATATGAAAGGAGTTTGTGGGACGGAGCACAAAGATCACCCAAAGAATAACAAGGTGGCCCCTTCAAGAAGAGAAAAGAAACCACCAAGGACTCTCAGGACCACCGCTAAGGAGGAAAGTGCACAAGTGGCTGGGAGGGGTTAATGAAATAATTTTCATATGTATAAATTGCATGAATACATAAAGACTACGATGTATAAATAGGGTCTAGCTAGATGCTGTGGTACGCACACTGGGCGGAGTGATCCCCTGTGCACCCAGCCCTGCAATAAAGAGAATGCCTGCTTCTTAATACTACATTGGTGTTAAGGAGTTTATTCTCAATTTCGGTGACAACAGCATTAAGCTTATTTTTAAATGTTTTTTAAAATAAATTTTGAAGCAAGACTCTTTTAATGGAACTGGGAAAAAAATAAAGCTTTTCTGCAGTCAAAACAAAAAATAACATTTTACAAAGATACTATTTGTTGGGGACTGAATATCCTATTGCAGTCCTTGAAATAAAGTTCCACCATGTTTCACCATGGTGGCCTTGCACAGGAAAGAAAAGAATCTCTCTGAAAAACAAGCTATAGCCAAATAAGAGATTAGAAAGATTCACACAACCGTTTTTCTTAACAGTGGTGCATCAAGGTGCATGGTTAGAAATAGATTTAAAAAAAATATATATACATTAACACAAGAATGCCCGAATGAAATTATACAATGGGCATCCAAAATACTATAGTATCTGACCTAGTTCCGTAAAGGCTGAAAAACTGGACATAATAATACACCTTTTTTTAGAATGCTTAAAAATATGAAGTTATTAATTGCTTATGAAGTAGTGCTTTGACCAAGTGAAGTTACGTCAGCTGCTAGTCAAATTAAATAATTTGTATAGATCAGTTGAAAGTATTTTTGAAAAATAAGAGTAAATCTTTGAAAATGAAGAACCACAGAGTTCTAACTCAACTATAATTTTAAAAAATGGGTATGGAGAATTTCGCCTTTTTACCTGAGGAAACAGACATCCCTTTCAACTCATTTGGCAATTGACAGCTCTGTCATGGATACTAATAGCAAGAAACTCAGTTGTAATTTGGAAAGAATTGTAAAACAGACACCCAGAAGCTATTAAGAACTGTTAGTATGAAAACACAAAGAGAGTAACAGATTGGCTTGTTTAGCCTTGCTAGACATAGACATTAGAAGTTAAGTACCAGGGAGGTACTTAACCAGGGAAGAAGTTAAGTATCAGGCTGTTTAAGTTGAAGTTATAGTAACAAGTGGATGTAAAAGGACTAAGTGTAAGTTTAGACTACGAAGTAGAAGAAGGCTGTAGAACAATGGAGTAATAGTACAATCTTAGTGGGAGTCACAAGAGTAGAAAGACCTAACTTTTCATCATGGAGTTTGATCACTTTAGGAAATGCATGGAGTAACATGGTTGCCTGCTGTGAGGATCAGCTTAATTCTACCACTCAGGAGGCTCCCTGGCAAGCAACTGGTTTTCTATTAATATTATAGGTTTCATGAAGAAGTCAGTGTTGTTTGTGTTTTGCTAGGTCTTTTGAATATTGTTGTCCAGTGGTAGTATATGAAATCAAACTTTATTATTATGTTTTGTTTATTGTGCTATCCAGAAAGCCAATGCCAGGCATACTGCCTCTTGGAAGAAGCAGCCACTCCTGTTCTAAAAGATCTGACACATCTGGGTGTACTTGCTTCTGTAAATTGGAGTTTTGACAGTGTTAAATTTGATCATACAAGGTTTTTCTTAAAACAGCAAGAGAAAGTGATATGTGATCATTTTAAAGAAGGTATGTCCTTTTTAAAAAATCATTGTTTTTTCTTCTTTAATACTAACACAGGTTTAATTGGTGACACAAGGTTCAAGATGTTTGATAAATTAATAATAAAACTTTCAGCAGTTTATCTTGTAGAGTCACTGTAATTGATTTCCTCTTTTATTTCCAAAATAATGTCTCTTAGTTCTTCAGCATTACATTTATTAACTTGAATATTGTAATACAAAAAGTATTCTAATTTAATTTCATTTTAAAATATTTTAGATATGCTTCAGAAATGTTGCTTCCATATCAAACAATGTTTAAAATTTTTTATGCTAGATTATCCAATATATCCAAATATCACCAAATGCTCCAGTCTTTCTTCATAAAGTGTGGTTTCTTACTGTCTTGCTTTGTTTCTAAATGACCTGTATTCCTTACTGAGTGTTTATGGTGAGTGGTGTCAAGAACTGGACTTCAGTTTCAGCACCTTCACTGACATAGATGAACAGTCACTTTCTGTCTTGTGATACAGAATAATAGAAAGATCTTTGTGTTCCATGCTGTTTCCAGCTAATTCTTCTGTATGCTGTGTTTATAAGTTTTGATTTTTTCCTCCCTAAGTGCTTCACTTGTCTTTTTGAATTAAAAGCTATTTTGATCCCAGTACACAGAACTAGCGAATATTTTTTATATTAGCTATATTTATATTTTTTATGCACCTCATTCAGTAATTCCTTGATCAACTGTAGTCATTTATTCTTTAATTATCTTCCTCAACCATTTTTTAGCATCTTGAAGTATGCTTTTTAAAGTCCACTTACTCTGTAGCAGTCACATACTTCCTTTCTTAAGATAATGAACTACACCACTCCTGTGTGCAATTCCCAAAAATGTCTTGCTTCTTCCTGTTCAGTCAGGTACTTGAAGATTTATTCAAAATGGGTAAGTAATACAGAATATGTAGCCCATAAATTGGTTTACTCTGTGGGTCAAAAAAGAAGCAGATGTCCTCCAAATTTACCTTCACACAGTATGTTAAGATTCCCATCAGGAGAGGTTAATTAGGTGTGGGGAAGGTGATATCAGAAGTTAAGACTTCTTAATGGATCATTATTGGAAGACAATAGGTATTTTTCTCATGATATGTGTGAAGACTAGCCAGGTCCAAATCATTTGCCATAAAGAATGTGGGTTTTATAGTCTAAGTTTGTTGAAGAGATTCTGTGAAAAGCTCAATCTGAGGTTATCACTGCTTTAAAATTGCTTATTGAATAGTGGATAATCCGCCATTTTTATTTGTTGGAAACAGTTCTGAAATTTTTGGAAAATGGGTTAGAAGGAGTTAGAGTGCTGTTCAAAAATTTAGTGATTTGACTAGTCAGACGTCAATTGACGTCAATTGACACGTCAATAGTAACGTGAACAGCTAGGCTTATATGACAGAACAAAAGATGGGAAATTCATCAGTTTCCATGTATACTTAAAGATTGCCGTACTAAAATCAGTAAGGCAGTATGGATATAATGGCACACCTAGGGGAACTGTTATCCCCTCCTCCAGCAAGCAGCATCTATCCCCATGCACCTTTCAAAAACACTTCCCTGTGTGCCACTTGCTCTGGGTCAGATGACATGGAAGAAGTTATGCTATATCTTCAGCTGTTTGCCAAGATCACCAGATCTTACTTTTCAAGATTATGTCTGTTTAAGTGTGTTTAGTGAAAATTCTGCGATACCAGGATCTTTTAAATTAATTACATATGTATAGCATGATTTCTGAAATTTTATACAGACCACACCTGTGTCTTCTATTTGTAAAGGTAAAATAGATGAGAAGGAGATCATGCTGTTCAGACATGCTGCTCTGGTGCACCTGCTGGTGACAGTTCGAGATCTTCTCTTAACATGTGGCTTGGACACAGCATTAGGTTTGTTTTTAGTAGTGAATAATGATACCCAGAAACCCAATGCCTTGTGTGTATCCTGCAGTCCGTCCTTCATGTATGTAGGCTGTGATTCTTTGCCATCAGTGTACCTCCAGCATAGCTTCAATGTGATATTTAATCACCTTTGCTTCCTTATTTCTGTTCCATAATTAGAAGTGAATTCACTGTAGACTGGACTTTGGTAGTGTATGTGCTCAGTTCATGACTAATATACCACTGTTCGTATTATTACATGAATTTCACTAAAAAACATTCATATGAACTTCCACATATATAATGTGTTGTCTTGTATCACAGAATGACAAACTTTCCTTGAAATCCCTGTGTGGAAACTGAGAAATGCAAAAACAGCAGGTCCTTTGTTGTTTACAATCCACCAGCTGTGAGTGTGGAATACTTTCCACCTAAAAATATTCTTGGGCTCCTTTAAAATGAGGTACTTAAAACTGAGGGCATTTTAAGCAAAATCTGAAATATTATCTAATGTATCATGAGGCAGGGAGTTTGAAGTTACAGTCCAATTCTTAGTACTGGACTCACACAGAAGCTTTTTTTGAGCTTTTCTGTTCTTATGCTATTCAGATTTGGAAGACGAACATTCATTGTAACCCAATTTTATGCCTGAAATGATAATGTCATTCTTGTCAAGTTCCCATAGTAGTGTATTGTGAATTTTCAGATAGATCTATCAGAACAGATTCATAAGGAGCTGACCTTTTATGAATGCTTTAGGAAATTCAGGGTCCTCTGCCTTTATAGGAGTTAAGGCAGTTCAGAATATGTAACTTCAGTCACTCTGAATTATCCCTTGATGGGTGTTTCCTTAAAATAGATGTAAAATGGAAAACATCTGCCATAAACCAAACTGTGGGGAAAAGAAATTATTTTGTATCCACTTAAATATTTCTAACAATAAAAAAGAGGAGGAAACATACAGAATGAATGTATAAGTAGAATCCTAATTAGAATTCTTTTCTACAATTACTATAAAAAACGTAGGAGGATGGGAGGGAGACAAATGAGCAGTTCTTCCTCCTCTGTTATATTATAGCAAAAGCACTCCTAGATGATATTTCAGAATTACATAGCACCTGTCCTTCCAGATCCCAGCAACACCTCACACACAAAAGTGCACAAGTAAAAAAGATCTGAAAAAAACTTAGGAAATGGAGCCAGACACTAAGTACGCCCTTTAGTCCTCACTAGTGTTGTAATGTTGTGCTGTGCTGTGTGATTCATCACATAGTTATCTTAGGTGTATTTTTCTTTATTCATTTTCAAATAGAGTCATAGAATGGTTTAGGTTGGAAGGGACCTTGAAGATCATCGAGTTCCAACCCCCCTGCTCCAGCATTGTTCACCATTTATATATAAAAGGCATCATTTGAGAAATAGTTGTGATAATACGAAGAGTGGTGAAAACACATGACGTGTAAAGCTTTGGACAATGGGAGTATAAATAAAGTTGTTACTAAGTATAAACCATATAGGCTAGTTAAACAGTGCTGCTGCTGCTGGTACCTGCAGCTATAGAATGCAATGTTTTACAATGCTGGCTGGAGTCATATAACAGATACTACAAGAGGTACAGCAGTTTTATAAAGGCCGCTTATGTACCTGATTAGTAGTAATAGTATCCTTCCATATTGGTGAGCCATTAAATTTACATCTTTTTTTGTGCAAGATACCTTCACCTGAATTTTAAATTTATGTATAGATTAAACACAAACCTTGGCAATTGTCTTTTGTCACTGCAGTTACTTCTTTTGTTGCTTTATTAACAGGTTATTTGTCCAAGGCAAAGGATATCTATAAAAACATCTTAGAATCCTGTTTGAGTAACATATGGAGGCAGTTGAAGATTGTGGAGTACAGCAGCCAGAAAAAGCATGAAACAAATCCCAAAATAACAGAGCTTCAGTGTCACATTGTAAACTGGATGCAAAGATACGGAGGGGAACACAATGTTAAGGTTAACAATGTAAACAATTTCTCTAAGGAAACAAAACTTCTCCAAAATATGTGAATAATTATAAAATCATCTTTCAACAAGGGTTGGTTTATGGAAGAAAGTCTTATAATTACCTTTCCAACTCACAGTGTCTGTTAAATAAGGGTAACATAAAGTTTAAGACCTCTATCAGAAGCAGTGCAGGTTTCTGTTTGATCAAATCTCCCCTTGTTGCATGACTGAAATAGCATAAATAGGAGTTTTAACATTGCCAGTGCTTCATCTTGTTGCAGGTGGTTTTGTTTCCCTGGTAAGTATATTGTACCACATAACTTACTGAAAATTATGTTGTAACCTTTTATTTGAAGCCCTCAATCTTCTGGTGCAAATTGAATCATAGCACAAGTCAGGATTGTGTACTTGTACAGTGTGGATCAGCACACAGACACCATGTATATGGGTATTGTTATCCATAGACAACGTCTGCTTAACCCATGTATCAGGCCAATCTCCTGACACTATAATTATATAAGAAGCAAATATCCATAAGTGATAATTATGGCATGGAGGATAGAGTTGTGGAGGAGATTCAAGTTGTCTAAAGATTATTTTTTTTTCTGGATATGTGAATATTTTGGGTTATACCATGTAGTGCAAAACACCATTGTCCTTTGCAGGCTATTTATTATTTATTTACAGAATAATTATCACATAATGAAACTGAAGGGATAAAATACATATTTTTTTTAAGTGTCCTGACTGTTTGGAATAGAATTTTTGCTGCTGAACACGCAGCCAAAAAAGACAAATCTTCCAGCTTACTTTCATTTATTTTAATCTCTTTCCATACATCACTTCTTGGAGCTTTCTTCTTCTTTTGTTTCTCTTAAGAGTTGCACTAAGAGCTCTGAACATCTTTTGATTAAATTTTCCTGAGAAGAAAAATATAATAGCTTATTGTACACCCATTTAGAATTTAAAAGGGAAATTAAGCGACCAAAACAAAATGGTGTTGATTGTCTTGGTGTCTGTCCTTCAGTAGACCCTCTAAGCTGATTTCAGCATAATTTTCTTCCTAAGAGTAACATATTTTGCTTTGTGATACTAGGATTAGGCTGTACTAGAAGACATATCACAACTTTGTCATCTTAATGTCAGCTCAGTGACAATTTTGCTTTTCTTCTGAACTCCGCTAGATAAGATTTTTTAAAATTTTTAACTATAACTCTCCTGAGTTTTCATTTGCTTGTTTGACTTAAACTTAAGGTCATGCACACATACCCATGTGATGTAAGAATATGTATGATTTTATTCACAATTATAAGATTGTTTAGTATTCCCTAGCATTCAGAGACAGGTTTCAATGAGCCGGAATAGGCAGAAGGAGATTCAGTTTTAATAAGAAGTAAAAGTTGTACTGTATAAGCTATTTCCTGTTTTATCATAACACATCACATCAGCATCAGTTAATGTGATGTGACATATGATAATCTGGTTATCCTTTTATTAGCCAAAATTGGTATTGATGCAGGATTATAATGGGACATTTCCTTTGTAAGCAAGAAGTTGCTAATGGAATAGAATAAAGTGAACTTTACTCATTTGTACTCATGATTAGACAGAACATGACTAAAAATGTCATTTAGCTCACTGCAACATATAATGAGTATGCTGTTGTATCATGGGTGAAAAACCAAGTCTACATTTTAAAATGCAGTTGTCCAAAACTGTTTTGAAAGGAGCCAGTGGGTCATCAAGTAGCTGTTCTGTGCACCAACATATGGAAATAGGAATCTGCCTTAAGTTTGTCAGGCTGACCAATATTCAGAAATTATTTTCTGACAGGATCTAACACACTATTAATATTTACATATATAATTATCTTGCGTCTCTATGTCTTAAGAGTTAGTCAATGCCATGTGCCTCCCTAAAAATCTTATCTTCTGTGCACCATGAAAAGTGTCGATACAATGGCATAAAGGTTGAGAAATCATCCTGTCTGAAAGTGTGGTATCAGTCCTGTGTGTATGTATTCTTCTTTACATACTCTGATTATTTTGCGTACGTTCAGTTTATATCAGTTGAAACTGTGGACAAGGTAAACTTCTCTGGTAGTGATTCTTTTTAAACTGTGTCAGTTTGTAATACTTTTCAACGTTTTCATCTTAAGCAGTATTTAATGAGTCTCAGAGATAAGGGATCTCTGGCAGGAACACTTCAGTGTACTCCATCTATGGTCTGGAAAATCTTTCTAATTACTTCAGCAGTACATCTAGTACCTCCCTCCAGTACATCACCATCTTGCAGGCTAAGTTCTAGATATCTTCAGTTTTAACTTTTGCCTCCATAGGGGTGATCCCTCTAATATGATAGTAATAATCTGTCTAGTGCAACAGGAATAATGTGGTATAACGTCTTAGATAATATCTTTAAATAGCATTTTTACTTTGAATCAAATATTCCGGTTTAAGATTTCTTCTAGAACAGCTTTGTTCATAAAACTGAATTCGGATACTGATGTCTTCTATAATATTGTTTCTTCAGCTGTTGTAATAATGCACACATACACCTGTTTCAAATCATTGGTGACAGGAGAAAAACCATCAGAAAAGCTTCAACCTTTATATGGGGAGAGCAGACTTTGGGCTGCTGAAGGAGCTAGTTAGTAAGGTCCCCTGGGAACCTGCTTTTGAAGGTATTGGGGTCCAGGAATGCCAGTCACTTTTTAAGAGCCATCTCTTAAGAGCGCAGGAGCAGGCAATTCCAAAGTGTCAGAAGTCAAGCAAGTGGGGCAGAAGGCCAGCTAGGCTGAGCATGGATCTTCTTCTAGAACTTAGGTGGGAAAGGAAAGCGTATCGACATTGGAAGCAAGGATAGGTGACATGGGAGGACTACACAGATGATGTTCACCACTGCAAGGAGATGTTCACCACTGTAATTCGTGTGGCCAAAGCTCAGTTAGAGTTAAGGCTGGCCAGCACTATGAAGGATAACAAAAAGGACTTTTTAAAATATGATAATAGCAAAAGGAGAATCAGAGATAACATTGCTTGACGAGGTCAGTCACCTCACAAACAGGGACATAGGCAAAGTGGAGACATTTAATGCCTTCTTTGCCTCTGTCTTCCACACTGATGATGGACCCTGGGACCCCTGGAGCCTTCTGCTGTAAGACCATGACTAGTGGGATGATAAACTCCCAGCCAACACTGAACTTGTTTGAGACTTGCTGCTCCAGCTGGATGCACATAAATCTATGCGGCCCAATGGGATTCATCCTGGGGTACTGAAAGAGCTGGCTGGTGTAATCGTGGGACCTCTCTCCATTATTTTTCAACTGTCTTGGGAGTCAGGAGAGGTCCCAATTGACTGGAATCTGGCAAATGTTGTCCCAGTTTTCAAGAAGGGAAAGAAGGAAGACCCTGGTAATTACAGGCCTGTCAGTCTCAGTGCCTGGTAAAATTATGGGGAAGATTCTTCTGGGAGTTACTGGAAAACACTTGAAAGATGACACAGTCATTGATCATAGCCAGCATGGGTTCATGAGGGGAAGGTCCTGCTTAAGCAACTTAATTTCCTTTTATAACACGGTCACCCATTAAATTGACAAAGGGAAGCCAGTGGATGTGGTGGGTTTGGATTTTAACAAAGCTTTTGATACTGTCTCTCACAGTATCCTTCTGGATAAACTGTGCAGCACACAGCTAGACAAGTCCATGATATGTTGGGTGAGCAATTGGCCAGTGGGTTGGGCTCAAGGGGTTATAGTAAATGGGGTTACATCAGGCTGGTGGCCAGTCATCAGTGGGGTTCCCCACCAGGGTTCAGTTTTAAGGCCAGTGCTCTTTAATGGTTTTTAAATGATCTGAACTCAGGAGCCGCACGTGCATTAAGTAAGCTTGTTGATGATACTGAACTAGGAGGAGCTGTGGACTCCCTTGAGAGCAGAGAGGCCTTACAAGAGATCTGGCTAGGCTTGAGAGCTGGGCCATCACCAACCATATGGAATTTAACAAGAGCAAGTGCCAGATTCTCCACCTGGGACCGGGTAGTCCTGGTTATATGTACAAATTGGGGGACCAGAAGCTAAAGAGCAGCCCTGCGGAATGAGATCTGGGGTTTTGGGTTGATGGCAAGTTGAACAGGAGTCAACAGTGTGCCCTGGCAGCCAAAAGGGCCAACCATGTCCTGGGGTGCATCAAGCACAGCAGAGCTAGCCGCGTGAGGGAGGGGATTGTCCTACTCTACACTGCACTGGTGCAGCCCCACCTCAAGTCCTGTGTGCGGTTTTGGGTGCCTCAATATAAGAACATCAAAGTATTGGACGAGGGTGACAAAGATGGTGAACAGCCTCCAGGACAAGACTTAGGAGAAGCGGCTGAGGTCACTTGATTTTTCAGCTTGCAGAAGAGAAGGCTGAGGAGTGACCTCACCGCAGTCTAGACACTTCCTCAAGGGGGCAGCAGAGGGAGAGGTGCTGATCTGCTCTCTCTGGTGACCAGCAATAGGACATAAGGGAAAGGAATGAAGCTGTGTCAGGGGAAGTTCAGATTGGACATTAGGAAAAGGCTTTTCACTAGAGGGTGGTTGGTCACTGGAAAAGGCTCCCCAAGGAAGGGTCACAGCACTAAGCCTGTCAGCTTAGTCTGGACCACGCTCTTAGTCATATGGTCTAGTTTTAGGTATTTCTGCAAGGAGCAGGAGTTGGACCCAGTGATCCTTATGGGTCCCTTCCAACTTGAGTTATTCTATGATTCTATGATTGTCGTTGTGGAAAATTCTGAGGTTTCCATTTTTGCCACCTGCTTAGTCAATCTCATGCTTTCTATGTAAAGGAGAGAGCAAGATGTATGCAGACTGAAAGAACAAATTTTTTTACAGTACTGGAGTTTTTTACTTGTTTTCTTCCAGATACTAATCATAACAAGAATGGACTCCAAGAGAGAAAAAGCTGCCCTCATTCACACTTTATCTAGAGTAGAAGGTAAAAAATTATTTTTATGTGTATTTTTGAAAGAAAAAGTGGCTGTTATTCTGTGCTTTGCTGCATTCCTGTTTGCATGCTTTTTGCAGGTATCTCTCCCTTTTCTCCTCATTAGGAACATTTCTGTGTACTTTTCTCACTGTTTTCTGTTTCCTAGCTCTTCCATCAGCCTTTTTCCTTTCATGTAATTTTATTTTCCCCCGTTTAAGAGTTCTGGTATGATTTTTTCTGTTGCAAGAGAATGATAATTCATCTGTCAAGTCAAAAGCTTATTTGACGGAACACAAAGGAGAAGTGGGCAGCCCATTGCCTAATTATAATTGCATCTGTTGTCTTTGTCAGATTGTCTCTTTGTTTTAGGCTGATTGGTGCTCACAAGTTTTCTTCCATGCAGGCTTTTTAAGAGCAGTTAGAATTTAGAAGTCTTAACTAAGCTACCTAGCATAAAACCTTAAATGAGTAGTTAGGTACAGATCATGATTTCCCTTAGCTATCTGTTGCTGACCTTGTTTGCTAATTTGCTAAATATGTAAGCATAAGCTGTAGCAATCTATTAAACACAAGGAAAAAAAATATACTATTTCTTATATCCCAGCCCCCACTGATACAAGCAACACTTTCATCAATTCATCATTTTACCTGTGAGTAATTTTTGTACAAGCTTGTTCAACATCGCAGATTCGGCTGGTAAAAGAAACCTGTTTCAGAAGGAGTGTTATTTTGAGCCTGTACTTATGCTTAGAGCAAGCCACTGATTCCTTTCATATTGCTTTTTAAAACCCATTCTTCTAACTCCTTCTTGCTTGAACCTTGTCAACGGTGTCATGTGTTATATTGTTCTTTTGCCTTTAAAAATAAAGTTAAATTTCCTGTGCTGTTAAAAGAAGAAAGCCTGTCTTTTAGAATGTTTTGAAAGGGAGGAGGCATGTTCACAATGCTTTTACTAATAATAATATTTAAAGAAAAGTTTTTTATTTGTTTTAGTATCTTAAGACTTGGTTGCAAACACTGGTCAATCCAACTAACTAAACTTCTGAAGAGAGGCATCTGTGTTACACAAATATCCCTTTTTAGCTACATCTTCCAGTCATACTTGTAAAACTTGAAGTGTACAGAAAGCGTAAAAGAATTTAAACGATAAAGGGGCAAAGATGCTTCCTTTTGCACTAGCCTTTAATTTTTCATTTTAAGGTAATCACATTGTGAGTTTGTGAGGCATGCAAAAACCACTTTTTCCTTGGGTTAAAAAAATGGAACTTTCTAAATCATTATACCCATCAGTGCAATGCAAACTGAAATTGTTTAAGACTTTGTCAAGACAGACAATGTAATACATAAAATTTTAATATCTTGTGTTGTTCCACATTTGCTGCTTACTGCTGTGCATTGATTCATACCTGCAGAGGTATGAGGTACCTCATTCTTTTTGTGCAGGTTTAAAAGCTATGGATTTGAATTCTGAGAAAAAAGGAACCTTTTTAGGTTGCAAAGATATCGTAAGCAAGTAAGTTAAATTCTTGATTTTTGAGAACAAAGTTTTTACTCAGGACTAACATCGGTGAAACTTTTGTTACTTTTGTTCATTTCCATGGGACTTTTCAGTCTGGAGTAAAAATTTCAAAATATTGATCTACAGCTTCATTCTAGGAGGGGAGAAGTTTGCCTGCACTGTAGTAAAATGCTTAGTTGTGAGGCTTAGAGTAACTTTTAGAAAACATGAATTGCATGTTTTTAACTTTTTGTTTTGTTTTGCGTGTTCTACAAAACTTGTTGAGAAAAATGTGTAGAAAAACATGTTTGTTTTACATGTTTTAGAAAAAGGTGGGGGAAAGGGCATAAGACAGAAATAATGAAAAATTATTATGTTGCAGGAAAATATGAATACTTTAGATAGTTGGAGGAGGGGAAGTACAGCTTTTAATTTTTAAATTAATTTCTAAAGAAATTACAGTTTTAAATTTAGGAAGTAAATTCTTTTTTGTAAACAGACTTTAAACAGTGATAATTCTTCAAAGTAAAAATGTCCTTTTTTTTTTTTGAGGGTAATTCTATGTGAACTTAATTTTATGACTATTTTGTTGGTTTTTTAAGCCTTAGTAGATATTCCTGTGTTATTGTACATAATCAGCAAATTGGAGCTGACTTCCCTTGGACACACTTCTCATTAGTAATGGAATATGATTATTCTGAAAACTCTTGCTGGAAAAATCTGTGCAAAAATCTGAATGTTACTTACATGACTTTTAAAACCACCCTCCCTGAAACAATGCAAATGGGTAAGTGCTCTTCAGAATTGTTATAAACAATTGGCCTGGCATATGAAAGGAAAGCATTTTCTGTTCCCTCAAATGCTACGTTCCTGTGCCTGTGGAAGAGAATGAGTAACAAATTACAAAGGCTAAAGCCAAGCAAACAGAGCTGGTTTATCTTTACAGCAAGAAAGGAAGGTGTTTTTCTGAGGGTGTGAGCTTAGTTTTGGCCAGGATGTAGTAGTCAATGTTGGTTGATAAAAGACATGTGCCAAGTTCACAGGTTGTTTACAGTTGCTACAAGCTGTATCCACCCTTCCTCGTCCTAAGGGAATGTTGCTGTAGATCTAAAGGAATATAAATTATAAAGTTTCAAAGACATTCAGAAGAGTTTAATTTTGAAAAAAAGAACAAAAAAGCATATAATGGAAGCATTTTAATGGAGATGAATAAAAACTACATTTTTTTAAAGATATGTCAATTTAAATACCTGAATGTATCTTTAGTTTTTTGCTTATGAAAATACTACCTTACATATGCAAAATGTTTCAGGGAATCCCTGTGGTTCGTTTCTTCTGGAGGTACAGATTCCATATGTATTTCTGACAACTGAAGGTCTTCTTAATATGCCAGACATTCTTCAGCTTTTGGAATCCAAGTGAGTGAATATAACCTATTTAATTTTATTGACTATTTATTTTCATTTTTCCAGGACGTGTATCTTGTCCTACTGTATCATGTAGTAGCCATCTACTTGGCTATCGGGTACATTACTGCAATCACACTATTAGCATTTGAAGAGACAAGGAGATAATTTTTCTGCTGAAGTTGATAGCTTAATTCTATAGATCCGCACACAATTCAACCAGAGTGGAATTGGCTGATTTGTTTACTTTGATGATGAGTTGGCACTTTTAGTCAAAACAACTTTTTTAGTCATCTACTTTTCCCTGAAAATCAGAATGTTACCCAAAACCACTTTTTTTCTTTCATGCTTCTTGGTGCTTGGAAGACTTTGTATTTAGTTCTTCAGAAAAATTGCTTTTGGATTTTTTGCATTTTATCTACCAGAGCTATGTTAAAGATAAAACAACTGAACAAGAGTAAAGCAGTCTCATTTTCTGATGCATCACAGCTTTTGGGAGAGGGGAAGTTAAAAAAAAAAAAACAAAACTACCTCATTTGTAAAATTCAAATCTAATATTCACTTAATTTTGAATACTTTTTAACCTGTACAAAAATTTCAATGTATGTTAATCATTTCACATGTATATTATATTATTTGACATAATTTTCTTGTATTTTGCTTTCACAACAGTAAATACCTGATAAAAGTACCTTTTATCATGGGGAGAAAAAAAAAAACAAATAAACAGGAGGCAGAGCAGCAACATCTCTTAAACATAGTGCCAGAGATACAGATGGTTGATTTCACCATGTTGCTGAAGAAATGTTCAGTTTTGATCCTTGCTGTATCCTAGAGTCAACTGTGAAACCATTTTTGAGCTGTGTCTAATTACAGTTTAATTATATGTTTGCCATTTGAAATCTGAACATTTAATTTGACTTGCAATTTTAAACTCTGACCTGTTCAGATTCTCTGTTCAGCCTGGCCATAGGCTAAATAGTCAGGAATGCTTTTTTGGTACTTTCTCACTAGCTCCTTTTAGCACTGATGAAGTAATTAAATAGGTGAGCAAAGAGCTACATAGTTTCAGAAGAGCTAATAATTCACTTTTTTTTGTTAATGGCTGAATACACTGTCCCTACAAGTTTCTAGAGGAGTTACTGCTGGCTGATTCAGGTTTAGGTCCCTCGTGTTTCCTAGGGATAAGGCCAAGTAGCGTGAGAATGGTCTCTTCTTAACTTCCCCCCTAACTCAGCCAAGACTCACTTAAAGCCCTAACTGTGTGCTGTTCATTCTGTGAGTCTTTGCTCACACAGCTGGTAACAGGAGCCTGTGCTGCTGGCAGTTCTCGTTCACTCAGAAAAATTTAGGATCATACCAATGGCAGTCAGGGAGTTTTCACGCAGTTTGCTTTCCCTGTGCTGCGCAATCATGAAAGGAAGAAAAGAAATGCAATATACATTTAATTACTCAAAAGGAATATCTAAGTATATTTTCTTGATTTTTCTAAGTTTCTGTATTATGTCTTTTTTTTTTCCATAAACCCAAAGTCTGTATATCAAGGTCATATTTGGTGCCATTACAAACATAATTGAATTAATCCAATAATATTTCATTAAGTCACTGCTACATTGATGTGTATTCTTTGAATATGTCATAAAGTAAACTTGAGCATGTGGGAAAGATCAAGGTATCAAAAGACCATGTAATTTAAAAGATTGTGTTGAGATGTATGATACTAATTTCCTTTAAGAAAACCTTATTATTTTACTTAACTGAGATTTAATAAAATAATTTGACTTCTTTAGGTACAGCATTACCTTTATTGAAAGAAGCAGTAATTACTCCTTAAGGCTCTTTGGAAGTACAGATCAATATGTTGTGTTGACAATAGATGAACGGACAGCTATCTTTTTGCAGGTACAAAATGAAGCTAGTATGTCCAAATTCTGTTATGCGTTGGGTCTCTTCTAGGCCATATCTGGAGCCTTCTAACATACGTTTTCTTCCTTGTAGTCATACTTAATTCATGCATTGTCTCACAAATTATTTCCATATTCATTAACTCCAAAATTCTGTCTTTGCTGGTTTGACTAATTTAAAATGTTCTCATGTCTGTACCTATATTTCTTCACAGCAGTGTAACATTTGACCTGATATTGGATTGTATTAAATATAGTTAAAGGATATACACTTGAAAATAGGGTTGTAGAAAGGAGTATTGTAATAACCAATGAAAAGTATCTGTGACTATATTCTCTTGCCAGTGTGCATTTTACTTCCATTTCAGATAGTTGTCTGAATTAGTCTAGAGAGTAATTTGTCCTACTTTTAATAAAAACTAATAGTTTGGACAATAATATAATACTTAAATTCTGGTATGCAGCAAGACAGATGACTTTACAGGTAGAAGAACTACTACTGAAAGATAGATAAAGAATAAAATAATCAATTAGTATTGCAAGCATGACACAGACATTCCTACATGCTACTGCAAATGCTACTGCAATTAGCAAACTTGTACTTTATGTACTCAGTGTAGGTATAATATGATTTGTATGGGTTAAGCAAGTACGTCAGAGGTTTATAACAGTATTTTGCATTATTAAAGTTCTCAAAAATCTTAAGAACATCCTAAAACATTGGTAGCAGCATTTCCTTTTTACAGAAGGGATAAAGAGGCATGAAGCAGTGAATCAGCTTTTTAAAGGTCAAACAAAATAGAAGTTGGGAATATAGCCTAGTTTTTCTAACTCCCAGATATGTCTTTAATACCTATATGATTTAGCTGTAGTTATGTTTGATCTAACTTCTGCATAATACAGCAATGCACAGTAAAAGCTTGTGACAGCCATGGTAATATATTTATTTAGCTTTTACTTTTTATATTACTTTTTTGGTAGAGCGTGGAAGAACTAGATTATGAGAAATCCTGTGACAATGTGATATCGAAGCTGATGGCATTATCACTTCAGTATACGTGCTGCTGGATTCTTTTCTATTCCAGAGAAAGAATGAGTTTAGAGTAAGTTATGAAATTCTTCTGTTATCTTGGCATTCTTAAAACAAACTTGTCACTAAAGGAAGCTGCTTATTAGAACAAGCTAACACTCTGTTCTTTGAATTTCTCTGTAGGAACACATTTCTCTTAGAACAATATGGGTATTGTAAGCTTGTATTCTACTGTGCTTTGGACATTTCACTTAGTTACAATGTTGTCATGCTGGTACTGAAAAACTCAGTGGAATGATAGAAGTAACACTGATCACTGAAGACCCCGAAAAAAGTTAGCAAAGATGTTTTTCATGTGTTAGGATCTTTTTAATCTTACACAAGAGATAAAGAAGTAGTTGTAAAACAACAGGATTTGAGGCAGGTAATGCTAATGTGAAGGGTATTTCAAATCAAGAGGTCCAGAAATTTCACAAGACTAAGGATATTAACCACTGGAATTATTCTTTATGACTATTTGAAGTAAATTAACCACTACAAATAAATGGTTGTGAATTACTGTGTTAGCATCACTGTATATCATTTGCAACAGGGAGGCATTCTTCAAGTGTTTTTCCAATCCATCAGTAGTCCTCCTTTTGCTAAGGAAGCACAGCCTTTGTTGATATAGGTCATAAGCACTCCTTTACTACCCATTGTGAGATATTTTTTCTATGAGCAAGTGGCAAATTTTCCATGCATCACTTCTCCTCTCTGTATGATTTTTCTCCAGTGACTGACCCTGATACAGTCCTTCTGCTTCAGGCCAGGCTTGCTTTGCTGTGGGCTGACTCCATTTTCCTCCTCACAGTGCATCCTTCAGCACTCAGTCAGTCACTTAGTGTGACCTAGTTCTCCTTTCACAGATATTAATGCTCAAACTGTACTAGTATTTGGAATTCAGGAAATGAAACAGGCATTTATTAACACGTGGAACAAACATTTTGGAATTATTAAATGTGCATAATAAATATTAACAGTCCAATGAAACTGTTTTGTAGGTACAGTCTCAGGGGAGATACTCTGCTTAACCTTGTCTTAATTTATGCCACTCTAATTGAACTTACACAGAAGTCAGAAGACTTTGAAGTGAAGGTAATTTTTTGGTAACAACCCTTCTGTCTTAATCTTCACTGTATGATATTTCTGAAGTGCTTAATCAAGTATGCATTCTACATCAAAAACAGAATAGCTCAAAATTACTAAAAAAAGAGAGAAGCTTAATTCAGTGCTGCTGAAGTTCGTGAAAAGACTGTGTTGACTCCAGTACAAGTTGAGTCAGATTCAAATAGCAGCTGAAGTGTTTTTATGACTGGGAGACAAGAAATGAGATTGTACCTTTAATTTTGTAAATTATTAGAATGTGTATTAATCCTGCTTATGTCTTAATTGGCAGTTTCAGGTTTATATTATGTCACTAATGTAGTAGAAGAAAAGAAAGTGTATTTTTTTTTCTCCTGTCAGCTAGTTTGCTTTTTTTTAATGTGGCAAGATAAATTAGCTTTTTTCATTATAAATCAGAAAATGAAGTATCGAGAATAATCAACATTTAAAAATGGGGCAAAAGTTTCATTCGGTTTACCAAGTTGATGTCTGTAACTTATGTCTTTTGCATGAAATAACACCTTTTTAGGCAATTTTTTACTTATTTGCATATTAAAATTTGTTTCAAATTTATCTAGTTAAATGAAGGTTAAAGAGAGGACAAAGCTTTTTTCATTCCATGTGATCAGCAGTGTAGTTCATGTGGAAATTACTTATACCTTCAAAGTGTCACATGTCTTCTTAAACTATATTATGCATTTCAGAATTAGCTGTTGTGTTAGGAACTTGTATTATACCCATAAAATTGATCACATATAAAAGGCCTATAGAATAAACTAATTTCACCTACATTTGCATAAATAAGGATTTTCATAAATAAGGAGTGTAATTGCGGCCGGGGTAGTGGTCAGAGGTTGGAGTTCCTCCACATGGTAAGCATGGATCAGGTTTAATCACTTAACATTACCAGCTGTTGTGTTCAGGGTCACCTTTCAGCTTTCCCATTTAACTTCTGTAGCAAATTAAGACATCCTTTAGTGTAAGTTTTAACCAAAAATACTATGTATCACTTTTAGGTAGTTCTTATGCCAGGGATTGAAGAGACAGCTCTGGTGATTCGTCAGATTGCTGACAACATTTTGATAGCATCTGATATCAGTCCTTATGAGTGGCTGGACAAATCCTGGCTTTCTGTCTTGCCGTCTGAGGTTTGTTTATCTTTGCATTAAATTACACTGTTTTCTTCCTGTTTCTCAGACTCATAAAGTTCTAGGGTTTATTATTGTTCTTTTAAAATATATTGTTAAAATAAACATTGTTATTTATATATACACACATACATATTCTTATATATATATGCATATATATGTATACACATATATATATAATTTTTCCGTCATCCTTGCCAGCACAATTAGGTGCAACTTGGACTTTCCCTGTGCTTTCACAGTTAACCAGTGGAGAAGTTTATTGTCTGCATCTGCCAGCCAGTGTGTACAGTTCTGGGCACCAAGTTTAAAAAACTCTACAAATTGTAAAAGATAAACATACAATGGCTCACTTGGGCAGGAAGCCAAATCCGTCAGTGCTGATCCATTACTGAATCAATGACATTGCTTACAGACTTGCTTTAATACAAGATAGTAGAAATTTGTTTATCTTCTCATGCAGTAGTAGATATTGGATATTTACAATAAATGCTGGGACAAGTCCACCAATTACAGTCAAATATATGATGTTCTTTAACTTGTATATTAAGGTTTTCAAATTAAAAATATGGATTCATTCATTTTATGTGGAAGCTTTGAACGCTTGTAAAGCTGAGATCCTTTTGGCTTTTGCAGAATTCAGAAGCATTTTAAAGCAGGTATTGGCGTGGCCTTTCAAGTGTAGGATATTGGATTATAGGTTTTCCAATTTAGAGGTTAAGGGTTCTGGTAAAAAACTGAGAGGAGTCAGTGATCGTATTTAGTCTCTGTTAAAGGTATTAGATCTTGGCATGTCTTGAGTGCAGAGCTTTATGAAAGTCAGGAACTGGAAGCTGACATTCTTGAAATGCTACGGCTCTCAACTTGCTGCCCTCTGTGTGACACTCAACCTCCCCTAGCAACTCCTGATTTTGGCACCTGTCTCATTGCTGTTGAAAGTGTAACTTTTGTAAAACAAAACCAGCTTTCTCAGTTTATCTTAACTTAGGTAATTCTCTTCAAAATAGAGAATAAATGGTAAATCTGCTAATGAGTTTTCAAATCAAGTTTACATGATTCACTGATTTCATTCTTTAGAGTGGAAATATCTTTAGACTGTGCTTTCTTTTTATCAAACTATTATGCAGGACTCACTCTTTTGCAAAAATTATACACTGTTACATCTGTAGTAAATAAAAAGTTTTAATCTGGCTATAAAAATGCACTTTTTAAAAGCGCTATTTCTGTGATATACTGTATCACCTATTCATAGGGTTGTCATTCTGTAGAAACAGATAAAAAGGGAAAAAAAGTTTGTCAGATGTCAAACTAACAAAGTAATTTCAATTTCCAGACAGAGAAATGCCTGCTTACTTTTCCGTGTATCAACCCTCTGGTTGCTCAGTTTATGTTAAAGAAGAGATCTTCACTGAACAGATTGTTTCTTGCAAGCTTTGATCAACTTCAGGAACTTCTGCCAGAGGTTCCTAAAAAAGTTTTGAAGGTTGGCCAAAATTAATTTATGTATTAGATCAAGCTTTTTGCACTGTTGTAATACAGGGGGGGGTTTATCTGAATCTACATGCATGTTTGCTGGTATCATTTAAAAACGAATGATATGCTTTAGAATATCATTCATATCTAAAATGTTGAGCCTGCTAATTCTCAGCAGATTTTTTCAAATCACCATTATGTTCATGTGAAAATTATTAGAACATTTCCTTAACTGGAAAAATACTCATTTGATCAGCTTCCTCTTCAAGTTTCATCATATCAAGTATTGTATCAGCATACAAGCTTATATATTGCCCTAATATAAGAAATGTTTTTCAGTTAAGTATTTGTAGGACTTTTGTCCCTCCCTTCCTCCCTTCCTTCCTCCTTTCCTGCCTCCCTTACTTCCTCCCTTCCCTCCTTCCTTCCATCTTCTTGCACAATGGTAAACCCACCACTGGTAAATTCACAGTACTAAACATTTGAAAGAGCCCTAGAGGTTAAGATGAACAAGTCCATTCACTAAAGTGTTCACTCTGCAGTTAGGATTGTGTGCTCCTACTGTTTCAGTTGGGCCAAGTCAGGGAAAATTACAGACTGATTATAGTCAGCTAATTAGATAAAAAATGCACAGCTTTTATCAGTCTAGAAAATGGGAGGACAAACTTCCACATCAGAAACATTCAGTTAAGGTGAAGGAGCAAGTGAACTGACTCCTTATTTGGGCACCGAATTTAAACTTGTGCATATTAGTGTAATAACTGCATATGTGTAAAGCCGTGTTTACTGACTGAAAAACAGGAAAAGTTCTCATGAATTTAATTCCTCTATGATGTATGATATGCGTCAATCCATTGCAGGCACCACTTCCTACAGTCCTGGCCTAATGAAGGAGAGTAAAGTATGTTAAGGTATTGATTTTCCTGTGTTTAAAGAGACAGGCTATTATTTACTCTGTTTATAGATTTAAGATAGGTGGCACATTGCCTGCTGTACATGCCTCTCCTTCTGTATTGGTCTTTTTTTTTCCAGTAAACAAAAAATTATACATCTTAGAATCCTAATACCTGGGTTAACTTTTTATATTTGACAGTGTAGACATGTACTATAAACACTCGTCAAGTATCTTTTTTTTTTGGTTTCAGCATTTTAGTGACATGACATCTTCATACAGCCTAAATACTGCTGCTCCACTAGAAAGAGCGGTGAAAGGTGCATCACCCCTAGAAAACCAGAATAACTTCAACGCATTCTGTCCAGATTATAAACAAAATCATCAGTCTTTAGAGCTGCTTGGTAAGACACAAAACAGCCCAGGTAATATCTTGAATTACTAGGAAAATGTGTCTTCTTTGAAACCAAGTGAAAATCTGAGTGTGTTAGAATCTTTATCTTCTAATCATGGAAAGGTCAGTTATGCTGAGGAGACATACTGCTATCGAAATGCTCAATGGCATCCTGGTTTTCTGTAAAATGTAGAGAAATAATTTTTCATTCTCCAAACAGAATGTTTCAATTTTTTCTCTACCAGGAATCTCTCATATGAATTCTGAAGCCATAATTCCTCCATTGAATCATCATCAGGGTTTTTTTGACTCTGATCTTCCAAGCTATATGCAAAAGAAATCATGTTCTTCAGAAACAATTATGGGAAGGAAGCAGAATTTCTTCCCTGTGCCAAACAACTGTGAAGATTTTGCTCATATAGATGTTTCAAATTCTCTTCATCTTCAAAGACAGCCTTTCAGTACACAATATAGCTCAGATCATTCTTCCAAAAACTCTAAAAAAGAAGATTTATTTGCAACGTTCAGTGACTGTGCACCTCAGGAGAGCTCTAAGAGTTTTCTGGAATTTAGAGACACAACATTTAGGAGCCCAGAAATTCCGATTGACCAGACACCATGGAATGACTCTTCATCCACAGGCCCATGTGATTCAATTGCATCTGATGGTTTTCTCTCTGATTTCTTTGTTGATCCAGCTGAGCCTCAAAGTCTGAATATTCACCAAATAGGTAGAGAATCTAAAGAAAAGAGAAAACAAAGTCCACCATTCTTATGGACAAAAGAAAAAAATAGAACAGGTAAATCCAAAGCAAGCAGAATTTGCTGAAATTCTGTTTGTAACTCTACTGGACTGTCTGTAAGAATAAATTTTGTATTTTCTTCAAATAGTTGTTAAATCCAATCCAACCCAACACAACAGTTGCATGTTTCCTTTACTAAAAAACTTACTTGCATATATATTTCTTCTGTGGTAAAAGGTTCCTAAACACTTATTTTCTCTTTGGAGCATAAGAAATATAAAAAAAATAAATTGTTACTGCCATTATTTTTCCGTGGTAAAATATTGAAAAGTGTAGTTCTCCAATATTGTAAGCTTCAGCCTCTTCTCTCTTTGACAGTGCCCGAAATGTGCATAATAAACATGCCAGAATTATTTTAAAAGTTATGGGAAAGATTATTTTGTAAACATAGGTTTGGACAAAAGGAGGAAGAAAAAACTAGAAAGTATGTTCTCTAAAGGGCAAAAAATAGATTCAGCAAATTTAGAGAGTGAAATTTAGGTACTACTACATGGCTGTGTTTTGCTGTTGGTGTTAATGGAGTAAGAATTTCACTCTGACAACTTTCTAACTTTGTTTCATACAGTTCCCTTATTCTTGGAATAATTTTTTTTAGCTAATATTTCCAGGGCTAAACCCTCTGTCTTGCCATTTTGGAATCATTCCAAAGCATATTTCTTCAAATAGATGATATAGTGTTTATTTCAAAACTTTATTTGCCCTGAAGGTGTAAGCAGTCATAGAATCATAGAATGGTTTAGGTTGGAAGGAACCTTGAAGATAATCTAGTTCCAACCCCCCTGCCATAGTCAGGGATACGTCCTTATGTAAAACCTTCAGGCTTCTCGTTTTTTTGTAGTTTTCTTATCCCTGGTTTACTTTCTCAAATACAGTTAGCTTGAGACCTTTTTTGATAAGCCTAGTATGGAGTTTTAAAAGTAAGAAAGCATGTTTAGTCCCTGTCAGACTAAGTATTGCTGTATTGTATATTGTAGTATTTTTTAAATTCTGCTGCTTCCCTATAGGTGAGGTGCCACATTCTTTAAAAATCCAAGGTTAAGCTTCTTAAATAAAGTGCCTAACTCCTAGTACAGGTGATTTAATTTATGTTTTCTCTGTTGCTGCCTGTTGTTAAATCTCTTGGTGGTACAGCAAGGTCAGCACAGCATTAAATGCTTTCACTAATTAGATCAGACTCATTCATGAAAACACAATTAACTAATTGATATCATTATGTATCGTGGGCTGCTTAAGGCAATTATGGAAATAAAGAGAGGAAAAGTTAATTGGATATCATGAACTGCTTTTAATTTTCAGCCTATGTAAATTAAAATGTGCATACAGAAACTCTGAACAGACCTGTTGCCTCTCCACTGGGATTAAAATTGAGACCTGGAGTATTGCTGGGTAGTTAACAGTATTTCATAGAATCATAAAGTGGTTTAGGTTGGAAGGGACCTGAAAGATCATCTAGTTGCAAGCCCCCTCCAGTGGGCAGGGACACCTCCCACTAGACCAGGTTGCTCAAAGTCCCATCCGACCTGGCCTTGAACACCTCTGGGGATGGAGCTTCCACAACTTCTCTGGGCAACCTGTGCCAGTGCCTCTCCACCCTCACAGTAAAGAATTTCTTCCTAATATCTCATCTAAATCTCCCCTCCTCCAGTTTGAAGCCATTCCCCCTCATCCTATCACTACATGCCCTTGTAAAAAGTCCCTCTCCAGCTTTCTTGTAGGCGCCTTTCAGATACTGGAAGGCTGCTATAAAGTCTCCCCGGAGTCTTCTCTTTTCCAGGCTGAACAACCCCAACTCTCTCACCCTGTCCTCACAGGAGAGGTGCTCCAGCCCTCTGATCATTTTCGTGGCCTTCCTTTGGACGCATTCCAACAGGTCCATGTTCTTCTTATGTTGGGGACTCCAGAGCTGGACACAGTACTCCAGGTGGGGTCTCACCAGAGTGGAGCAGAGGGGCAGAATCACCTCCCTTGACCTGCTGGCTGTGCTGCTTTTTGATGCAGCCCAGGATGTGATTGGCTTTCTGGGCTGCAAGTGCACATGGCCAGCTCATATTCAGTTTTTTACACAGTCAGCATCCTGTAGCTGGCACTGATAGTATAAAATTCTAAATACAATAATTTCAGTGGAGATTAGAGCAGATTCTTCTGGTATCACATTTTACAGTATTCTGAAAACACTGTGATCTCCAACTTGATAAGCTTTCTGTAATACTCTCGCCCAGTAGGGCAAAGGCACACTTAAATCGGAATCAAGTCAAAAAAGTGAGTTTTGGTTTTGGTCTTGGAAGAATTGGCTTATTTTACTTTATTATTCACTAGCCAGGGGAAAACTAAGTGTACTAAATAGTTCTGCATTTTAATGAAAAAAAAAAAAAAACAAACCCAAAAAACCCCTAAACTCCTTAGTACAGTGAAAGCCTTCTGAGGTCCCAAATTTAAGAGATGTGAAATCACATGTTTAAGAAATTTGTACAGAGTCAAATTAAATAGATGATACATTGGGAATACCCAGGGATTTCTTCAGGCTTCAGATCAAACTTTTATTAAACCACAAACAATTAATGCCAATATGCCAAGCCAGTATTTCCACTGGAACAGATTAAATCCTTCCATCAGTGTTAAAGTTTTCTGACAATACTTTTTGTAAACTCTAAACAGAATTTCTTACAGAGACTTATTTTGAATAAGCAACTGTAAAAATACTTGAATCTTAAGAATGTAAGGAGGTTTTTTAAACAACTTAGAAACATGAGTATCTCTGGTTAAAAAGAATTAACTTTCACAATTACTGAATAGTACTGGGTGTAAGATTAATAAAATAGCATTAAAATCTTTACTGAAATATTGAAATATTGTGGTTAAGTGTAGTGCAGGTTCATGGGTTTATTTTGTGTAAGGTCCTTTATTGTTATTACAGGACAATGTGCTGATCGGTAGTAGTAAGTAATAGTTAATATTAATCTGTACACATGTAATTTTATGGCAGTTGATACTTTTCATAAAGAGCATACTGGTTAAAGCTAAAGCCTGTTACTGGTTCTGAGAAACACATAGTTAAGTCTGCATACGTGTTGTGTTTGTAGTTTATCATACCTATTTTTTCTTTCCACTTATTTTCCAGATTCAGGATTTGCAGAAGTACCAGAGTTCAAAAAAAGGAGACTGACATATGAAAGAGTCCCTGGAAGACGTGATGGACAGACACGTCTTAAATTCTTTTGAGTGCATACTACACCTACTTTTAAAAATCCTTAAACTCCTTGAAGGGAAATAAATTAAATTCTTTTTTTTTTTGTTCATTTTTAGAGAGAAATTAGGGTTTGGGAATCCTTACTAATTCAGGATTCTTTTGTATGTTTTTCAAATTTTACTAAACAGACTAGTTCCTTGAATGTGAAGAATTACTGCTCTCTGTTTGTTCTTGTGGTTGATATAAAGGTAATTTATCACTCTTTATACAAAAAATAAAATACGAATGAAAAAAAACAGACACTGAAGCTCATAGTTTGAAGGCACCTATGTTTGTTCCCTGAGCATGCAGCTTTCCAAACTTAAAGATGGACCAGATCTGCCAGAATCTCAAAGCTGCTCATAAAGTCTAAGAGCCCTTTGTATTTGTCCCTTAAGCTCAGTTCCACTTCTTTCCGTCTGACAGCTCCTTTAGAAACCATGTGATGAGTTCCTGCACTGCCTTTAATCATAATCAAGCTACAGAAACAACCTGTTTGTTTTATGGACAACATGTGAAAGATATGTTGAAATTTAGGATTCTAATAGATTTGGTTCAGAGAACTAAGCTGTGACTCCAGCTCTCTGCAATATCTGGTGGAGGCCTTTTGTTGGCATCCACATTTTTCAACCTGCTACATTGCAGGTAGGGAGATGAGAGTCATCTGGGAGGCAGTGTCAGATATTGTAGGCTACAGCTGGAAGGGGTAAGAGATTTAAAAAAAAAAAAAAAGCATCTCAATCCCAAGCCACAGAAGAGAGAGGATAGAAGAGTATCTGAACCCTCACTTTCCATCAAAAGATTTGGCAATGAAACTGGAAATATGTGTGGGAGCAACGGTAGACAGTAACTCCATTCTGCTGCAGGAATACGTGCACGGTTTGCACAGGCATGTCTGCCAGCTCCAGAATGTCAGTGTCTGTTCAGTTGCCTTCAGCTGAGATGATTCAGTTTTCAAACTCACAAATCTTCTTAAGTTTGATGCAAACTTAAACTTTCTGTTTGATGACAGAAAGAAAAAAAGAAAAAAAAAAGAAACCCACCAAGTTCATGGTTTATGCTTTCAGTAAAGTACTTTCTTGACATTGAACCTTCATGAAGTGCATATTCGCTACTTCGATAAGTAAAACCAGCACTTAGGGGAGAAAGTTTTGGTCATTCAGAGAAAATGGAATGCTGATTTTCAGCTGAGAATTCCTAAAAGCTATGATGACAGCACTAATAGCAATTTTACTTCACACTAATATCCCCAAATTATTTCTACCCAAATTGTTTGCAAGATTTTAGAAAACACCTTTCAAATGTAACATAAAAAGTATTTTAGTAGAATTGCAATAAGCCAGCGTTTCCCTATTTTTCCCAAAATAAGAGAAAAACTTGAATAAAAATTGCAGTTTGCTTACTATTTCTGGCCCATTTTTGTGGTCACTTCACCTAACCATTTTCCATCTCTTTGCATCATGGGTTTGGCTCTGTCTGTCGGAACTGTCTCCCAGATTGCCAGGCCCAGGAATCTGTTCTTTTAAGAGTGCAGCTCTACAAAGTCTCAGTCAAGGATGATCACAGTGGAGAAAATTATAGCTGCCGCTGCCAAGCTGTGTATTTATGTTTTCCTTCCCCACAGGCAAAGGCTGACACCAGAACTCTCACATGCACAGTCATGGAAGACGAGCTCAGATAATCTGTAGATCACTTTGAAAACAAAGACATGTTGCCTACATTCAATAAGTAAAGAAAATTCAAGTGCTGCCTGCATTCAGTTTAGAAAAAGGTAGAAATTCAGATAGAATTCAGGCAGAAAAATATGTCAGTGCACCGTTAGTTACTGGCAATGTAGTGGAAAATAAGGAAAAGGGTTTGCAATGACCAGTTGTTTCTTACTGTATTTGTTTATGACTCAGTCTCTCACAGATATGTACAGATTGACAAATTTATCATGTGACATTCTCCCCCCTCCTCACATCTGTTTAATGTGGAGGAAAATTACTATTGCACTGTAAAAATGCACTCTTTTTTTTTTTCTCCCTAAATCATCTATAACTAAGAAGAATTAGGAAACAACTAATTCTCAGGCAAAAAGATGCAATACAAAAACTAATCACCAGTCCTCCATCCGCAGGTAGGGACACACGGTTCTTGGATCACATTTGTAAACTGCTTAGTGACCAGGCAGGTGGCACCTGTAGGTGGACAAGAGCCTTGCTGATGGACTGCGAGAGATGAGAGTCAGGAAAGGAGACCTTGTGGCTCATGTGAGGCACTTAGCGTACAGATGTGTGCACTCGCTTAATTTGCTCTGCCGTGGGCACGCTGTGGGACCTGCTGCCATGAGACTGGTATGAAGGCCTCTGTGCAGTGTGTGGAGAGTTTGAGACCTCAGCAGACAGCCCTCCTGCATGATCTTTGGTGAAGGAATCTAAGGCATTGTTACCCACCCCACTGCAGATTACACCCGTTAGAGCAGGGGCAGCAACATGCGATGCTTGTTCCCATCTAAGCCATCCCGGTGTTCAGTTCATCATAGTTGTGCAAACCCGGGTACACCTGCAGCTGGAGACCAGACATTGTCCTGTTCACTGGGCAGGTAAGAGACACCCTGTTCTGCTGCCTACAGAAGCAGGCAGCTGCCCAGGCTCTTTTGTCAGGTTCCTTGGTTACCTCAAAGAAGGGGACCTGCAAAAGCTGAGCTGCTAAGATGCAGGCTGCTTCATTTAGCCAACACAAATTAACCAGCAGTGGCACACTTCGTAAAACTGACTCCCCACAGGAACCCAAGAGCCTCAGTGCCAACCAGCCCTGTTCTGGAGCTCGTTCTGACACCCGACTTTTGTCACAGACCATGCCTGGGAGGGCAGAGGTGGCATTGCTGTCATCCCTCTCCCTGCTTGTACCCAGCAAGAGAGCAAAGAGTGGTAGCAAGTATGACTGGAATCCGTGTCTTCCTCCCGTGGGACTGCAGAGTAACCACCACGCTCACAGGCACACCAGCATGGAGCGCTCCCAGTACATCTCACAACTGCTGCATGAGTCTTTCTAGGTGCTGCTGGTGTGAGACATGGATGCAGTCAGGACCTGCAGTGTGCTCGCATGGCGTTGCTCCTCCAACACATGTTGACTGTGGTGCTCCAGCTGAAAGACACCACACGGAGCTGGGCTGGGCAGCCAGGAGACAACAGCAGTTGGCTAGCAGCGGCTGCTCTCTCCTGCACACTATAATTTGGCAGCTCTTCATGCCAGCTCAGCAGCGTCTCCAGAACCCAAGCCCCATGGGAGGACACGAAGCAGGAGAGCGTACACAGCGGGGGGGCCTGGGAGAGAAACAGATGTGGGTATGGGGACAGGTTTTACTGCCAGAGGTAAAAGAAATGCAAAGGGATGGCCTGGGAAGGAGTGGCCACCTGCCAGACACTGGCTGTTCAAAGGCATTTGGTGCATATTCTTATCCCTCTCCCTCCCTCCATGACTTGAGCATTTTGACCTCCATCTGAACCTCTCATCACCTCTGTGCAGGCAAGAATAACCGTGCTTCCTCTAGACTTCCGCAGCGCGCGCACGTGTTGAGCACAAAAAGAAAAACTACCGCATTCAAATAGCCGACAATGAAAGGAAGCCAGAGCAAAGAAAAGCTCTCAAGGAAGGATGTTCTCTTCTGTACTTAGAGGCACAACACATATTGGCAGTATTATGACTGTCATTTTAGTGTCTGCCTGCAGGACAGCAAACGTGACAATCTTCTGACAAAGGCTGAACTGCCTGGAGGACACTCATTGCCCCATTTCGGTTAATATTAATGAAAATTAAATACTCAGATTGCCAACTTCCTCCTTACCGTTTCAAAATGTATAAGTGAGCCTGATAACATTGATACTATTTACCACAAAAATGGTAAATAGCTATAAATGGGATTTTTCTGTTAATAAGGCACATTTTCTAAAAATCCAACAGTAATCTTCTCTTCCCAAAAAACCCAATAGCTTGAGGCCTCCCCCCCACTGCAAAGTCAAAGTATCCTCTTCCTTACAGTATCTGCTCTTTGTTACAATTAAACAATGAGTTCAAAGCCAGTAGGGAAAGGAATTTTATTTCCAAACTTCTAAAAGATTAATACAAACAATAGAAAGTAGACAAAATTAAAAACATATTAAAAAAGTTAGTTGTCCTTGTAAAAGTGCTCCATAAAAAAATGAAGGCAAATGACCAAGCACATTTTAGTGAGTGTTGTGTATTGCAAACCTCAACAGTTATGCATGCAACTATCTTTGGGTGTTAGTGGATTTTTTAGTGTCTGTTTGGTCACATTTTAAACACACCAAGGAAATTCCACCACAGCAGTACCTTTACGAACACGAATTAGGGGAGGTATTACAGATTAGAAGTCTTGTAAGAAACGTGCCTTAGGAATCAAACCCGTGCTACACATTGTGCCCAGCAGTTTCTAGTAGGTGTCATTTATGGACTTCGATGCACGTGAAAAAAACTGTAGTTGGTTCCAGGTCTTGCTAACGGAAGCAAAGTTCCCTCCGAGAACATGACTTCAGTACTAACAGCACTTAGTTCTGTACTTAATTCATTTCTGGATGTTTTATTTTGGAAAAAACAAATAGCTTTTACTCTTATTCTGGTGTAACAGTTTACCAAGCTAGGAGTAGGTAATTTGGTAAAAATTCATGTGTTTTTCTTTTCTAAAATGTAAACTTCTCAAGTAATATTTGTACAGTTAGCATAGTGCAGTAAGAATGGTGACGATTGTGAAAAGAATAAGAGTTACATTAAAAAACTTTAAGAACATTAGCAAAAGATAGTGAAGTACAAATACACAAGAACAAATAGATAAATATCGAGGATATTGTTTTAGCCACACGAAAGTTAGGACACAGAGAGAGACTTTTCTTGTGAAGGAAAGGCAGTTGTTATTCATGTCATGCTTGAAGGCAACTCTCCGATGACCTTCCCTGTAAGAGGAAAAAAAGGGTTTATTAAATGCTGTCTTCCTAAGCAGGTACATTTCTCTTACGAATTATAACACAAAAGCTCCTTTGCACGGAGAGAAAATAACCGCTTTCCTCTGTTGGATGTTGGCATCCTTTAATATTATAAAATTTTTTAATTGGCTTTTTGACTTTGCTCTCATTTTTATGATCCTAACTAGATAATAATAAACTAGATAATTGATCTATCAGCAAAAGATGACTAAGTGCCATTTCTAGAAGTATCTCAAATTACCCATCAAACTCGTTTGAGAAAATACTTTGAATCCTGTCTGGATGATGCAATCAAACTTGAATCCTAGGAATACATACATACACACAGAGACACACACACACTCTCACAAAAAAGTAGAAAGGCTGCTTCAGTAACAGAACACCACATGCAACAGTCACTATCAATTTTATCTCATCTGCAGGAAGAATTCAGGGTAGCACCTAAATTAAGAAAATCTTCTGCTTGGGCTTTCCCCCCCACACATGTTTTTTCCAAAAGAGCATCTCGAGCTCAGTTGTTCTCTCTCTTCAGGTTCAATCCTGTTTTGTCAAACCTATGTAGAAACAATCACAACTGCGCTATTGATGCGGTGCAAGCTCAGGAACCCTGGCAGCGGGAAGGGGAAGATTTTGCAAGTACTTTATGTTCTACTTTAAATTCTGCCCTTAAAAAAACCCATTCATTTCCATCTTTGATAGCACTGTCCAAGAAAGAACAGAATTCAGTGGTTCTTCCTCTCTGTAGTTTTTTTCAGCTCTTCAGCAGGAACTATTTTTGTTTTTTCTTTTAAAGAAGAGTAACCCCTTCTGAATATCCTACTTCCACGTTCCTTTGTGATGCAGAAGAAGTAAGATTTTCCAACAAAAGCCACGGTGTGATCCTGCCCGAGATTACTAGCACACATGGCCTTTCTTCCTCCGGCTGCAGTCACTGGTATCTGTGCGACAGATGGGAGAAACAAGAGTAGGAGTGACGGAATCGGACCCCAAAGATTTGCAAACGCCGGGCAGCCGGCCGCCCGCCCACCCTGCAGGCGTTAGGCAGGGACAAGCAGCGCAGCGAGAGGGCTGAGGCAGAGCACAGGGAGCATCTCATCCTTCAGACCCGGGCTGGAGAAGGTGACGAAGGCTGCGGTTACAAGATCGCCTCAGCTCCTCTCTGCTTCCACCGCTTTTGGTGCTGAACCGACAGTAACAACAGAAAGAGCCTAAGGACAGACACGGCCAAATGAACTGCAATACGACACTGAAGACAAAAATGTATTTTTTAACGAGGCTCTTGCTTAAGCTAGGAGCTAGTCATCAGAACGCATGCAGCTGCCGTGGCTTTGTCTTCCTCCTTCATGCTGGGTACGTGACTGGGTTTTATGTCTGGCTGGGCCAAACACAGCCGTGTGTCACAGACAGTTTTTATTATTTTGGATGCTGCTGACAATCCTAGAGCTGCTCAAACACAAAAAACGACCAACCAAACAACAAAAAAAAACCCAAAAACCTTTAGAAAGAGCTGTAGGAAAGAGACATGCTTCAATTGCCACACTTAAAAGAAACAGAAAACAATTTGCAGAGCCAGCAGGGAAGTGATGAACACTTTGCTACCACGAACGCAATGTTCAAACAACTATCCCCGTGTGCCCTAGTCCTTCCTAGGGCCGGAGTTTCACATCAGAGTTGTTGTCATGGCATCTGTGACTTTATTACCTGATTTCAGAGTAGAGCACAGGATCGGGGTTCTCGAAAGGGATTGCTCCCCGCAGGAACCCCAACAAGCAAGGCGTCTTTGCAGGCGTTTTGCATGCAGTACTGCTGGAGTTCTGCAGCTGCCTGAGAGACCTGTGTGAAGGAAAAAGAAAGACAAATCCAGAGGGGAAACTAATTCATTCACAAGCACCTATTAGGCATTTCCTCCTGAAGAACCATTATCAAACAGAGTTGGAGAGCAGCCAAGTCAACCCTTGGATTCTCGAACACCAAGTAAATCAGCACAGTCACACATTTTCAAAGCTCCAATGGAACACGCATGAAATACTATGCCAGCGATGAGCCAGAGGAGTGTAGAGGATTGAGGTGCAAGTGCAATGGGGTTTGTCCTCATTAAAAGCACAATGTTTTCCAATCTACTGTACTGTTTTCAGGTTTATATTGGAACTCTTTTATCCTCAGGTAATTTATAAAAAGGATTTTCATTTCCAAACTGTTAAGCAACCCAGAGCATAGCAAGGAATGAAAGCAAAAAGATGAGATTAAAAGCTTTTTAAGTCCAAAGTGCCGCCTTCCCTGGGCAGTGAAGCGAGAGCTTCAAATCCACACCCTGGCCTCCAAAGAGGACAGTCCAGAGCTGCAGAACAGCCCCAGGAACCCAAAGGCAAGATGTCTCCAGCACTGAACTCCCCTGCTCTCCCTGTGGACAAGTCATTTGTGTGCCTGTACTTTTGAAGGAAAACACAGGGGAATTCCCAATTTCTCAGACACGCATTGGTAACTGTCAAAATCCACGCTGTTTGCTACATTTTTTACAAAAGGCAATACTGAGCATATTGGCGGGATTACAAGTTCCCCTCTGACCTCCCCTCTGCCTTCATTACAGGACTCCCAAAACACTGATTTTTGTTCTTCACAGTGTTGCGCATGGAGGGACAAGACATGGCCAGAAGGACCATCCATGCTTCCCAGCCTCCTGACTGAACAGGCCACCCAGGAGCCCTGATGGATGGGATTTTGGTTGTGGGCCATCCCATCCAACAGTGTCTGGAAGCACATAGGAAATCTGGCCTAGCGCACACTTTTGTTTGCTGTTTCGCTTCTGTCCTGTTCACCGCCTCCCAACTCTCCTTCAGGACGCTCACCCTGGTAACGGCCCGAATTCACCCAGCAGCATTTCAGGGGGTTGTTAAGAGAAGCGTTTTCCTGCAGCCTCCCAGGTTCTCTTGAGCGGAGCGCAGGGAGAAGCATCTGCAGCGAGGATCCCTGCTAGTCAGTGGGCTTTGTCACTCCCTCCTTCTTTGAGGAGAACCTCTTTCTGGAGGCTGCAAAGGTCTCCCACCCTGCCCAGCCCCTTGGACCCCCTACAGCCTTCGCACCCCTGCCTCAAGCTCAGCGCCGGCCCCTTGGCTGGTACCCGACTATGCACCACAGGGCTATCAGGCAGAGGTGCCACTTGCCAACACTGCAGCCAAGGCTGCGTGGAGCTTTTTCCTGGGAAAACAAGCAGAGCGCCATCCAGGGCATGGCTTGCCCTGCGCGCACAGCACCGCTAGCAGTTCCTCACTGCGTCTCCTTGCGCTTTCCTGCTGAACGCCACGAGACGTACAGAGCTGTGTATATCCTGGTGTCCCTGGAGAGATACAAACCTGATTTTTGGCATCTGTGTGGGAATTATCCATACAGCAGCAGACTGGTGTTCTAGGACAGATCTGCCGACTGCGTAGCCTTACTTACGCCCCTACAGCATTCTTCACTTCTCCAGTTCACACAGAAAGTACGAGGGTTTCTGCCATATTTCACCACAGCACAAACACGCTCCTGCGGCCGCCTCCTGCATGCGAGATACACGTGGGTACTTCTTTCCTACTTGGTTTCCTCTTTCTGAAAATATTGTTCCTGTCTGCTTTTTTAGCTGGCAGGGTAAACAAAATCACCATTGGAACTTTGCAGTACGGGATGTATTTTTAAAAATCCTTTCATATCCAGCTTCCGTCTGAAAACACATTGTCTATTCAAAGTATCCAAAACAATGTTTTCTGATGTCTCAGTGTCTGCTAAAACTGATCCAAGTGGTTTTTCACCAGCTGAATACGTTCCTCACTATTTTTACACTGCATGTCAAGAAACCCTAGATGATGCTTTTTATAGGACAGGTTTTTAATCATGCATCATTTCACTTGTGATTATAAAAAGACACGAACAGGTTCCTAGCACAGCAGACATGGAAAGAGACTGCTCTTGCACAAGGCTGCAGGAAAGATGAGACTGAGGTCTCACCAAGGCGGAGCCTCCCTTGAGTAAAAGCAAACCCATAATAAAAGTGTAGCCTTGAGAAGTCCAGCTCCAGAATATGTTACTGCCACAAAGTAACCCCCAATAAACTACAAAAAAAAAAATCTATCTTTTACACCCCCTCTGTGACCAAAAAAAAAAAAAAAAAAAATACTAAACCCCCCCCCCAAAAAAAAAAAAAAAAAAAAAAAAAAAAAAAAAAAGAGCAGGAACAGATATCCAGACTAGTGGTGGTGGTATAAAGCAAGAGAAATGTTTGGTCAATCATGTCAGATGATATCCCTCTCACCACAAGGGTCTACATTTCTACTCTGCATCATGCCATTTCTCACAGTTTCCCACAAATCATTGCAGTGATAAACTACAGTCAGTTTTAGTGACTCAAATGTCTGCCCACGAGTATTCACAAACAAAATTTAGTAACATTGATGAATTGATCAGGATGACGTCCAAAAGCCATAGTGGTTTCATCTTGCAAGAGGCACTTCAAATTTTCACCAGCCCAGGACAGGAATAGTGATAAAAAAATATTCTAAATTATTCTTAAGTCAGTTAGCTAAGTTTCTTCAGCTCATTATACTGGCACTGTCATCAGAGTAAGGAAGCTGGTGGTTTGTGACTGGCCAGGAAAAAAAATGGTGAATGCATGGAGGTGATGAGAGAAGAGGAAACTGCAGGATATGAATTAATTTGACCTTCATCGCTTCACATCACAGCCTATGATGGATTTTGTGTGTGGCTGGAAAGAGTCGTTTTCGCAAAGCAGTTGTGAACACACACACACACCCCACACCTGCCGGGGACCAAGAGCTGGCTGGGACAGGTCTGCGTGGGCGAATTTGGTCTGCCAGAATAAAAAATTTAAAAATTAAAAAAAGAAAAAACAAACAACAAACCAACCAACCTTAGGAGCTAGGAGACGACAGGACCGCCTCACCAGCCTGTCTTTGTCTGGAAATCCGCAAGCAGGAGAAGGCTCATGCATGCGTAGAAAATCGCCTGTTTTTCCCCCAGTGTGCCAGCGGGCACGAACCCCCCCCGCCAGCGGGGAGCGGCGCAGCCGTGCGGAACCGCGCTCCATTATCACCAGTCCTTCTGCAGAATTAATGAGTCGCCGCTGTATTAATTTACCACCGCTCCTTCCAGCAAGGAACAGCGCTTACCGCGCCCACCGTCGGGGCTCGCACCCCCCCGAGACGCGGACATGGCAGGACCAGATCGTCGTCGTGTCCCCCACCCCGACCCGGGGTCCCAGGCTCACCTTGATCCTCTCCACGGCCGCCTCCATCTTCAGCTGCTCCACCAGCCGCTGCATGGTGCTCAGGCTGCCGCCCGACGACATCCCCGGGCCGCGCGGAGGACGGAGGCAGGAGGGCAGCGCGGCTCCCCGGCGATCAGACCGGCAAGGATGGGCAACCCCCCCACACGGCTATCCCCGCCACCGCCCCGGGGAGGGGCCGGGACCNAAAAAAAAGGGGGGGGGGGGAGGGAAGGGGGGAAAAAAGAGGGGAAAAAGAAAAAAAAATAAAGAGGGGGAAAAAGGGGGGAAAATGAGAGGGGAAAAAGGGGAAAAGGCAAAAAAGGAGGAAGACAAGGCGAAAAAAGAAAATAAAAAGGAAAAAGGGGGGAGTAAAAAGGGGGAAGAGAAAAAAGAAGAATGGAAAAAAGGGGGGAAGGGGGAAGGAAAAAAGGGTAAAATGGGGGGGGGGGGGGAAAGAGAGAGAAAAGGAAAAAAAGAAAAGAGAAGGGGAAGGGATGAAGGGGAAGGGGGGAAAAGCAGAAAAAGAAAAAAAAGAAAAAAGGGGGGAAGGAAAAAAGAGGGATAAAAGGGAAAAAGAGGAAAAGGGGAAGGGAACAGAGGGGGGANCAGAGGGGGGAGAGGGAACAGAGGGGGGAGAGGGGGAAAGGGAAAAAAGAAGAAAAAAGGAAAAAAGGGAGGGAAAAAATGGGAGGGGGAGAAAAAAAGAAGCAGGGGAGGTAAGAGGGCTCCTCAACGTCCTGCAAAGATTTAACAAAAAGCCCACCCTGCCCACAGGCAGCTGTTGGGCTGAAACTGCCCAGCAGCTGCTGCCAGCGGTGCTGCATCCCNCCCCCCCCCCCCCCCGTTCATCGCCGTTTCACTAGTGACCATAAATAAGTCACTTTTTGGCAGGAGTTTGCTGGCCTGTTAAAAAGCTGGTGGGATGAAGTTCATAGCATCAAATGGTTGCTCTAAACATAGGGATGACCAGCCATGGGCATGCTTGAGCCTCACTAAAAGCCTCGGCATGGTCATGGAAAAGACTCGCCCTGACTCTGAAAGGTCCTGGCTCTGAATACCTTTTGCGTGTTAAGTGACATGTATATTTCACCTTATATACACTATGTATTTGAAAGTACATACATGCTATGAAACAGATACAGTTCTTTGAAAAAAGTTCATTGAAAGTAAGGTGGTTCTTCTCCAAGATCCTATTACCTTGCCATGCTTTTCCACGCAAAGATCTCACTGCTACCCAGTACTGGCAACACTTGTTCATGCAAACACTTCTCTCTGAAGTCATCTCCGCTTACACTGGCTTTACTGGGTAGTATTGCAACTGTCAGCACTCTCATTCCTGCTTTTTTTTCCCTCATGTGTATAATTGCTTTGTCAATTTTATTTCAAGATAAAATAGGGCCTGAAAATTTATGCCTAGAAGACAGACACCATTCAGAACTACAATGAGATGTTCGGCTCGAAATGCTCAGTAGCCTCAGCTAACGAGGTGTCACTGTGACACTGACAGCTTGGTAAAGACACATGAGATTTCTCTATCCCTCATCACAGAGATGTGGCTGCAATGTCACTGCCCAGCAAATTCTTGCTGGAGCCCATGAATTTATGTCTGAATCTCGTTATTTTCAAAGGGCTTGTATGTCAAGAAAAGAGGGAATTCCAAGCCGAGCCTGCAGAACAGCTCATTTCCAGCAGGTCATGCAATACCTGCTGACCTTCCCTTCTCCACTCAGTATCGGGGCACAGTTTTACAGAGACAGGACACCATTGCCACTGAAAGACACCATTCTGTCCTCTCCAGGGACTGCCCCTCCATTGCACTGATTTCCTGCTGTAGTGTCAGGTCAGGAAATTAATCTTGGTTACAGCTAACCTAGGCCAAAAGGGAAAACACATATGTCTTTTGACTGCTTATTTGTATAACCCAAACCCGTGGCTTGAGAGGAAAAGGATGGAGCAAAACGAGACACAAGGGCACAAGAAGCAGAGCTGTTAGCCTGCGAAACTGTGGCCACGGGTTTAGATCCTCAGGCATGCACTTGCCTGCTTCTTTTCCAGATATAACCATCTTACTTAATAATCAACACCATTTTACTTGTGCTTACCTTTACTCCCATTGTTTCTATCACAGCAACTTAATCTTCCCCCTTCGACTCTTGCAGGAGGCCAACCATGTTTTGGGAGTTGAAGCAGCAATACACCCAAAGCTGTGAAGGTCTCTCACTTCATGAACATCTTTGCAGTGTCCCTGCCACACCACGACAGTGTCCCTAAGGTTACTTCATGAAAGCAAGCACAGCTTATTATAGATACCTTCTTTAACAAGTTTTAGATTTGAATTGACCATTAAAAACAAAGTTAATTAAGTTTATAGCTACATTACATGCAGCAGAGATGAAGGACAAATCTATCAGTTCCTCTTCAATTTTACTAATGCATACAGAAGTTAGCTATTTAGCATAACACTTATAACATGCTTTTGAATATGTATTATTTTAAGCAGAAAACTGAGATGACATTCCAAGCACTAGTGAAAGCTAAACTAGCAAAAGAGGCACAGAAAACAGAAACTCCTCCTCAAACAATGAGGACAGGTCACCTTTGCAGAATCAGAAACATCTTGCTTCAAAAATTAATCAATAAGCATTTTAAAAATTTTAGCTCTTACGGACTTTGGCAGTAGTAGCAAGGTCAAGAGCTTCTCTCCCAGAACCAGTCTCCACCGAAACCAGCTAACCTAGCACCGTTTTCAGCAGAAACACTTCTAAGGAACTTGCTTTTACAGATGTGATACATGACAGGAGAAGCCCGATCTGGCTACGCTCCTGCCCTGTCCCTTCCCCAGTAAAATTCCTGAACAGAAATACAGTAACAGAATCCCTTTTACAGCAAATCATGGAAACTCTGACCTGGGCTGAGTTACAGAGGAAACCAGAGCGTGCTGTTGTGCATTATTTATTCTAAGTACTCTGAGGTCTGATCAGAAGAGATAAAGAATACTTTAGATTTAGAATCTGAAACAAATTCAGTATGTATATTATATAAACTTTTATTTACATAAGGCATCAAAATTGCCCTTTTTAACAAAAGGCTCATTTTCCCTTTTACCAATACTTTGGTGAAAGAAACGTCACATTTAGTAGACTAATATTCACTGGTATACTTGTTCTGAACAAGCAGGTACAATCCAACGTACAAGATGAAAAAACAAACGTCAAAAGATCTAAGCATACTATTTCATTAATCACTCTGTAGAACAAAGAATTAAGGCTTGTTTGCATCACAATGATGATCAATCATGCATCATTTATTCCCACAAAGAATAAAACTCAAGTGGAGCAGGAATAGCAAAAGAAGTCCGGTATAATCCCCATATTGTCTACATCAAAAAACAATTTGGCATCTTAGAAATTAGATTGAAAAATAAGGGGCAAGAGAGAGGAAAACAGAAAGTGGCCCTTGCTTCAGAATCCTTTATAAGCATTTTCCAGTGTCCGTTCGCAGGAACCCTTCAGTCTAAAAAGGAAAAACAGGACTTTCAAGGACTGATCTAGAAACATTTTCAGAAAGGCTAAAGTTATGGTTCCACTGATCATGAATATGAAATATGTAGAGCAAATACATTGTTTGGAATAATGAATTCCACACTGAGATCCCCAAGTAAATGGCATATATACATTGAGCTGAGCCTGTTTAATAGGTCTGATTTATAAAAATGGTAAACCTGTATTATTTTTCAGCCTGATTTAATAATTCCTGAGTTTTAGATTACTGCTGAGCCACAGCAGACAAAACTCTGAATGATGTAGTGAAAAGTTTTGTAAATCACTTTCAACATTAGCACGCATTTTGTTCAGCAACTTTCAATCATCAATGAAAGTCAGTCTTCCTGGTCCTTCATTTTTCATCCACCGCCGGTATCTCTTCCATCGGGGATCCATAGCCATCTTCTTCTTTAACTCCTCCTCTTGTTCTCGTTTATAGACCTGACAGACAGACAAAAGGTTTTAATAAGGCTGAAGAAACAGCTAAAGTGAACCTCAAGGGAGGTGTAAGCATTCATAGTTCAACCATTGGCCAGCTTACTGTTTTTGCAGGAGACTGACACAGTAGCAGCCCTTGGCCAACAGAAAGTGTGAGTACCTTCAGCCACAGAACCTACTGGCTGTAGTTGAGATGCTTTGCATTTTTGTTGAGAGCAGAACTTCCTTGTAAGATGGTGTTGCGAGATCCAAAACTTTTTTTGCTAAAGAATGAGATGCTCACACGTTCGACAAAATAAAATTCACAGTAAAGAACTGCTAGTGCTTGGAAAGCTAAATTTTGAGTCCCTTCTCAGCACATGTACAGTTCAATGCAGTTCTTCAGCTCCTCGCTGTAGTTGTTTTCCCATTTCAAAGTGATTGTCTAGATAGAAACTTTTTATTCCTGGTTAAGTTTCTCAACAAAGTTAATATCTCTGCATTAAGTATTGGCAGTACCAAATGATAAGTAATTACATTCTGCCAAGAAATGGTGTCATTGTAATGAAATGTAAAATTATCAGCAAAGTCAAGTATCTAAAAAAAGCAATAGCATCTGCATTTTCATTCTGGAAGACAATTTATGTACATACAGCCAGTGTAAATCTCAACATCACCATGCAGTTTTATGTCATCTCAGTGTCACCTGACTTCTTCCCCAAAGGGAATTAAATTTAAGGTTCTGCTATGCATGAACAAGATTTAAGAAATATTATAGATGGCTTTATAATTACACCTGCTCAATGTTCAGTGATCATACAGGTTCTAAGAATTATTAGGAAAGTAACAGAGGCAAAAAAAAATAAATATTGCAGAGCTCCATGATGTACCTGTGTATTGAATTCTTGGTCTTTCCCATCCTAAAAGGACATTGGAAAACTGAACAATATGCAGAGAGCCAGATCCAATGATCAAAGAACAGAGAAACTTCTGGGGAGAAAAACCTAAGCATATTTTTCAGCCTAGAAGAGATACATCTAAGTTTCAAGTAAGGATATGGTAGTGGGACACAGAAGCACAGGTAGCATGAGACAAGAGAATAAAGCATGACTATTCTCCATTTCCAACAATACAAGAACCAGCAGGTGTCCAGGTGGCTTCAAAAAAAAACATCTTCTACTCGTCTTGCTGAACTCATGACCTGATGGCACAGCAGACACTGAAAGTTTTAATGCATTCAAGATGTGACTAGATAAGTTTATTAAAGAAAAACCCATTAAAGAAATTACCTAAAAAGACTGTTTCCTTTTCAGGAAGTCCCAAAGCTGCAAATTATAGTGGATAAATATTGCTACATGGGTGCAAATTTCATGTATTTCTCAATAAAAATTAACTGCTGGCCCCCACAGGAGACGAGTCTGAGCTAAACAGGCTTCACTTCTGGCAAATACAGCTCTTCTATATTCAGTGACCAAAGCATCAATAGTTAGTGATGGATCCCAAACCATGTCATTTTTTCTCTACAACAGCAGTATATCCATCCTATCTTACTTTTTCCACATAACATCTGCTTTGACTAGTAACATTGATCTATGGACTTCTAGATTGTTTTCTAGCAAACCCATCATAATTCAACATGTATATGTACCTGTTGGCTAATCCTTTCCTTACATTAGCATCAATTTTACTATTTTCCTCTTCAAGTTTCTACAGTAATCCTCTCTTGCCTACTTTTAAAGAAGCATTCTCTTATCTTTGGTGCCCTGCCAGCAGCAAAGGCGGTTCCGCCACCATCCTGTTTCTTTTCCCAAGTGTATGCAGAGCAGCAGCAACATCTCCTCTTCCCCTTAACCAGGCTAAGTTTGTATTCTCAGTTTCTCTTCGTCTTCTAGAAACCTCCCACCCAGATGGCACACATATGAGCTTCTGTGGAACAATGAAAGCGTTTTGTCAATCTGCCACCCCCCAGCATACTAAGTCATTCTGGACTGCAAATTCCATGCTGTGGCTAATGTTCTTTCACTTGTCTCATGGAAAGCTTAAAAAAAATAATTCCATATTGGCTGTTTAGTAACTGGCTATCCCTGGCAAGAGTAGCAGTTGTGCCTAATGGTATTTCATGTGACATCTTTACTTCAATAGGTATACAGTGCAGCAAGAAGAGTCCCTGACCTACTGAAGGCCAAAGAACTATCAAGGGACAGTTTAATAAGAATGGGTTAGGAACAGATGGCTTAGAAGGCTGATGAAATAGGAGTTTCAGATGATCCAGGCAATCCTTATTATAAATTATTACTGTTTGGAGAACAGTCTTCAACCTGTAGTAACTTTGTCATACCACACAGTTATAATAAAGCCTCTCATCAGAATCAACTAAATCTTGTATGCATAGATTACCTAGCAATCACAGGTGGATGTCCCCTGACCAAGCAAATCCCTTGCTATATCCACGGGTGTGGTCAGGAGCTGTTGTCTACTAGTCCATGAGCATAAGAAGTTGAAGGAAACACACTGAGTGGTTGTCTAAGAGTTTTCAATTTAGACGGTAATAGCTAAAATTGAAGCAATGCTTCATGCAGATCCATCCCGAGCACCTTCACAAAACAGCTGTTCTTACTCTGGGAGCAATGGATAACTAACATTAGCTTTTCCACCAGAGCTACCCACCTCATAGTTTTCTCGTATCCACAGTTGCCGTTCAAGAAAGGTCTCTTTTTGATGATCTTCTAGGCTGTCAAACTGAGACTGAGACATCTTCATGTACCTTCGTATGATATATAGCTTCTCTTCCACACCGTACTCCTGCCCTTTAATAGTGAAACAATAAATCCACCAACAGTACCAAACTATGTATTTGCACAAGTAAAAAGGAGCGAGAAGGATCTGAAACAGAAGGATATCATATATCTTGGGCTTCTGATAACCGCCTTTTATATCGATTTTATTTTTAATAATGTCTTTGATGATTTCTTCCTCTTCTTCACGAATTTCTTCTTTGGACCGCCTGTTCTTGCCTTTTTCTTTAGTCTTGTTGAGTAAACCTTGTTGCCTGGCAATCTCAGTAGCTTGTATACGGTATTTTGGCACTGTAGCTAGGTAGTTGATAGCTTCATTGTAACTGCTCCACCAGCTGAAGAACTGTAATTGAAGAACAGTAAAAGTAAAAAAAACATGTTTTTATACAGACACATTCCTATTTGGAGGTTTGCCAGGAAAAAAAAAAAAGCCATCATAGACCTTTAACTGCAATTACATTACATCAAGGGTAAAAACTGAAGGTAACAGTACTTCTGCAGTTTTACAGAAGCTCTAATTATTCCTCCAAACTTAGTAAGGCACCTGGAAAAGAGACGTATAGATGTGTATCTCACAGCAATATACAGTGATAAGGAAGGACAAGCAGACACTGTTCAGACTGGTTTTGTTCGTGAGAAGGTGGTGATCTCCTGAAGGTTAATGCTAGGCTGTACTGGCCATTCTCAGAAATCCCCTTGGATTTATCAATAAAGTAGTTGGTATATGAAATTTCATTATAAAATCATTACCCATTTAAAATCGTTAATTAAACATAGATTAAGTACGTGACAATCTCATTAGTCTGACAGGATTCACTTTACAAGATTCAACATCCCTCTCTAATTTCCAGCTACCCTCTGAATTTCAATGGGGAAAAAAAAAAACAAAAAAAAACCCAAAAAAATGAACAAACCAGAAATACAGCGCCCGGGGTGAACATGTCTTATTGGGGCAAGTTTTTTAAAAAAGCAGCATTTCACACCGTTCACCAAGACAAAGGGCAGACATATACACATTACACAACCTTAACAAAGGCCAAGAAGCAGAAACAATAGAAAGCAAGAGAGAGGCAAATCAGTTTACACAGACTTTTACACTGAATTTGCTACCATCTGGCAGCCGGACTGCAGGAAAGCGAGCGTCTCCACTTACACCAAAAACAAGAAATACGAGGTGAAATGAAACTCTGCCATCGGGCAGAAGTCTGAAGAGAAATTAAGTATTTGGCTGCATATGCCGTTGGAATTTATTATTCCAACCTCTCAAATTCTGATCAACATATTTTTGTTTTAACTTCCAATATCCCATTAAAAAGTGAGCTATCTGCACCACAGAATAAGCTGTATCTTCCTCTCCTAAACTTTTGGTGTATTTTTAATGACATTTTGAACCAGTAATCTAATAGATGCTAAATAAAAGAGTTACGCACCTTCCTCCACTTAAATATTTGTCAGCAATAGCGCAAGTTTTCTCATCTAAAACACAGGCTGTTTCCTTGCCTTTGGAACTACCACCTGCAGAGCAAACTTCACTGAACTGAATTCACTTCTCTCCTGACTTCTTTGTGGTGTTTAAAAAACGCTGCAATGTAAGACTCACACATTAGGGAACTCCTGATATTCAGTCCTATCATCTGAATTAAGTCTTGAATTTAGTTTGCAATTAGTCTGCTTTTTAAAAAAATTACTTATGTAGCTTGACAAACTGATGCACGCTTACCTGGAGCGCTACTCCTGCCTGTGCTCAGGAACAGGCTGTTCTCAGCCCGCCACGAAAAACTACATAACTCTTTAGAAAAGCTGCACTTGTCTCTATGAAATATCCTACCATGGAAAGAAACTAATCTCTACCTTTGTCCAAGGTGCCAAGGGCAGTGAAAAAAATGCTCAGTACATCCTGACTACAGATTTGTTACGGACGCCACACAGAGGTTTACCACAGCAGAGAGGAACGGGACTCCTCACTGACACTGTTTAATACCTGGCACGTTATGAGAGCTGCAGATACTTCTCTTCCCGTTCACAAACACACTGAGCAGCATCACACAAACATGAAATTTTACCTGAAACACGGAGATAGCACACACCGTAACTAGAATCACTATTCTGACATCCACTTTAGGTGCCAATCTTCTGCTGTAGTAGTGATAATAATGCCTGTAATACTCTTCAGGATGATCCAACATATAGTCATAATCTTTACGTGTTTCTTCATCCTGCAGGATGAGAAGAAAAACAAGCATAGGTTCAGATTTCCTGTTCTCACTCTGTTATAGCTTCATTTTACATCTCATTAATGACCACGCTGCTACAAAATTGGCAATAGCCCAACGGAGTACGAAGCACAGATGAAAATCTTTGGTCCTTTTCTCATATTCTCAATTAATTTGTTCTCACACTCATCTGCCCACGCACATCTGACATATGTGGTCTTAAATACATAAGCACACGCTGCATGAAGACACTTAATACCGAAATTAAGAGAGGCAACTGAAATCCACATAATAAGTATTTTTAACTTCAGACTGGGAAATCCAGATGGACTAGAATTAATAAATATCTCTCAGGAGAAGATTTTCAGATGAAGAACCTATTAAGAGATTGTTTTACAAATCTTTTAGCATTAGCTTACAGGGCTGTGGAATCTGTCCACTGGAAGGCTGTTTCAAAATGTCATTGCTCGCATTTCCTCTGAGTTTTTGCCGATTTTCACCCATGTAATTAAGAGATGAGAAATTTAATTTTGTCAGCTTCAAATGCGTTCCTTTCTGACCCCCAAAAAAGTTCCCTTTTTTTTCCCTTGCAGCCTTAAAACACCCACAGGCTTCTTTCTTCTATTCCCGAGTTCCGCCTTTGCCAAGCCACACATATTTTGCCCTGATAAGCCTCCCTTACACATCCTGCATGCTGCTTGAGTCACTGTTACATTTTTGTTTAACGGAGGGCCACGAAGATGATCAGAGGGCTGGAGCACCTCTCCTGTGAGGACAGGGTGAGAGAGTTGGGGTTGTTCAGCCTGGAGAAGAGAAGGCTCCAGGGAGACCTTATTGCAGCCTTCCAGTATCTGAAGGGCACCTACAAGAAAGCTGGAGAGGGACTTTTTACAAGGGCATGTAGTGATAGGATGAGGGGGAATGGCTTCAAACTGGAGGAGGGGAGATTTAGGTGAGATATTAGGAAGAAATTCTTTACTGTGAGGGTGGAGAGACACTGGCACAGGTTGCACAGAGCAGTTGTGGCTGCCCCATCCCCAGAGGTGTTCAAGACCAGGCTGGATGGGGCTTTGACCAACCTGGTCTAGTGTGAGGTGTCCCTGCCCACTGGAGGGGGCTTGCAACTAGATGATCTTTCGGGTCCCTTCCAACCTAAACCATTCTATGATTCTATACCTCTAAGTTAAAACCCATTTTAAATACAAAGGGATTTTCACGAGAACTGTATCCTCACACACACACACTCTTGGACTGGCTACTGAAGGTGGTTTTTCGGGGTTTCTACCCCTCCCTGACGGCTGGTAGGAAGCAAGCCGGCCAAGCCCACACAAAGGGACGCAAAACGGGAGCCGCTGAGCCCGCCGCGATGCACGGCCGTGCGACCCGGGCGGCCGCCATCCTGCACCGGGGAAGCGGCACCGGCGCGGCGGGGGTCGGGGTCGGGGCGGGGCAGATCCCGCCGTCCGAGACGGGTCCCTTTGTGGACGCACGCTGCAGGGACAGACGCGGCAGACGAGTCGCAGCCGCCCGGCAAAATTTGGGAGAGGAAACCGCGCACCTTTCGGCGGTTGTTTTTTTTTTTTTTATTTGAAGCCACGATTTTTCTCCTCGCCACACGCGGTTGCTTAATTTTGCTGCCTGCGGAGAAGGCGCGAACCGCCCATATGCCCGGCCGGGGGATTTATAAGCACCGGTAAAGGAGAGAGGCGAGAAGCCTGCCCCGGGCGGCGTTAGCCCCGGCCNCCGCCCCCCGCACGGTCCCCCCCACCCCGGGGCGGGCCCCTCCGCCGGCCCCCCGCACTGTCTCTTACCGGAGCGGCTCCGGCCGCGGCGGCGGTCCCGCTCTCTCACCTTGAGGGTCTCGTAGGCGGTGGCGATGAGGAGGAACTTCTCGTGCGCCGCCTGCGGACCACTGCCGCCGCCGCCCGGCGCGGCCGCCTCCCCCCGGTAGCGGTCGGGGTGGTACTTGCGGGCCAGCTGCCGGTACGCACGGGCGATCTCCGCTTTGCTGGCCTGCCGGCTGACGCCCAGCACCTCGTAGCAGACGCGCCGCCCGCAGTACAGGCCCTCCGTCAGGCCCCGCGCCGCCCGCGGCAGCAGCGCCGCGCACAGCCACAGGCACAGCAGCCACCGCCGGCCCGACCCGGCCGCGGCCCCGCCGCTACCACCGACCGCC
>VUYV01000023.1:5506253-5545776 GCA_008711295.1 Anarhynchus alexandrinus | reverse complement strand
GGGGGGGGCGGCTGCCGGGGCAGGGGTGACATCGGCAGCCCTCTGCCCGCCCCCAACCCTGCGGCCTGCCGATTAAAAAGCTCGTCGGCGTCTTTTTAATCCACGAAACCACCGCAAAATGAAGGCCGCGAAGCTCCGAGGTGGTGGTGCGGGCGCGGTGCGGTGCGGTCGGTGTACGAGCACGGCCCCCGCCGCCGCAGCTCCCCGCGCAGCGCTGCCGCAGCCGGCATCGCGGGCGGGCGCCTCTGCCGCCCCCTCTCCTGCTCACCTCCCAGTCCCCCTTGGCAGCCTGGTGCCGGCAAACGGTGGGCTCCTCTGCGGAGAAGCCTCCGAAACTTTAAAGAACGGGTTTTTTTGTCCCTCCCTGCTTTTTCCTGCCTTGGGTTAGAGGTAGTTCTTAGACAACCGTGAGGAGTTAATGGCAAGGTAACGTATGACTCAGCCAAGTGAGAGGGCCTTTGGTTGCCCTGACATAGTACTTGGCAACCACCCGAGAGGAAGGGCAGAAGTACTTTGAGCATATTTGCGCTATTGGCTTTCGGTTCTAAGGGATTTCTGTGTGATGTGTCACCTGGTGGGGTTTTTTTGGGGGTTTGTTTGGTTTTTTTGGGGGTTATTCTTGGTGTTCCGCTGTGCAGATAGCATCCTTGTTCTGCTCTTTGTTAGAGCTTACTGGAACTAGGCTGAGTGGAATAAGGCATACGGTAATGGTGGGGATGTCCTTTACGTAGCCAGAGAGCCAGGATCTCACAGCAGTGAGAGAAGGATCTTTCAGTTACACCGATCCTTGAATCAGAGGACACAAATGCCAAGCTATTTATTCCATTGGCAACTGGGATAAATTGTAATCACGACTGTGACAGATCTCACTGCTGCTGTCATCCAGGAGGCTCTTCTGTCAGTTTTACAATGCTAACGTGATTCCCCGTGGTGAAACTGGTCAGTGTGAGATCTCTTGCTTATAGCTCCTGGGCTTTTATCTGTGTGTAATCTACCTCCCCAGCTTCCAAATCTGATCCTGCAAAAAATTAGTCCTCAGCCATGTGCCAGTTGCTACACAGCCCTTTGTGTTAAGGACAAATGTCCTTAGATTGATATTAATGTTAATAATTATATTATGTCATTTAGATTGTCTGACCACTGCATCCTTCAGAATTGAGGGATTTTTTTACTGGTTTGCATAGAAATCTTTTTTGGAGGGGGGGAGGAAAGAGAGTGGATTTTTTTTTTTGTTTGGTTTGTTTTTTTCCCTAGTACCTCATCTGACACTGAATAGAAAGTACTGTAGTCTTAAATCCAAATTAAAGCTAATGGAAAAAGAGTAATTTTGTGTAGAGGAAGAGAGGGAAACCGAACAGCCTCCATGTGGGCCTACTGCCTTTTGATACATGTAAATAGCTAAATTTCAGCATATTTGGAAAGAAATCCGTTGCTTTTTAGGATGGTGAGTAGTCCCAAAATAACAAGAATAATTAGTAGTACTTTTAGATTACAAAACCAGTTTTCCTTGCTTTATATACACATGTCTATAGGAAGCTTTGATCTATAACTCCAGTCAAACACATGAACTCTGTTTGCTTAAACTCTGTATAAGGGTGCTTGCTGGTTTAGAGGTCAAATTGTTTAAAGGCAGCATAAGAATGGAGATATGGCAATTTAAAAATTAATGCAAAATCAGAAAATTAGCCTTGAAGCCATTAAGAGTTCAGATGTGAGAGAAAGTTAATCTTGAGTAAGAATAATCAGCCACTTGAATGGAGAGCCTAAGCTTGGAATATTGCAAATATTTGGCTTTCAGTATGCTATTCGAGCTTTTATATAAGCTTTTCTATAAAAAGGAAGAATAGGATGAAAAAAAGAGAATATATCCCCTCTCCCCCATGCCTTCCCAGCCTTTTCCAGTCAGATCTTGTAAAATAACCTGGTGACTGGCCTACATTTACAAATGCCCCCTTAAGTGATTTGGCTGTAGGCACGCGATGGGTTACTGGTAGAGCCAGGAATAGCATCAGCAAATCCTGACTCACTGTTTGCTACTGTAATCATACTAGATATATTTTCTCCCACAGTCTAATACCATATGAACAAGAATTTGACTCCTATTTTAGTAGTGGCACAATAGACAGTAACTTTGTTCTTTTTTCTGCATGCGGAGTAGTGCAGAAACAATTGCTTAGCTCAGGAGGGACTGAAGGGTGTGTTTGAGTTTTTGCTTTAGCAAGGACCTGTCCCTAAAATTACCCCTGCCGTCCAGGCAATGAAGTTGAAACGGTCCCGTGTCTCTATTTGGTGTAGGAGAAAATGTGGGGGACGCTACCACAATGTAATGGTTCTACAGAGTTCAGGTAATGGAGGAAGGGATTTTTTTGTTTTGTTTGATTTACTGAAACAGAGTTCTAGAAATGCTTTAATGTGGCAGTCTCAGTAATCTGTCAAACAGACACTTTTCAGGAAAGTGAAGATAAATTCTGGCCTTTTGCACAAAATTTTGCTGTCCCACTCTCTGCTTTGTTTTGTGGAGGATTCAGACTCTCTTTTCGGTTCCTAGGATGCTTTTGTGATGATTAGTTAAATTATGAAGTACAGTTAACTTGACATGTCCTAGCCCCAGTAGTTTCCTGAGTCGGTTTTCATAAAAAGAAGGGTGCGTGTTTTACTTGATACTCAACTACACAAATATACGTTGCTGAGCGGTCTGTGCAGAATAGCTGACGTGCTGTGCATAATATCTGTGAATGCCAGAGGGAGCTAATTCTTTATCTTGTGTAAGGACAAGAAGGAGAACCTGGGCACATGAAATGGAACTGCGCTTAGCTGAACAGAGAGGAGGTTTCTTTGATAAGAAGATGGATGAAGATTGAACTGGCTACCTCATCAGAGAGTTCACTTCCGTGATTTTAATTGGAGGGAGGGGGAAAAAAAAAAGGAAGGGAAACACCCTTGTTAAGGGATGGAAAACATTAAGATGTTTATTTATTTACTTTATCCTTTCTGTGTCTTTCCCTCAGCTGTTCCCTTTGGCAAACTACCGTATAGCAGAATGGGAAGAAGGGGTGTGTTGTTTCAGTGGCAGGCTGGGGTTTTGCTAGGAGACTGCAAGATCAGTTCTGAAGTAACAAGTCTTAGAAATAACTCTGACTGTTTCATGGCAAGTGTTGCAGGATTTGGAAGTTTATAAAGCACAGATTAGGGTCTTTCTGTTAATATGACTTTCTTGTAAAATTTGTGTACGTTATCTGTGTCTTGAATCTATTCCTTTCTTTTTTTGCATGAGGCGTGGTCGTAAGCGCTGAAACCTGTATTCCTCCTTGCAGTCTTAAATGGAGACTGGAAAGAACCAGAAGTGAAACATGCATTTTCTCACACGTAGGTAACGGCATTGCCATGGTAACTTAGGGATTTCAAATTCCAAGTACACCATGTCTGTTGACACAAATTGGACACTGCTTCTGGAAACAGGGATACGAAGATATATATTGTTTTCCTGACGCTTTCGTTCTTTTACATACAGTGAAAGATAACATCTCTTCATATGCAACGCCCATTGTTAAATTCTCCACTTTTACATTCATCCTCTTGTAAACACTTTTTTTTTCCCCAAGAAAACACCACAAAAAATGAACTATTCTGTGAAATACTACACAGCAGCATGGACAGTAGTTGTGATTTTGCCAAAATACATGAATATTTGTTACAAATTTTGCATCGACTTAATTGTATGTATTTTAAAAATAAAACTACCAAGTATTAATTTTTCTGCTTATGCAGTTCATTATTGGTTGTGGTTTTGGTTTGTTTTTTTTTTTTAATCCGTAGTAAAATTTGACTGTCATAGCTATGGGACACATATGATATTTCTAAGACTACTTATTAAACCAGAGATGATTTCTCAGGTGCTTTCTAATGTAGTGGGCAAGTCTGACAGGGACTATGGTGTGCACATAGCTCATAAGCAGATTCTGGGTGATGTAGCAATTGTCTGTCTTTCAAGAAGTTGCTTCCAGCTTTCATGTTTGTAAAGGCAAGCTTGCAAGAGTATCCCCAAAATAATGAATTCGGTGATGCGCTGAAGGGTAATAGTGATATCTTACTCGGGTTATTCCTTCCAACACTCCCTGTCAGAGCAAGGGGTTCTCCACAGTGAAGCGAAATCTGGAAGGCTCACAGCGATCTCGCTGTACCCTGTGCTTTTCCATTGCTCCTGATGTGCAAGTTTGTTCTTGGAGGGGTTCATGTGGAGCCCTGCAGGACTGGGCCTAAAGTTTTCCAGTTGTGTTTCCAGGGAAGTCTCCTTCCTTTCCTCCTTTCGCCCTTTCCCTTTGGCTTTCTCACCAGCATAAATAAAATTCTGGAAATCTTTCTTTTCCTTTTTTTTTTTTTTTTTTAATTCTTTTGACTGCATTAAAAGTTGGTTCTTAGCCTCTGACAGCATGTTCTTCCCCCAGCCCCATGTTCACCAGAGTTGAACTGCAATAGATAGACTATGGAAGTAATTTTATAAACATATATAATTAGCTATTACAGAAGATGCTATGGGTGGGAACCAATACCAAGGAAATTTTACAGTCCTAAATTTGAGATAAGGGTTTAATGTGAGATTGAGGAAGGAGAAGCCTTTGTAAAATCTCAGGTCTCTTAAGTATTGGCTTTTTAGAAGGGGATAAAGCTATACTTTAGTAAGTGTCATCGCTCCATTACTTCTTTCTTCCAGTGCTTCCAGAAAACTTAAAAAAGTATCTTTAACTGTATTAGTCAACTTTGGAAAGGAAAAATTATAGGAAGTGTGTTATTGCATGAACTGTGTTTTAAGTTAGTGGTGGCTAGCAAAGATAAAGACTGAGATGCATAAAGCTTTCCAATTAAAATTCAGTGCTCTTACTGTCAAGTTGGTGTAAGATTGCTGTAGTAGTTAATTTCAGTTGTGGAGGCTTATTCACAACAGTTTGTGTCATCTTTTTTTTTTTCTGTGGGATGTAAGAGAACAAGTTAGACCTCTTGCTTTACTTATTTTTATTATCATATAATCTAGTGGTCCCCTCCTGAAAATACAACCGTGCAGTTTTACAGTCGGCAGTAGGGGCTGTAAAACTAGGCGGAGAAGGTTTTGACTTCATTCTTAAAAATTTGTGTAGCGTACGATACGGGAATGTGAGATGGGTTGGGAGCAGACCCTTTGTGTTGTTGGATGCCTGATGCACAGTGGTGTGCTCGCTGGTGCAGGCTGGACAGGGGGAGCAGGTGAAGGTTGTGAGAAGGTACAGCAGAGAGGGAAAGGCGCTTGCCCCATGCTAGCCAGCAGGTCTGCAGCACACATGGAGGTAGGACACCGTATCTGAGTCCCAGATATTGTGTCCCTGGCTTCTCTCCTGGACCGTTGTGTGTGGTGCTTTAAATCTCCAGGGCTTATGCTTTCCCATAATGACTGCTGTCAGCTTGAGAGATTGTCTTAATTGTTAGTAGAATAAAAACTGGGGAGAAAATGGTTGATGTGCAATACTTGGGGAGGGTTTATAGCTCTTTGTTTTCCTGTCCTGCTGCTATCAGCAGCACAGGAGGGTGCTCTGGCAAACTCCTGACCAGTTTCTTCACTGCAGCCAGGTGACTAGTCTCCTTGAATTCACTGAAGAGTCCTGTCACGCTTATGGTTGAGGGAGAGATACTTGATGATGGTGTCAGGGCTTGACTGACTAGGCAGCAGACATATGAAAAGAAAGAAACTTATTTTACAGGCAGCGTAAACAAGGGGATAGCTTTTTTTTTTTTTTTTCTCCTGATCTCTGTTATTACGACAATTCTGGTTGCTGCTTGTAACAACAGAATAATGGAGGAAGCTGGAAATGGGGTAGGTGATTGCAATTTCGTGCATTGCTGCACTTCCATGGGCATGTGCAGAGTGGCTTCTGTGCCTTTCAGGTGTGTGTAGTCCAGTGGCTACGACAAATGGCTTTACAAATAATTTCTCTTGTGTTTCCTGACACTTGAATCTGATCTTTTGCCATGTGAAGGAGCATGTTGTTGGGGACAGCATCATTCCTCCTCTGCCAGTCTGCAGTGATCTCCCAGAGTTGCAGGTCCAAGGGGAAAGATTTGATGATTTTATTCATTGTTTGAGTTATTCCAGCTGCTTGGCGTGGCTCAAGCAGTCCCCTAGTGCTGGCAGGGTTGTGAAACACTGTGGAGATCCTGGAGGGGGAGATCATTTTGGGAGAAAATGGGGGGGAGAGTATGATGTGAAAAGGAAGGTGAAGAGAGAAAGCAAGTGTTAGGATTTTTTTTTTTTTTTAAAAAAAGGGATATGAGATAAGTATCATGAAACTGTTGACTAGCTGACAGCATGATTGTTCCATGAAATCTGTCTGAAACGAGATTGACTTGCAACTTGGTTTGCATTGTAGGTGCTGCAGAGTTTCAGCTTGTAATTTCCCTGACAGTAAAATTTCTTAGTCTTCTGTCTTTTCAGCTGCCTGTCATATTTGCTCAGCAGAAAATAAAAAGTTGGAAGTGATATATTTATGTTTAATCTGCAGCTGGCAGAGGGGGAATGATACTGTGAGGACTCAGTGCAGGGATAGCACAGATTTAAAAAACAGGACAGTGAAGGCTTCTGCAGCTATATCATGATAGGTTTGCTGGCTAGAGCTGTACTTCCATTTGAACATCCTTTTTGTTCACTTGAGTTCAAACCCTCCATCTTTACCTCTGCCCTGCACCAGTGCTTTTTTTGGTTTTGCCTCTGTAGTCCTTCACAGCCATCTCAGTGATCCTCCTCCTCCGCTGAAGGAGGGTTCTCCTTGGTCTCCCTCTAATCTCAGCTTGCAACAGGTCACTTTAGATTAGTCTTTGGGAGAATGATTTCCTCCTTGTAGCACATCTTAAGACCTGTAGTCCCTTCAAAAGCCCTGGGTCTCCTTGCTGCCTGTGCATCTGGCCTGCAGTGCTGCAGTATGGAGGGGAGACGCTCCTGATGCCCAGCACAAGGACTCCTCTTGGTCCAACCGTTGGGAATGCTGCTGTGTCCAGGAGGTTTTGCTTTGCCTCTGGTTTAGCTGTTGGGGCAACTGTATGCTGGCACTTATAAAACGAATGGAAGAGTCCCTATTTTAAAGACAGATGGTCCTCAGCCCTTGTGCTTGAGCTGCTGACAGAAGATTTTGGTCTCCTCTGTTTCCTTGAAATGATCTTCTGCTAGCTCACTGGGAAAGCAGATGTTATTGCTTTCCTCCACCCCCCCCAACCCCCCCCATTCTCTTGATCTTGTAGGAGTTGCAACTTCTATGTATTTGCAGATGTTAATTTTGTGTGTGTGTGTTCCTTCGTGGGTCTGGGGAGGAGACCTGCTGGCTAGAGGAAGGTGAATTTTTTACCACACTCCAGCAGCTTTGAGTTTTGAGTTACAGCAATGTGTCCTGCGTTTCACGCTTGCGATCTTACTGCTATTGGTAGTAATGCTGTCTCTTGGAAAAAAAATCAACAAATTGTAAAAAATCAGTGACTGGTTCAGTCAACATTTGTACAGCTTTGTAAAGATTTTCTGGAAGACCTCAGTGGCCTAACAGAAAGTTGTGGGCAGAACAGGTTAGCCTGTGTCAAGATGTCCTATGAATACTCCCATGGGTATCAAATTTACCCTGGAACAGTAGTCTCAAGCTTTTAACTTGGTTTTCACTTTGTAGCTTGTTTCTTGTGCTTTCAGGTGTGCAGCCTGTACGCAACTGCCATGGTGTGGCTTGCCCCAAGCTTATAACTTGTGCTTTGCCTAGACTCTCTCCATTCCGTGATACTAACTGTAATTGGTCTTGGGTTCTGTTGTACGGGCTTGGTGGTTTTTGTTCTGTTGACACAGTGTCTACAACAATGGGGTCCCTGTGCATGACCGGAGTTCTAGGTTTAACAAGAATAATAACAAGAATTGGCCAGATCTTTGTGACCTCTGATTAACTAGTGGAGATACGGAACATCATGGTCTGAATGCAGATCACAGCAAGCGTATTTTCAAAAGTTAGCAGCCCCGCAAGCTGCACACTGCTGCTGTCAAAGCAGAAAGGGCAGGGAATGACTTGGAGATCCTAACCTTCCATTTCACCTTTGGAGATGTTCTAGCTTCTGTTTGAAACACACTGTGAAGCAAAGGAAGTCTTAATTGCTTCTGTCTTTGATAGGAGTGGTCTCTACATAATAATTGTGGAGGCTGGTACTGGAAGCTATTAGGCTGGTTTCTGCCATCAACAGTTTGCTGGGTTTGTCTTAAAAGATGTATCTGTGCTGAGTGCTGTTGAGATGGAAGTGCTTTAAGACTTGTGTAAGCATTTCTTACAAGCTCATTAAAAGATGGTCAGAGGTAGTTGTTTTCTTGCTACAGCAATTTTGAGTTTCAACCAGTTTCTCTCTTTTCCTCTTTTTAATTTTTCTTTTTTTTTTTTTTTAAAATGCAGATCAACTTGAACGTGTGTTCTTGCGTCTTGGCCATGCAGAAACAGATGAGCAGTTACAGAACATTATTTCCAAATTCCTACCCCCTGTTCTCCTCAAGCTGTCCAGCACACAGGAAGGAGTTCGTAAAAAGGTAAGGCTGCAATTTACTGTAATGGTATGTTGTCCTGATCAGGGAGAAGGATATGCCCCTGATGTATCATAATTTACTATACTTGGATGTCCTCTGTGGATAAATTTACTCTTTGAGCCCTCTCTCAAACATGAGAATGGGTTTATTACAACTGTTAGGGCTTAAAGAAAAGAGTCATTGCTTGTATCACCAAAGTCTTTTGCAGATGTGTGGAGGCTGCATTTGTTTCCAGTTGAGGCCAGCTAGCTATTACTTAGTCTGAGACCAAGACTTACTGCCATAGAGGTGGTTGCCGTGGCTTCCAGGTTAGGACTGTTGTGTATCTACCTGACACACGTGGAGCAAGCTTGCCTCTATGTGTGGAAGACCATGAAGACATACTCATTGATGTCATTCACCTATCTGATAACAGGAATAAGAGCAAGGACCAAACAATTTTGAAGATGTGCACTTGAAGCTGTGAAGAAAGGCATCCAACTAGCTAGTGAAATTTCTTAGGGTGGTTTTATATGATATTTTTTCCATAAACTGGAATGTGTTGTCTGTATTTTTTGGAGTGTTGTGAGATTCAGGAAAGGGGAGGGACTACTCCTTTGAAAATTAAATTTTAAGAGGCCTCTCAAAATCACACAGTGTTCTCATGGTGTATTGTAGTTTTTGTGTTAGAATAAATAATGAAATAAAACCTGTTTCTTCTTCTGCCTTCTATGTGTTTAAACTATAGATTTTTATTTATACAAGATGATGATAATATTATAAGCAATTACAGCACTTCCCTGCACTTCTTGGTATTTATCAAATTCATTACAGTCAAGGAAACTACCCTGAACTCTGCTCTTGCTGTATCAGTGAAGGGAAGTCGATGCTATCAGTATTCTGTTTTCATAATAAATTCAAAATGTAACAAGAAGGCTCTGTATGTGTTGATTATTTTTTTGGTGGTATTTTTTACATATATTTCAGTTTACATATTATTTCAAAATAATTTATCAGTGAGAGAGAGTGTGGAGGGCAAGACTTTTTTTTATTCTAATGAAAATCAGTGAAGACTTACGGTGGAGTGCAGGTAAATCTGTTCAACGTGCACATTGCCTTTTTCTGTTTCTTACATCAGAACTCAGCTTTTCAGTCTTCTACTTGCTTTTACTTTGCCGTTAATCTGGTGGGGAAATNCGTGCACATTGCCTTTTTCTGTTTCTTACATCATAACTCAGCTTTTCAGTCTTCTGCTTGCTTTTACTTTGCCGTTAATCGTTAATCTGGTGGGGAAACGTCTTAAGAAGTCTGATGTGTTTTCAAATGCTAATGACTTTTAAACACAAATACTTAGCTTTCCAGTGCTAATTTTGCCTGGTGGACAACAAAGAATGTGCCTATTGTTCAACTCCAGCCTCAAAATCATGTTAAGGCCATGTAAATAAAACAAAAACATATGTTTTTTACATGAGCACTCAGACAATTGGGAAACTAATCTAATAAAGTAGATGAAATAGAATGGAAAGAGAAGGACAAACTTTTTATTCAGCCAGTGCCTGACTATAGGCAATGACAAAACTCTGCCTTCCCATGTCATTTCTCTCTCCTATGATTATTGTAGTGGTTAAAAAAAAAAAAAAAAAGACAGATTGAATTGACAGTGTAGCTTTTGAGTAGTATGGGTGTACAAGCAAAAAAGAACATCTGTGTGTTGTCAGCATACAGCTAAAAAAAAAGATTGAACTGACAGTGTAGCTTTTGAGTAGTATAGGTGTACAAGCAAAAAAGAACATCTGTGTGTTGTCAGCATACAGCTGAAGCGTAGATCAATACAGTTGTTCAAGGACTTCCTTTCACCCAACTTTAAAAGCACAGTGTAGTTTGTTCAGTACACCAGATGAACTGACTACACTTTAATTTTACTCTGAATCCCCAGACTAAGTTTCTCCTTAAGTTTGTACTACTAGAATGGAAAGGGGAGATTAAAATTCCATTTTTCGTCCTCCTGCCTTAACATACTGCTTTGTTGGTCTTATCTCTGCCCTTAATTTTGTGACCGTCAGGTCAATATTACTGCCTCATTCAGTAATTTGAACTCATTGTCCTCGCGCATTTTCAGATCTAAGATGTAGTCTAGATCATAGAATCATAGAACTGTTTGGGTTGGAAGGCACCTTAAAGATCATCTAGTTCCAATCCCCTGCTGTGGGCAGGGACACCTCCCACTAGACCAGGTTGCTCAAAGCCCCATCCAGCCTGGCCTTGAATACCTCCAGGGGTGTGGCCTCAACAACTTCTCTGGGCAACTTGTTCCAGTGTCTCTCCACTGTCACAGTATAGAATTTCTTCCTGATACCTAATCTTAATCTACCCTCTTTCAGTTTAAAGTCATTCACCCTCCTGCTATCAGTATGCTCCCTAATCAAGAGTCCTTCCCCAGCCTTCTTGTAGGCCCCCTTAAGTACTGCAGGCTGCTATGAGGTCTCCCTGGAGCCTTCTCTTCTCCAGGCTGAACAACCCCAACTCTCTCAGCTTGTCTTCATAGGAGAGGTGCTCCAGCCCTCTGATCATCTTCGTGGCCCTCCTCTGGACTCGTTCCAACAGGTCCATGTCCTTATGTTGGGGGCTCTAGAGCTGGATGCAGTACTCCAGGTGGGGTCTCACAAGAGCGGAGCAGAGGGGCAGAATCACCTCCCTTGACCTGCTGGCTGTGCTGCTTTTTGATGCAGCCCAGGATGCAGTTGGCTTTCTGGGCTGCCAGTGCACATTGCCAGCTCATGTTGAGCTTCTCATCCATCAACACCCCCAAATCCTTCTCCTCAGGGCAGCTCTCAGTCCTTTCTCTGCCTGGCCTGCATTTGTGCTTGGGATTGCCCTGACCCAGTTGCAGGACCTTGCCCTTGGCCTTATTAAACTTCATGAGTTTGGCACAGGCCCACCTCTCAAGCCTGTCGAGGTCCCTCTGGGTGGCATCCCTTCCCTCCAGCATGTCAACTGCTCCATATAGCTTGGTGTTATCAGCAAACTTGCTGAGGGTGCACTCCATCCCACCATCCATCTTGCCACCAAAGATGTTAAATAGCACCAGTCCCAGTACTGATCCCTGAGGAACACCACTTGTCACTGGTTGCCACTTGGACATTGAACTGTTGATCGCAATGCTTTGAGTGTGGCCATCCAGCCAATTCTTTATCCACCAAGTGGAGGGACATTGTGCGGGACAGTGTCAAATGCTTTGCACAAGTCCAGGTAGAGGATGTCAGTTGCTCTTCCTTTATCCACCAACGGTGTAACACTGTCGTAGAAGGCCACCAAATTTGTGGGACACAATTAATGAAGCCATGTTGGCTGTCATAGATTACCTCCTTATTTTCCACGTGCCTTAGCAGAGTTTCCGGGAGGATATTTCCAGATATGTGGATAAGCTTTCAATGCCTATACCTTCTTAATCCATTTACTCTGAAAAGGTAATCCCTCTTCAGGCCACAGTTTGACAGGTGGGTTGAATTCAACTGTAGGATGTCTTCTGCCAAATCAGTTACTCCTAGCAGTGTCACACAAAGAACTAATCCATGGTAAATTCATTCTGCTGGTTAAGATGTGCTCCAAGAAGTAGCGATGCACTGACAGCATTTGTGCCAGACTGGATACTGTGTCCCTTTATGCCGCCCATGTGAAGCCAGCAAAAACGTAAGAAGTAATCATACTCACAAATGCAGTCATTTGCTTGATTCAGGTCAGGTGAGTAATGCTGGATGAGATCCTTAGTGCATTGGTTTGATATTAGTGATTAGAGAAGCTAATCCCTCATACATACCCAAATCCAGCCATGTCTTTTTTTTCACCAGCCACCATGGGTAATTTCAACAGGTTCCTCAAACTCTGTCATAGTTGTATGTTTCTCTTCCTTCACAAAAAAGTGTGTGCAGACAGGTTATTTCCTCTCTAAAATAATAGGAATTTGTGACTGCTGTTATAGTAAAGTTGCAGCAGCAAAATTTGGTAGCTGTCAGCATTACTTAGTTTGTCAGTTTATCTCTGGTCTCAACCACGTGCTTGTGGTCGGCTATGCAGTTTCTCTAGATTAGATCTGGACATTATTTTGCTTGATGCCTAGTCATGGAGTGGAGGCAAAGATGTTGTCTTAGCTTATATGCAGCTCAGCAAGCATGTGGTTCTGCAGTTTCCATGACAAACTTCAGTGACAGCGATTAGGCTGCTTTTTCACCATACTATGACCAAGGTAATGAGCCATCAAAAGCACAGGACTGTGTGCCCACACTGACTTTTTGACTTGAATTGCTTGAAGTCAGCATGCATCTGAGACTGTCGCTGTCCGGTTTTACTGGGGCTAAGCTGACTCTGTTTAATGTCACATATATTTTTGCACCACCTTGCTTGAGAATCTGCTCGGTTTTGTGAGCGAGATGCAGGTGTTCAGTGTCATTTCTCAGAACCCATCGTTCCAGAGTGGAGATTGTCTGTAGTTTTTCAAGTTCCTCCATTCAGTTATGGTATCTCTTTTAGTGGATTTGCAAATGACACTTTGTTGGTGCTATGCTAAGAAACTGCTTCATGGCTTTGAAGAATCATGGGATAATTCAGCTTGGAGGGGACCTCAGAAGGTCTCCGGACCAACCTCCTGCTTAAAATGGTCCATTACAAGTTCATACCAAGATGCAGAAGGTTTTATTGAGGTGGGTCTTGAAAACCCTCCAAGGATAGAGATGGCACGAACTCTCTGGGCCCCTGCTGCACTACTTGAGAGTCCTCATCACGAGAAAATACCACTCTGCACCTCTCTTGTTTCAGTGCCCTCTGGCCCCTGCTCAGCTTGCTGTCCACCAGAGCCCAGGGCCGTTCCCGCAGAGCTGCTGCCCGGCCCCATTGGCGTTGCTGCCAGGGCTCTGCCTGCCCAGGGCAGGGGTGCACATTGCTCCTGCCTGACATTCACGGCGCTCCTCTTGGCTTCTCCTCTTGCCAGAAGGATTTCTGTTCTGTTTTGTTCCACTCCAAACATAGTTTTCATACACTTATTTGATAACTTTATTATGCGTGGGGTTGGTTTTTTTTGGTTTTTTTTTTTTTTTGTGTCATGAATTGGAGTTACTCTACACCCACAAGATAGAGCAGCGCTGCAGATTTCCATGCCAGGCTCAGTTTTGAGGGATAGTAACCAACTGTGTAGAAGCAACTGGGCATCCTCAGTAATCATTTCTTCCTGACATTTCTGTTGATGGCGAATATCAGTTGTGGCATGGTTTGGGACTTTTTATGTGTTTGTCTTAACAGTCATGACATGTCAAAGTGGTTTCAAGATAATACAATAAATGATGGCTGCCGTTTTCTTAGAGATCAAATAATAGGGAAACACGGGCCTGATTTGTTTATATAATAGGCCTGTTATAATAGGACTGAGGGTGATGTGTGGAGTCCAAACTAGTAAAATTAATGGTGGTTCTTTTTGTTTTCATGTCAGGTCATGGAGCTGCTGGTTCATCTGAATAAGCGCATCAAAAGTCGTCCAAAAATTCAGCTTCCAGTAGAGACATTGCTAGTTCAATATCAAGATCCTTCTGCAGTGTCTTTTGTCACTGTAAGTGTCTGTTCTTCCAAGAATAATTGCTGATTTACTTGTAACAAGCAGAATATTCTTTAAAGCTCCTGTATTTAGCTCTGTCAGTTTTTCTAGCAAGTATGTTATTGTCATGAGGCTGATGTTTTAAGAGATTTTTTTAAACTAAACTTTATAGTCTGGTGTGGCTGAAATTTAGTTTCGTAAAGCAGCTATACTATTGATTCTGTTCAAATTACTGATAATTACTCTTGATATTTCATGAATGCATGAATTGTCATTGCTTGTATTGTAGAGGATCTATTCATTGTTAGAATCTCCATTTTGCAAAGAGTTACCAATCCTTATCCTAATACATGCAGGATCAGGGTCTTCCTTAAAACATCTGTATTTCTCTGAACACATGAGAACGTGTATTTTTGTGTGTTTTTAGGGTCAGGACCTTAGCTGAGCAAGAAAAAATTAAAAACCCCTAATTTTATAGATGGGGAAACCTTACTTGATGTTTTCATTCAGTGTAGTTTAAAAAGTGAAAATGGTTTAAAAATGTCTTTGGAAAACTATGAAGACAATTTTCATTTCATCTGTGTTAGATCTATTGCAAATCACTGTCATGAAAAAAAGTGATAAAATCAGAGGGAAACTTTCTCTCCTTCTCATTTGACTATTGAGTCATGTATAGCATAAATAGAAAACATAGCATCTTAGAAACTGCTGAAGAAATATTTATACTTTAAACAGCAGTAACACAGAAATAATCTTAGATTGTCTTTAAGCAAGTGGGATTATCCAAAGTTCACCTTTTAGAGATGGCCGAGGACTTCTAGAGTGCATGTGCTCTGTAAAGCAGTAAAAGAACTGTCTTGTTTGAGGACAAACTTGACATAAACGGTACTTTTGGCTGGACATGTCAAAAAACTGTTTTCACTCATCTATCTGAGTGATGCATGCTGTTTTGTGCAATGAGGCTTCATAAAATTTTAACAACTGCCAGCTACGAAGAAGTGTGATTTTTCCCACTTCAACGCTTCTTTCAACCGGGTCATTGAATACATAACTCTTATCTCTACAGTTCTTGGCTGAATTTGGATCAAGAAGATAGCTGTTAGATAGTCCAGTGTTCAGTATTGCTCTGCTGTGCTGTCCTATCACTGGGGTCTGTTTGGATAGCATTTGCAGCTTTTAATTATGATTATTTAGAAACACATTTTCTAGAGAAACCTTGCCTATGCTGCTGACTTGGTTTTATTCAATATTGCTTTCCATTTTATTTTGGAAATTGGGAAGAGAGAACATTACATTTGCTTTCCTTGAAGCTGTTGCTCAGGTAAAGCTGCTTTTGGTGAAACTGGCAGCGAATAAGATAAACTAGAGAGGGTTTTCCTCCTTTTAAAGTGGAGGCTCAGCAAGACCTACTCAGAAAACACTTGCTAGGCATCCTCTTCAATAGCTGTCAGTCCGATGCGCCTTAGAATTAAGGAACTGGTCTTCCAAAACATATGTTGTTTCCAATTATGTAACGCAACATTCAAGAAGAGTTTAAAGAACAGATGTTTCTTTTGCACTGTTGTAATACTGTGTGTTTTTTCTACCTACCCCTTTAGAATTTTACCATAATTTATGTTAAGATGGGATACCCCCGCCTGCCTGTAGAAAAACAATGTGAATTGGCTCCAACTCTTCTCACTGCAATGGAAGGGAAACCTCAACCACAGCAAGACAGGTATAACTAGCTTATTCTTGGAGGCAATTCTGTTGGTATCGTTTTAGTAAAATAATTTGTATCACTTGATAAAATATTTTTTTCCTTGGTGATATCTTCATTGCTTAGGATGTTCTTGGCTTGGACCATTTGGATCAGCAATTCAGTAGTTCGGGTGGTACAAAGAATTCATATAGTCTAATGTAATAATATACAGGATCTGCAGCAGCAGACTTTCTGTAGGATGAAGATATGCCTGTCCATATCCCCCATCTATCTTCATCAAATTCTAGTTTACAGCTTAAGGCCAGACCTGCAGTAAATACCCTCTGTGCAACAGGAATAGCCGTAAATGTCTCAAATTGGCCACTCTAAATTGTGGGATAACCAAAATTCCTACTCACTTGAAACACGAAGTTATAATGAATAAAGACTGAAGCTGGGAACTGTTGTGTACTAAGAACTCATAGAAAACTGTTAATTATGGACCTGCTTCTTATTTACATTGAGGTGGGTTTCCACCATGCTGGCACTGGAAAATGTCAATAAAATTGTGTCTTCATTCACTCTACATTGCTGTGACAGTGTGAAGATATTTTTAAAATTACCTTACTGAAAGGTCTTGCAGTAAAATCTTGCTTCTGTTCATAAGATAAGTGTGAAAATACTTTATTGTCTTCTCTCGAACCATGGTTTGCCCTGCCCAAAAAGCAAGTACCTGAGTGAAGAGAGTTTTGGGAAATATGGCTGTACTTGTGTGTAATCAATATATTTGTCTGTGTGCACTCTTTGGTGAAGCTGAATAGTGTTGATCAACTTCTGCTCTAGGCAGACTCAGATTTAAAACTGCATTTCTTGTGAATGAGACAGTCCTGGACTGTGTTTTGTGCCGTAATTACAAAATGTTAAAAGTCTGGACAAAGGCAGTGACGTTATCTCTCCAGATGTGTGTGTGTACGTGCACGGAGGTGTATATGTTCTATTTCAAGTGCAAAGTCTGATTTGTCTTCTGCCTTCCGTTTTTAAGTACATCAGGTGGCAATCACTGGATTGTGAATCAGTTTAACTTCTGTTACGATTTTTTTGGCTATTAAGGACCAGGTTTATTGTTAAAGGTTTCTCTGTTGAATGTTAAGAATGAACAGGTGTGTATTTTTTAAATGGTTGCAGTAAACATAATTGTTTTTCAGCCTAATGCATCTTCTAATACCAACCCTTTTTCACATGAAATACCCTGCTGAACCACTGAAAGCAGCAGCTTCTCCATTTAATCTTGCTGAAAAACCAAAGACTGTACAGCTGCTTTTGGACTTTATGTTGGATGTTCTTCTTATGCCTTATGGGTAAGTGAGAGTTAATACCGGTCTTCTCTAGTATTGGTGTGTTCTTTATGTGTGAAACATTGCAAACCGCACCCTTGGAAACTCATTTAAAATACGCTGTTATTTCCTAGCTGGAATGAAGCGAGTTACATATTTCAGTGAGATACAAGACAGGGTTCTAATTTTAAGAATGGGATCACCATCTTCCTTATTTAACAAAATGTCTTTTTTTCTGCTTAATTAGGTGTTATGCTATTCTGTCCTTGACCTCTTTTGGGATCAAAGTGAAGCTATGAGGCATGTGAGCTATCTGTTAAATAACCAAACCTTTAAAATAGAAGCCAGATCAAAATGTGTGCTTATCTTCCTGCAGTTGAGTTTTAAGGCTTATTCCTCCAAGGTCATAAGCAAGCATAATCTTTGAAAACTTGTGCTTTCCAGAATTGAACCTTTAGTAACAAGGTTTCTCTTTCACCTGTTTTGTGATGAAAAATGTGTAACTGTAATGGTGTGTCTTGGTGTGAGCACTGTTTCTGGGAGCAAGAATGATTTACAGAGCTACTTGAATTTACTGATCGCCGCTTGTTAGGAATCTTCTAGTGTCTAAAATCAATACTTTCTCAAAATCTATTTTCCACTAACTTTTTTAGTGTCTTTTTATTGCTAGGGGAGCTTTTGCTTTGAAAGAAAATAGAAATAATTTTAACAGTATAACGCATTTCTTTTTTCTGACAGTTCATTGATTTCCATAGGATTTTTCTGAGCACCTATCTCTTGATCACCCAAGTGGATTAACCTAAAGGAATGACTCTTAATATAGTGAACGTGTGGTGTTTCTCCTCGTAGCTTTGCTGGAGGCTGTGCTCCCATCAGATGTTGTGGGGTCGCTTACTTACTGTTTGAGTGTGTAGAGTCTTGCACCTTATAGTTTAAAACACCTATCCTGCTCCTGTATTCACAGCTCACGCTCTGCGGTTTGCCCAGGGTTATGCTCTTAGCTTCACCCCCGCACCGCTGTGGCTGTAGCTTCAGCAGATGAAGTCCTTGGGCTTTGCAAGGAGACTTCACTTCCTTCCGCGCCTTTGTTCTCTGGCCAAGCATGACAGTTTTGAAATACTCAGAGACACCATGAGGGTAGGGCTGAAGGTTTCATTTTCTTTCCAGAAGGTGCTCAGAGAGTGTCTTCAGCTAGCCTGTGGCTCTGGGTGTCTGTCTCTTAAAGTCTTGTTCCCGGGGTGAGAGCATTTGCAGCTCTTTACAGCTAATTTATGCCTGGTAGAACTTGCTCTGTCATTGCCCAGTTGTGAATTAGCCTTGCCAGTCTGCATGCAGTAAAACAACCTGAAACCCTAACTGTAGGGCTTAAACCTCATAATCAAGTTCAAGTGTTTAAAGTTTTAACTAGTGAGACTTGGGGTGAATGTTTATCCTTATTGTTGAGACTGTTTATTTCCTTTTGTTGCCTGGGCGCTGAATGCAGAACAGACTATGGCTGTCTGGAGCAAAATAATTCTTGTTGGTCTCTGCACTCCAATTCTGATGCCATCATATGTTGAGCAGCTTCCAAGAATACACAGAGAGGTGGAGTGGCTTTTGTGAGAGTATGGAGATGTGCGCAGGGCAGTTGACTAGCAAGTCTCCAAAAAGACTTAAGATCTGTAAACTTTACTTTTATGGTCTTGTCCTGGTTTGAGCGACACAGGACTAATTTATCTTCCAGTGCTTGGGAAAAACTGCGCTTCTAGAAGACTCTAGTGTGTGAATTTGGGAATTCTTTATAGCCAGCTATGGTGTGTGGGTTTCAAAGTCTCAGTGTTTTCGAGCTCGCCAGGTGCAGGGGTGAGGAGGAGTGAGACCCGGGCACTTGGCCCAAGCTGGCCAACAGGATTATTTCATACCATCAACATCGCAGTCACTATAAATTAGAAAGTTTGCTGTGCAGTTCTCTCTCTCCCTTGATGGCGGCAGTCCAGAGAACTGCTTGCCCAGTGCTGGACCCCTGAGCCCTTCCCTTCCTCCGAAGCTGTGGCGCTTGTAGTGTCCCACATTTGCTGTCCGCTGTTGGGAGTGCACAGCTTCTACTGACAGAATGGGCTGAGTACAATCCTTGTATATTTTGTATTGGTATTGGGATCAATATTGGTTCTTTGGTGTTACTAATGTTAATTATCTAGTCTTATTCTATTCAATCTGTTTATATTTCAACCCCTTGGTGTCCTTGTTTTTTCCCCAATTCCCCTTCCTGAGGTCATCGGGTGATAGCGTAATTGTCTAAATGACAATAAATTCTTGTGGGTTCCTCAAACCATAACAGTTTTTTTCTTTCCTTCAGCCCAGCGCTAAAACTGCCGTTTTCCAAGACAATATTTTATTTTTTTATTTATTTATTATATCACGGATTGTTTCCTGCCACTTCATTGTGTTGCATACGCTTCATTATTTCCATTGTTAGGTTTACATTTTTCATAGAAATCATACATATGTTGTTAAAGCTTTTAGTGTAAGTTTCTTGAATGTAGTACTGTCTGAGTATTCACTTCTAATACACAAGAGATCATTCTTTCTGGTTTTGTAACCTGACATAACTTTTCAGAAGTTCCAGTGGACCCTTCCATTACCTAACTGAGCTTTGTTTTCAAACAGTTATAGTGAGATTGCTATGGCTCTTGCAGAATATGCTGGGATAACTGGTAGCTGAGCCTCAACTGAGTGAAATTCTGTCCTGTGTCAGAGTCATGGGATTAATTAAAGAAGAATACATGAATTTGGACAGGTTATGTTTGTTCCTCCATTCCAGCCTCTAATTCAGCTGGCAATGTGGATTGGTAAAGCCTCTAATGAAACTCCTTCCCACCTGCTTAGGTTCGTATTGAATGAATCTCAGAGTCGACAAAACATGCCCTCGGCCCAGGGCTCTTCATCCAGTAGTGTGGGAGGTCCTGGAATCCCTCAGCCACCTCCAGGGATGAGCTTTTATGCAGCCAAAAGGGTCATTGGAGACAGCCCATGGACACCAGAGCTACTGGAACAGGTACTTGCTGTGGGGCTGGTCCTCAGTGAACTGGGGGTGGTAACAGGGATAGCTACAGACTGAGGAATGGAAAGCTGAAGGGAAAATACGTGACTAATTCTAACCAGGTTACTGTGAGGGATTTTATTGAGGGACTTCACCTGATGCCTTAAGAAGCTTTACGACGGTGAGATGGGGTGGGAGGTGCCAGCAGTTCTCAGAGCTGGTTAGGAAGCAGCCACGACTGTAGGCTACTCTTCTGTTTTCCTTCTAGAGAAGGTTGCAAAACTCTCTTACGTTGACAAAGTGTCCCTTTTTAGCAGACAAGTAGCAGAGTATCCCTAATTGTAATGCTGATACTACTGCTGGGCGCTGCTAAAGAGATGGAGAGCATGTGGACTTCTCCTTAGCAAGCAGAAGCCATCACTTCAGAGGGCTGAACTGCTATGCTTATTGTAACTTGCTCTCTTGTCAGTAACACTGCCTTTACCTTCCCCACTGTTAAACAGTGTAAGCTGGGGATAGTGAAGTTCATTGAAGCTGAGCAAGTGCCAGAACTTGAAGCTGTTATACACCTGGTTGTGGCCTCCAGTGATACAAGACACAGCGTTGCCACCGCAGCAGACCTTGAACTAAAGAGCAAGCAAAGGTACAACTTTGGGCGTTTGGAAAAGACGGTGCTAGTGTTCCTAACAAAGCCAGCTGCAATTACTGTAGTGCTCCAGAGAGACTGTACTCTGGAAGGAGGAAGGCTGCAAGTCCCACACGTACCTGCGAAGCTGTCATGTGTTCATATGGGGCTGTGAATGGTGTGGCTCACGGTCTTGCAGCTGGGAACGTCACTTGGCTCTGGAGCTGACAGCTTTAGCTGACTGTTTTCAGTCATCTTTGGTATTGCTTTTGAGCCATTTGCTTACTCCTTAGTTTTCAAATTGCCCTCTGTGGATTATTGATGCTCAATAACACCTTATTAAGTGGTTCACAGCTGGTCAACTTACCTATATTGTCTTTCCCAGAAAAGCATTATTTACTGCCTTTATTAAGGGAGTAAAGAGACTGTCATTGCGAAGTAGACCATAGTCTTGGAAGTTCGGCAGCCACTGTTGTCTGCATTATTAAAGCTTTTGCCCATCTGGAGTCCACCTTTCATCATTTAAAGACAATGCTTCTGTCTTTAACTCATCAAGAGGCCAGAGTAATTGCTGTTGGCACTGTTTGCTGAGTCATTGATTGTGCAAGGTTTGCTGGCTCATGTAGACGCCTGCCTTTGAAATGTGTAGGTGGCTTCTGTGTTACTGGAAGTATGGGACTATTTAACTTGGAGTCAAATATGTAATGTGAAACCTTTTCTATTCACGTCTATTCATGTGCCTCAATCATGGCAGGGGAGATGATTCTAATAAGTGACGACAGCCTGGATAAGGAGGGCAGTCTCTCCTTTGCTGCGTGTCTCATCTTTCCCTTTGTGTTGGTATTCTTTGCCTGGAGAGCAAAATACACGTGCAGACAAAGTGCATGTTAATATGCAATGTTAAATGTCTTTTATGGGAAATACATGCTACTTCATAGCTCACTTGTTTGGAAATCAGTTCCTTTACTGAAAGAAAGAGATGGTTCTGTCTCCTTCACTTTTTTGAAGCATGCATGCTTAACTTTTCGTTTTCTGTGGGGTGTTTTTTGGGCACACGTGTGTGTGTTCCAAACAGTCTCGTCAATAACTAGCATTGGATGGTTATCGTGGGCAGACAGGCTTTTCTGAGAGACCAAGATGAAATAGTCCTAGAGTTAAAAATGCCCTCTTCTCAATTGAAATGCCAAAGCACCGAGGTTGAAGAATGTGGAGGAATTTCTTAACAGATGACCATTCTGTATTCAGTTGGTAGACTACCATGGTTGTATGTCTTGTTTCAGTGGGAGAGAAGGGAGCATGTAGGTTTCTCACAAATTATTTTGAATCATATTGTCAGAATTTGTAGGTGAAATTTGTAATCACTTCACATTCTTCATGATTATATATTATGTGGATGTGGGAGGAGTGATTAGAAGTCAAATTGGATCTCTTAAAACTCTGAACATGATGCAAAAAACTGTAAAGCATATTTTTAAAATTATCAAAGGTCGAAATCATAACATGTTGGTGTTCGATGTATTTTTTTCTTTAGTTTAATTGACTGGAACAATCCTGCTATCATCAACAAAATGTATAAAGTGTACCTTGGGGATATACCACTGAAAACCAAGGAGGTAAGGTTTGCCTTCAGAGTTGCATACCTGCTTACTTTCTGAAGCTGTAGTTTTAGTTGCCTTATTGTATTTGGAGAAGACATGTACGTATTTCTTAAATCTATCACGTTCTTTGATTTCTGCTTTCAATGAACATTTTTGGTACTGAATGATTTTTTCTCTGTCCCACTGTTCTGATTTGCAGTAGAAGGTAATTTAGCTAACTTAAAAGTACTGCTGTCGAAGGATGCACTATATTATTTCAACTCTGTTTCTGACAGGGATCTGTTCTGAAACCAGAAATGAAACGAGAGTCAGTCAGCACCCGTGTTAAATTAAAGATAGTTCCTCATCTTCTGCGATCCAGGCAAGCTGCAGAAACGTTCCCAGCTAACATTCAGGTAATGCTTATGTTCCTAAGCCACTCTTCCTAATAAGCTTGAGTTCCTCCAGTATTTAGGGAAGGAAAGCACTGTTACTGATGACAGTGTTTAAAGAAGAAGAGGAATTAGAAAACCTTTGAAAGTGAGGCCAGACACTCTCTCATCTACTCTTTATTCCTTTTGGCCAGGTGGTTTATGATGGACTCTTTGGTGCAAACACAAATGCAAAACTGAGAAGTCTGTCCCTGCAGTTTGTGCATCATATTTGTATCATGTAAGTAGTTTAGAGTGAGCACAATGTTTTTTAGCTATTTGACTAGAAGGCACTCTGTTTACTAAATATATAACTGAACTAAGGGCAAACAAAGAGTACTAGAACTGATAGAAAGTAGATTTTTTTTCTTAATCCTGAAATCTCTGTGTGTGTGTTCTTGCACATATTAAGTTGTAATTTCACAAAGTTGAGAAAAAGTGTGCTGAGAGAAGATACTTCTAAGGGGTGCAACAGATAATATTTTATTTGTTGGTTTCTCTAATTGCAGTTGTCCAGAAAGTAAAATAAAGCCATTGGGCCCAATGCTTTTGAATGGACTTACAAAGCTGATCAATGAATACAAAGAGGTAGGCTGAAAGGTTCTTTGTTATAGAGTTCTTCCTATGAAAAAGACAAATGAAAAGACAAATACCTTCCTGTGAAAAGACAAATACCTTTATGATGGAAACTGATAAATCTCTTTTTTGTAGTTGCCGGAAATGGCTATCAAAGGACACTTTTAAAGAAATTTTGTTGGAAGAGAGGCAAACACTTCAAAAGGCTGTATAAGAAAACTGTTTTGTTTGTTTAACAGCTATGGATAGGTGCTTGGACACTATTTGCAAAGTCTCAGGAAATAATAGTGTTGGTAATTTAAAGAATGAGGCTGGAGTAGCTTGTAGCTGCTGTTACTCATCACTGTGGAGCACAAAGGGGCCTCAGCTGCAGGTGTGTACCCCGTTGTGATAAGCAGCTGTATAGGCCTGCTTGTAATACCTTCCGTCCTGTCTGTCCAGGGGTGGTACTGCTGTGGCAAGGGTGTTACAAACAGGACCACAAATGCCTGAAGAGGTCTTTCCGGTGCCACTTCAGAAGGCAAATTGCCCATGATACTCCTACACGTACGTTGTGAAGGGTGATGTTGCAGACCTCCTCTTCTGCAGCTTTGATCCTCTTGCTGGTTCATTTGAACCGTCGGATATGACCTTCTGTCCTGAGTTGGTGTTGAACACGTGGGCCTCCCCTGCCATTGGGAAGGGCATGAAAATGGAGTGTTCAGGAGGAAGCAAGCCCATAGATAAATGTGCTGCACTGGTCATCTGTAGGCTCCGCTGTGCAAACAGCTTCCTTTGTGTCAAGCTGCTGTTTAGGGCCAGTGGAAGGGTTCTGTCCCTTTGCTACTGTTTCCTATGCTTGCTGAATCTCTCCTGAAATAAAACGCAAGTAGCTGAGATCAGAAAGGAGATTTACTTTTTGTCACAATTCATAATTTTCTGTTTCTTGTGGAAAAGCGTGCTTTCTGTGTTCCTATGTAATGCTTTTATTCTTGGATACAATTATTTTATGTTCCGGGATTCTTTGTCTGTAAAAGCCTCTTTGAGCACTTTGGAGACAGGATTTAAAGTAAACGTTTAATTATAAAATATATGCCTTTATGTATTTCTGGTTTTGCTGAATTTTATGTATTGTTTTCTCATTCAAGGATTCAAAACTGCTGTCAATGGCATATTCAGCGGTTGGAAAGCTCTCCAGGTAACTGAAGCTCCATTTAAGCAATGTGACATTGAATAATTTTTCCAGAGTAATCTGTTCCTTTATCAGCAGCAAGTTTTATGCCACCTGCCAATTTTGCAATTGACTGTACAGTGCAGAGAAAAGCATTCTTCTTGTGACATCTCCAGAGGTGTAAAAAGAAATATGGTTTTAACTGATAGCTTCCCTAGCAGTGATTAATGGCAGCTTATGAATTATGCACAGAATTTAAGGAACAGTTCCACTTTCTGGGTTGCCAGAAACATGTATTTAGGGAATGTACAGCAAAGACCAGAGGGCGTGAAGCTAGACAAGTGGCTAGTTCAGTGGTATGCTGGTGATCTAAGTGTTTGTCCATAGAATATCTCGCTTTCCAAAACTGTGTTGAGGGTGTGTGTGCTGCTCCATGATGGAAATGGATAAGATAGAGCACAATTTCTCTGCCGGCTCTGTTTTGTTTGACAGTTAAAATGTGGGATGAGGGGAAGACCAATGAAATGTGAAGCATTTCAATTTAAAAACCTCAAAACTTAATGAATTAAAATGTCTTGTTTCAGCCGAATGCCTCAGCTCTTTACCAAGGATATAGCACTGGTACAGCAGTTTTTTGAAGCTTTATGCAAGGTGAGTGCTGGCAGGGCTTTGGGAAATTGTTAATATTTTGTGCTGGTTTTGCTTAATTCTTGTCACTGCACACTGTAACGGGAAAATTCTTGGTTTTGTACTGCAGGAAGATGCTGATACTAGGCTTGCCATTCAGGAGGCCTTGTCTATGATGGTTGGAGCATACAGTAGCTTGGAAGGAGCCCAGCGTACCCTGATGGAAGCTCTTGTAGCTTCTTATTTAATAAAGGTATTTTCAGTGGAGTCAAAATTAAGTACCTTAAAAAAAGAGCTATTCATTGTTTTCCTGTTTCCTGACATTTCCTGATGTATACTTTTTGAAACAGGTCTCCCTTTTCTTACTGATTCTATTGGCGTGTCTGGGAGAAGAGTGTGTATGTATGCCCTGTTGAAATATTTTTAATATGGTACAGTGGCTACAAGAAGGGTGACAGTGCAGTTTTCTATTTGTGTTCTGTTTTGCAAAGAAACAAAGCCATTGCGATTGCGCTATATGTTTCTCATGGTCTACTCCTAAGAAGACTTTGAGAAGTAGGTGCTCCAAGGGCAGTGTCTTGTGAAATGCTTTGTAAAAGCAAGAGTTTGGTAGAAAGGATCGTTTACTGCTAAGTGGGGATCTCAGTGTGCTGTGTGATTTCTAACATTATAAAGCACCTGGGAACCTCCCCAGACCTCAGCCTTAGGACTGTAATCCAGAGTGTCTTGTTTGTGTTCAGAATTCCCCAGAGGTCTGGGTTTTCAGAAAGAATGGTTTTTGTATACTCTGTGTTTACATGGGTACTCAGGGTGACTGCGGAGGTGTATGTATTTCTAGTGGTTGGACTAGTAACTGCGTAAGAGACTATTTTCATGCTGATGACTCTTTTGCCTGGGTGCTCTAGGTCTCCAGGCAATACTGTTTTGAGACTGTCTGAACCCAGCAGAGAGAATGACCACCCTAAGCTAATGTTTCTTTTCCACCCCTGGCTGTGCTGCTCTTAAGCACAACTCTGTTTTGTTTGGATAGATGATGTATGTCATTCGTAATTTCAGAACTGCCTAGATGGACCAATTCAAATGTCTAAGAATTAGCGATAACCCTGATTTATGATTCCCAAAAATATGCCTGTATTTAATTAAACAGTTCATTCTTCACTTGTGTATATATGAGAAGCTAGCTTTTCTTTTCCCTGTCTCCTGCCATATGAAGAGTTAGCAAGAACAGTCTCTCAAAATGTCTAAACTCTTTGAGTCATGTTGGTACCAGAGGACAAAACAGATGACTGATGATTTACAAATGGTGAATGCGGGTCATTAGTGTGGTCATTTAAAACCCAACCATATGTTTGTGTCTCTTCTCTTTAAGCCTGAAGTTCAAGTACGTCAAGTGGCTGTGAAATTTGCTAGCACAGTATTCCCTCCAGATCATATCCCTTCCAGATACTTACTCCTTTTAGCTGCAGGAGACCCGTAAGTTGTTTTCCTTTCTAAGTTATCTTTTTTATATATATATATACACATACACACACACACACACACACTTGCATCCAATGTATATTTGGATGAAATATAAATGCATACATATGTGTTTATATATGTATGTACATAAAAATCACTCACTGAAAATCAAGTATGATAATTTGGAAATTAACCTTTACATAGGGCATTCTGGACAGTTCTGTGGGGAGCTGTTACTGTGCCTTATGGTAGTCTTTGGCTTGGATTCTTTTTCTTGTTTCGGATGAACTGCTGTCACTAAAGCACCTCATGTTAATGATCAGTTGCAATCGCAAAGTAAAAATGCATTAACTGAAACCACCTCTACAGGAGCTAGAAATTATTTTTTACTGGCAAATTCTATCAGTCTATTTATAGCAAAATATTTGCAAAAAGTCAGGGGCTTGCGCTTGTGAGAGTTGCCACTCTCTGCTGAGGATTAGTTGACTCATTAAATTGGAGTAATCATTTCATTTGCAGTTTTCTGTTACTGCAATTTAAGCGGTAGGGTTTTTTTCCACCTTACTTTAATTGCTCGATTTTTGATGTAACTATTGGTAACTAAGGAAAGCTAAATAGATCAATTGCAACAAATTCATTGCAGTATCAGCACTATTTCAGGAGTTGATCTTCTGCTAAGTAGATAGCAATAAACCTGGTAGATGTCAGCTGAAGCTTGAATATAGGGAGTGATGGGGAGGAGGAGCAGATAGGAAAACAAGAGTGTAGGAACCAGGAGCTGGCTGGTGGTGATCATTAGCAGGATGTAAGAGGAGCAGAAGTGGGCTGATCCAGAGTATTTTGCAGAGGCCACTCATCACTATCCTTTTTCTTCCCCCTCTCTAAAGTAAACAAATCATTAAAAGTTCAAATGCAAGCTTTTTTTCCCTTCCTTTCAAAAAAACCACTACTCATTTAAAAACTTTTCTCTCTCCCTCAGCTTCCCAAGATATCTTACTGCTCATTAAAGGCCATTTGTTCTGTGCAAATAACGTCTGTTTCTCATCTTTTCTTCTGAAAGGCGGGAGGAGGTACACGGAGAAGCGCAGAGGGTGCTGAGAACATTTCCTGGTAAAAATGAAAAGGAGACTTCTGGGAAGCAGATGCCTTCCTTCCCTGAAATGGTCCATTACATTCAAGACAAGGTACCGTACTTCTGTCCCAGGAAATGACAAATATGTGCCTGATGTATGTCTAGTAAGTGTGGTCTTCCCTTCCCTGTATCCGTCTCCACCACCTCCCTCGAGGAATAAAGTTAGCTAAAATCACAGTGAAGACCACACGTAGTATTGCATCGCCAAGATTAGAATTCATCATTACCTTCTGCTGGCAATAATTGCAAGAGATCCAAGTGTGAAGTAACAAGGAGGCAGATCCTTTGACAAATGAATTATTTTGCTTTGATGCTGTTTGTGCAGAAGATGCATGGAGCAAGGAATCCAGTGTTCAAGGGTGATAATCCAGCATGTTTCACAAACACAGTTTGCGCACAAACATGTTCTTGAAGGGACAGGAAAGTCGCTCTCTGGTTTGGCTGGTGAAAAATAATACTGCGCATAAAAAAGAAAAAAGATTTCAGAGTAGGAAAGGAGATACTGGAACAAGTGAAGAAGTCTAGTTTGTTGACTTAAAGGCATCTTCATTGCAATCTGTGGAAATATTTGCCATGTAAATAGCCTATTATGAGTCTAGTGGAATGATACACCAAAAACTGTACTACTGAGTTTACCCTCACTGTTTGCACTGAGAGATCATCTGAAGAGGTGTTAAAATCTAGTCTATGTTACACACTTCCATGTATAGTAGCTGTACTCAGCTTATAAGGTATTAAGATGATGTGGAAGGTCACTGACAATACTTTTTTCCCTCTGATAGTCTACTTTCTTTAAAAATGTTACAAGTATATAATGTTGAGCACATCTGGTTTTGCAGGAGTTCTGTGATAGGAGAACTCTCATACCTGAGAGATTTCTGGTGCAGTGTTGTGTACTCTGCTGGTGTACTCTGCTAGTCTATGAAGTACTTGAAACTTTATGGAAAAACTTGCTTTTGTCCAAAATACTGGTTATTCAAATAGATATTAAAAATTTAAGAAAGCAAGGTTGAGTTTTAGATAACACTATTAAATGCCTGTCCCCTTTTAGTTAATTTTTAAATTTTCCTTGACTTCGTAATTTTCCTTTCCTTGTAATGTCATTGAATAGCTATGGATCAGCCTAGTTTAATCACTACTGAGAAAAAGAAGATTCCCTCACTCCTGGGTGAATTTAGTCTTGCTAGAGGACTGTTGTACTTTTTCAGTTGCTAAGTGGAGGATAAACATAGTTGCATCAGCAAAATTTCGTCGACCTTTCCGACATCTCTGCTGCTCATGGGTCTGAATGTTCCACTCTTAATATACTCTGTTGTTTAGGCCTCTCACCGAATGAAAACTCCGGCTAAATATATGACTGGAACTGCAGCGTTGCCTTTCAATCCTGCCACATTTGGAGAGGTAATTGTCTGGATTTACTTCCTTGAATATGTGTACCCATATTTATTTAGAGGACAGTGTAAGAAGCTAACAGTTACCATAAGTCACCCCTACACTCTAAAATTCCTCTTTTAAACAGATGTTGGGATTAAGTCTCCGTCCTTTATCTGTCTGTCCTTAAATGGCAGTCTGAACAGGATTTTCAAGGGGGGGTGGGAGGACTGTTCCCAAGAGGGCTGCTCCACTGCTTTCTGCAGCGTACCTAGTGTAACAGCCTCCCGGAGGGAGAAACTGGCAATCCTGTGCAAAAGTCCCGTTACGCTCCTTGAGGCTGTTCTTTTCGTAGCAGATTCCCTGGCTTCGGTGATCTGTAGACACAAACGCGGGTGCGATGCAAGGTCTGTATTAGCAGTGTGTTGGGCTGTATTTGTATGCATGCCAAATTGGTACAAGGGTACAGGCGGAACTGCCGGCCAGGAGGTTGCATCAGCTGATGATGAACCAAAAGTCTGTGTATGATTTAATCTTTTGAGAGTGATGCAGGCACTGTAGGGTTGTCTGCTTACACAGGCGTGTTGTAGGAACTGGTCCTAAGATTGATTATGCTTTATATTTGTTCCTGTCTCCATGCTGACTCTTCTGTCTAGAGTTGATTGAAGAAGAAACTGTCTTGCTTTGGTTACATTAAATACAGCATATTTCCTGCTCTTTCATTTTGTCTCCTCTATGGTTTTCCAAGCACTCATGCACTCAGTATCCCATGTTTTTCTCTTCTCTACTTAGATAGTCCTGTATCTGCGGATGTGTCTTGCTCACAGTGCAGGTGTGGTGCCAACCTCCCAGAGCTTGGCAGATATGCAAGATCATGCTCCAGCCATTGGACGTTACGTAAGAAACCTCATGTCTGGCAACCCCATAACTTTCTCTTCCTCGTCCTCTTCAAAAAGTGCAGAAACCAACCCTGTACATATATATATTGGCCTTCTTCAGCAGCTGTTAGCTGGTGTCGGAGGTAAGAAGCTGTGTGCAGCATCATCTTGAAGAAAAAAAAAAAAGTCTTCTCTTATTAGAAATGAGTTGCCAGGCTTAGTGCTTTAAACTTGGCTGCAGCAATCACAGAGTTGCAACATGAACTATACACTCTTCAGTTTAAACTTGTTCTCTCCTATGCTGCTGCGTAGGTGGGAGAAAGCAGGACAGTAAAATTGCAGCGTTGGTTGACATAATGCTTTAAAATTGTGAGGCCATTGTCTGTAACAGCTCCCTCACCAGTGAATGCTGTGTCTTCCTCACTCTGATAATAGCGTATCTGTGACAAGTGTAGTCTTAAAGCACCTGAATGCCTTTAGAACAAATTGCTACCAGAATGTTTTCTTCTATTAGTTTCCCTAATATTTCTGAGAGATACTATATGCCGTTACTCTGTATTGTTTGTTATCCCCAGTGAATTGCAAATGAATGCTTTGAAATGCCTGATATTTCTTAACCTCTTTTTATCACTGGTTGTTAGATTGTTGTAAATACTGCAATTGTTTAATAACCTGACTATTTAATTACTCTTTAGGTTTGCCAGTCATGTATTGTCTTCTAGAAGTTGTTTCAGTGTATCCAGAAAAACTGGCCACCAGATTTGTAGACAAGATGGATTGGATAAAGGTATGTTGCAAACCCTTTTTTTGATTTATTTTTTGGGGAGGAGGGGGCTTGACATTAGCAAAATCTGGCATTTTCCCATGGTGGAGTGGAGTATCATTTCCAAGTATGCACTTAATTTGAAATCTGGTGTTTCTGCTTACAGTCAGCACCTCATGAGATGTTACATGTAGCAGGGTAGGGAAAATTATTATCTGGTGTTTCAACTTACAATCGACACCTCATGAGATGTTTTATGTAGTGGGATGGGGAAAATTATTTTTTCGTTCTTTGGTGTTTCTGATTTTGTTCATTGACCTACATGTTCTGGGTAGTCTATGTCATTGATCATGTCAGTATAGTCAGTTTTTCCCCTTGATCTGAAGATCCATTAAACAGCAAAAGAAAACTGAAAATGAAATTCTGCAAATTTTTTTAGGGAATTGTTTAACAATGGGAATGTTCCAGTGGAAAGATGTGAGTGGCTTCTCAGAAAATGAGATGGATTAGATCCCTAATTGTTTTAGAACCCTTTCTGTGGAGGCTTTTTATGTTTTTTATTAGCCTCAAACGAAAACCACACAAACTGGAGCCTGCTTGGGAATAAGCCAAAGAGAATTCTGCTTTCCCTAGATTCTTTTCTCAGGCAACTTCCTGCTTTTTCATGATTTGCTTCAGGCATCCAGGATTTGCTGAGCTCTTACAGGTTGCCTTCACTTTCATGGGGAGCATCTGGCAGAAAAAAATACTTGGTGAAGTTAAAGAAAAATTAGAATGTGTTCTAATAATTTCTTGTACTGATATCTGTGCTGCATTGCACCGTATACAGTTTACCACATCTCATTTAAGTGCAGGTGTGAACCTCAAAGGAGAGGACTTGAAAACATTCTCCTTTTCAGTATTGCTCGTGATTTGCAGGAAAACCTTTTTCTTTGGCCTGGTGTCCATTTGCAAAATTCAGCTTCTAGGGGTGGTAAACAATACTACCTAGTTCCAGAAATACTGTTGTAAACGATCCTTTGTGTGGTTTCGCTTTGCCACGTGGAAGGAACAGGTCCAGGGGTTTGTTAGAAGTCAGACATGATGTGATCCAAGTTTTGAGTTGAAGTTAGATTTATGTTTCATGAGCCTGGCAGATCTCATTTCATGTTTGTTTGTTTGCTTGGCTCATTTTTACCTTCTTTGTGGCGGCCCAAGCCATTCGAAGCTTTGGGTATCAATTTTTCACATGAGCATGTTTCATTATACGTCACATTAATGGCAGAGGTAAGATAATATCTTGACAAATGACCTGAGGCTTCCCAAATTCAACTTTTTAACAATTTAGATAATACACGATCTCCAATACCAAGTGGATAAATTTGCATTGGGAGCTGTGATTTCGTGGACGCTCGGGGGTGGGGTTACCATTGGATTTAACTGGTTTAACCTCTTGGGTTTTTTTCTTTTCCCTTTGATTAGTAAAAAGGAAATGGAAGCCTCCGGTAGGTCAGGAAAAATAGTGTCTTTAGGGTGGTTTTTTTTTAGCTCAGTATGGATGCAAAATGTGGAAGTTCTCCTCTGAAGACAAAATTCAGCCAAGCATTCAGTCTGCGTGTTTAATGCAGAACTGGCAGATAGCCCTCTTGTGGCTAGTGGTAATCTTCCTCCTAAACGCTGGGCGTGTAATGAATGCTTTGCTGAATTGAGTGCTTTGTTTCTCACTAAATGATAATACTGTCGGTTTAAAGAGTGGTTTCTGAGTTAAGTACTATTTATGTAGCTGCATGACAGTTCTGCTTGTATATTGAAGCTCTGTATGAACAGACTGTATAACAAGCTGCTTCCATATTTTATGTTTCTTTTTAAAAACTCCCACAGAGCCTGATGAACACGAACAAAGAAGAAATGCGCGAGCTCGCAGCCCTGTTTTATTCTGTAGTGCTGTCTACCATGTCTGGAGATGAGCTTAGGGCCTCCTTGGAGCAGCTGATCAAGATGACAAAAGACAACCATGTAACTACCTTCCTTTGCTGCTTCTTGTTTTTTCTCATGTCATGTAACTGGTAGGAAATCTGAATCTCGCAGTGTGTCCAGGATGTATTAGCCTTAATCTGAGTGTAAAATTAACTAGATGACTTCCAGTTGGACGGTGAGAAGGGATTTTTGTTGTAGGTGAGTGCAACAGATCTTTAAATAAATTAATCCCCAAAGCTGTTGTTAAGGTCAGGAGGGTTTCCCAGAGGCACTTCCCAAGCAAAGCCAGTACCATCACATATTTAACCAGTTTTAGCCACCTAAATATTCCTTATCCCATTGAGTGGTGATGGATCACACTACCCACCTCGAAAGTTTACCGATTCCTTATTTGTGAGCGTCTACAGGTACCGGCAGAACTAAGAAAATGTTTAACTCGTTAATTAACTTCCCCTCCCCTCCTGAGCCATAGCAGCCTCCTGCTTCCCATCTCCTCAGGCTCCTGCCAGCAGTCTTTGCCTGGTGAGGGCTGGCTTCTTCCCTCCCACCCCGCACCCACTGCTCAGCAGCCCCTCACTGCCGTATGGCTGTGGTGGGTTTGCCTGACTTCCCTCCTACGGCAGCTCCTTCCCCCTCCCGTTGTCCTGATCTCTGTGTTTTGCCACCACGAGCACGGGGAAGGAGCCCTGAAAACAAATCAGGCAGGTTTCTGCACTGGTGCACTTTGAATCCTGAGAGGGAGAGTAGTAGCAGTTTTAGGTTATATTTCCCCACCGCGTTTTTATATCTGTCTCTGAAGGACTTAATGGGGCACCATTTTATTATCACAGGTAACAGGCTCAAAGGCTGACAAGAAGTGCTGGTTGCTTTGTGCCGTATTTAGCAAACACGATTTCTTTTGAATCTGTGAAAGCTGTGTCTGTGAGCCACAGCCATGTCATTGCTCAGTTTTATGTAGGGCACAGCTTCTGTGGTCGCAAAGGCAGCGCAGACGGATCCCAGTCCCCTACCACTGCTTTCTGCCCCAGTCACCTGTGAAGCCAAGGTTGACCTTTTGCAGAACCTGGCTGAAAATAGAGGGGTGTGAACCATGAAACACGAAAAAGCAGCGTGTTCCCATGCATTTTTGAGTTTGAGTCAGTTAGAGCTCTGATTTGCTGCGAAGGTACAAAGCCAGTTGAATCAGCAGAGCTAGGGGTGCAGTGTAAATGGATAGCTGAAGTGTGGAGCGGGGAAGGACCCATCTTCAGCTGGTTTCGCTGCTGTGAGACCACAAGAAGGAGCAGCCCCTGGTGGCCAAGCTGGGTTGAGGTTAGTCTGAACTTCCAGTCTGAACTTCCCCCAGCACAGCTTCGTTCCATTCCTGGCAGCGCAGTTGCACTGGTGCAAGTTTTTGCAGGGTTGTGATAAAAAACAGATACATGAACTAATCCGAGTTTAAGCCCCTGTCCCCTTCTTTCTTTTTTTTTTTTTTTTAAATTAAGGCAGCATTTAAATCACGCAGCCTTATTTCTACACAAAACTCTTTTGTTGGAATTCACCTGTGGGAAGGAGCACCATCATTAGATAGCCTCAGCACCAAATCAGCATTTGAGAAATTAATGTTCTTGACATTTAATTGTAGTAATTAGTTTTCACAGTCTGTGGCCTACTGAACAGTGTAGAGGCATTGCCCTCGGTGTTCGTAGACTAAGTGTGTTCTCAGCAATGCAAATCTAGAGTAATTCCCCTTTACTGCTTTTTACCAAAGAGTACATTTTGTCCCCTTAATCTGAGTATGTCCAGTTTTTACGTAGAGACAGCATATTATTATCTTATTTCACTTATTTCATAAATCTATATTTACAAATGAGATGAGTTGGATTTTTTTAATTTCGGGGGGTTTTTTTGCCTAGCTACTGAGGAGTAGACTTCAGGAATGTGAGTGCTGGTGATAAATTCTTAATCTGTCCTCCTAAGCCTCTTTGAACTTTTGTTAATTTGTCTTAAAGGACTCCATCCATCAGAGAGCAGTCGATATCAAACTCTCTCTTGTTGCATTATGCCTTCTCACCTGGCTTGTTCATATGTGTTTTTAAATTGGTGCTTTGTGCAAAGTGTTACTTACTTTGAAAATGAGATTTTCTGCACTGTTGGTGTTGTTTGTAGAGCCCGGAGGTCCAACATGGATCCTTGTTGGCTTTGGGATTTACAGTAGGAAGGTACTTGGCCAAAGGGAAAATCAGAACAATGGAGCTACATGACATAGAACAGCCAAACACTGCAGTCATGCCGAAACAAGAACAGCTCATAAAGTCGACGACAGAGACAATAGGTAACTTCCTCCCTAAGACTGTGTTGCATGTAACAGTTGTTTTTTCAACCACCCCATGCTGAGGATTTTTCTAAGATAATTCAGCCCATAGATACTGTAATCTTGAGTTCACTTTCTGTGATCGAATTTACAGCCTGTAAAAATGTCATCTGATTAGATGCATGGACGTGGCCCCTTTCAACAAGAACTTGGTGGGCTCTTGGCTCATAGACCAATGTAGCACAGTCAGGAGTGGTGCCACAGCCTGGACCCCTCTCAGTGTCTCTGTTCACTTTCATTTTGTTCTAGCATAATGCTTCCTACCAGCTGTAGAGGAGATAAATGCTTTGCTTGCATGGGAAAAATATGGGCCTGCCTGCCCACTGCTAAATAATAATAATACTACTACTACTAATACAAAATCCAAGTCATCCTGTTTTGCTTTTTCCTGTAGGTTCTTTTCTGGACAGCACCTCTCCCTTCCTCGTGGTGGCTGCTTGTACGGCACTTGGGGAGATTGGCAGGAACGGCCCCTTGCCAATCCCCAGCGAAGGAACAGGATTTACAAAGCTGCAACTTGTTGAAAGCTTATTGGCCCGAATCCCTTCCAGCAAGGAAACAAATAAGGCAAGATTTTGTAGTGTTGTTACGATTCTTGTTCTGGAATGCTCTGTCCTCAGGTTTATGTATTACCTGCCATACTCAGCCTCATTTTTTAAAGGAATTAGGCTTGTCTTGGTGGCTGTAGTGAGTTAGAATTGGGCTAATGGTTTTTCCAGTATTGTCTAGCAGTTGATCGCTTGTGCTTTCTATAGTCATGAGTAGGAGCTTAAGGAATGAAAACTATTAGTGGTCATAACTTTAATTCAAGAAAAACGGGGGTATCTTCTTTTACCTGGAAATAATCCTGAAAGGTAAGAAGATATTTGTTTTGATCTGTGTTTTGGAAGAGAGGTGCACAAATCGATCTAGTAAGTCACTTGCATGTCTAATTTCTGGTGCCTTAAGTGAAACTTCAGCAAGGGTGAAAAAGAATGGGTTTAAAGTGTATCTTCTGGATTTGCAGGAAGGTTATGTGATGGTGTTGGTTTTTTGTTTGTATTTAAGATGAAGGAACGAGCAATACAAACATTAGGTTACTTCCCAGTGGGAGATGAAGATTTTCCTCACCAGAAGCTACTGTTGCAGGGTTTAATGGATTCTGTGGAGGTGAGGCACTATCAATGTATCATTCTTTTTACCGAAGTGAGTATTTCTATTTGAATGCTTTTTATTTACTCGAGCCAGATTTACAAGGAGACATATCTTCTTGTAATAGCACCTCTGGGTTTTTTAAAACTGCCTTGAAATAGAGAGCAGAGGTAGGTTTGGGGCTTGTACGATGTTTATGCCACAGTTTAAAAACTTGCCAGTTGAGGTCTCTGCCCCAGTCTCTGAGACGAATACATGTTTCCCTTCAGGAGCACTGTCTGTATGTGTAAAATCTTAACAGCTTATAGTAATGAACACATAGGTTTGTATTTTGGCCTTCAAAAGTACCCTAAAAGTAGATAATATAAATACACCTTTTCATCTGAACTACATCAGCTGATATAACTCACTTGAAGTAGAAGCTGTGATTATAGCAATGTGTGTATCTGTTGTCAGTCTAAATGCATCCGTGTAGTGCACTGCATTCTTTCGCAGTACTTCAGGGCTGCTATACATAATGCAATATGCCAGACAGCAAAATTAAATAGTCAAGAAGCTTTTTTAGTGTTCTTTATTTACACGTGTCTTACCTTTCTTCCTTGTTCGTACTGACATAGCATTCAGCAGTGTAGAAGCAGTTATTGAGTATCAGACAGGCTGGCTTTGCTGAGTCCTCCAATCTGATGTGATCAAACAAGCAAAAATAGTGAGAACATTGTGTACACAATCATAAAATGATGTTTCTAAGTGCCATGTATATCTCCTATAACTGCTTAGGGACATTACAGCTTCCTTTATAAAATGTGTACTTGAAAAAAAAAAACAATTTATCTTAGATTGCAGGAAGCTAAGGGCTTACTTCTCCAAATACCTGAGCATTTTGTGCTTCCAGAGACTAAGGAAAATAATCTAGAAGGTACTCGGCAGGTATGGAAATTAGTTCTTAGGACTCAAGATTCATCATAAATAATGACAGTGGCAGAGTTCTGCACATTCTGTTCCTGAGGGCTTAGAGCATAGTGGAAAGAGGACAGAGGAGCAAAGCAAAGTATTGTCTGAATTCTTTTAATGTGAAAAACAAATTTGTGCATCTCTTAGAGATCATCAACCTCTGGATGGAATTACAGGAGAATCTTTTACTAATGCATACTATAACAAAGCCACAATAATTTTTGTTAATGGCTGGCAGTCTTGTTCTAACTTTGTTTTATTTTCATCCTGTCTCTCCAGTTCTTTCTGTTCACTAAGTTGAACTTTTGCAGAGACTAGAAAATGCTTTGTAGAAAGCACTCTTCAAAAATAATTACGGAAATTTTAGCTCAGCATTCGTTTTGGAGGGTTTGACATCGGCTCAGTTTCCATCAGTTTCAGTGGGTCTGAGGTGCCACATAACCTCAGAAGCTCACCAGAAGAGTGATCTTACTGCAAATTGGTGCTGAGAATTGGGGTTGGGAGAGAGACTGTGGTTTTCTGGAGTAAGTGCCAAAAGTTTTGGCGTGTGTTTAATTAGTACTGTCAGTGACCCTCTGTTGTGTGTTTCAGGCCAAACAAATAGAACTGCAGTTCACTGTTGGTGAAGCGATTACCAGTGCGGCTGTAGGAACCAGCTCAGTGGCTGCACGTGATGCGTGGACAGTCACAGAGGAGGAGTATATCCCTCCTTCAGGTAGGCCTTCCTAATAGAGGGGCTGGGTTGAGGAACGTAAAATCTCACAGTTCTGGACTAACACTGGGCTCCGTAACTTTATTTCCATGGTGCTTTTTTTATAACAGTAGAAGTAATAACAGTAGAGATTTCCAGATTTATAACGGTAGAGACATTTTGTGTCTGTTAATGCACTGCTTGGTGTTCTGCAGTGCTGATTATGTACAGGTGATTTCACCTCTTCAATTCCATCTGCTCAGAGGGTATAGAAGAATTCATTTCATGTGCTGTTTAAATAGCTTCTTGATGAAATCTAATTTATTGCCACTTGACAGTGCATATGGTTTACTTTTTCATTTTGGTTTGCGATGTTGGGTTAGTTTCAGGTTTAACATACACAAACCTTTTAAAATAACATTTTGAAGCCTGCAGTGGAAAATAGGGTCATAAAATTAAATTGCAAGTCTTTTTCCAACAATTTGGACTGATATGATTAAGTGACATTTACATGCAGTAAATGCAGAAATTTTATTGAAGGACTAAGTTTCTGTACCCGTTGAAATACAAGCATGACAAAATTCTAGCTTCAGAGCAGGCAGCTGTAAATATCAGCCTCAGACCTGCGAATGGGCGTTTAAATATTGTGACAGTGGTCTTAGATCTCAAGTGTACGCAAAGCTGAGCATGTGCAGAATGGGGTAGAAACCAAACCCTGCCGTTGCTCCAGAAATTTTGAGTCCTAACAAAAAACAAGTAGCGCCCTGAATGTTACGCAGTATGAGTGGTACCTCTTCTTGGCCACAGGCTCTGGAAGAGTCTTGTGAAGGGTTAGGAGGACTCTACTCAGTGTTTCTATTAGGAGAAGTATTTTCTCACTGACTCCAGTGAAGGCTTTTCCTAAATAAGCAGAGATTAAGGTGTCAGCTGAGTACTTATGGGCTAATTACGTTTTTCATTGCTGCTGCACATTATATTGAAATTAAGAATGGGTGTGGCCAGTTCTCAAAGCTCTCTCGCCTCCCCTCCACCTTTCTTTCTTTCATATAGATTTGAAAGTGAATGACGTGGTTCCCTGGGTCCTAGACCTTATTTTGAACAAGCACATTGTCAGCCCCAACCCACACGTTAGGCAGGCGGCTTGCATCTGGCTTCTATCAATGGTGAAGAAGCTGAGCACACACAAAGCAATTAAGGTAAGAAATATGCCCTTATCTAACTCTGGCTCCTTGTCCCTATTTTTGCTTCTCACCTTCTTTCTGTCCCTCCCTTCCCCTTCGCTTCCATTGCCTCTTTTCCCCCAGCGCTGCTGCAGTCTGTATTGCAGTGTTTCTCAGACGTGGCTTATCTTTTGTTACCGGGGGAACATACTAACTGGCAGATTGTTATGGTTTGAGAGTCCCATAACAATTTGTTGTCATTTAGACAATCATGCTATCACCCGATGACCCCTCCCCACCTGGGAAAGGGAATCGGGAAAGAACAAGGAAACCCGGGAGCTGAAGTATAAACAGATTTAATAGAATAAGATTAGATAATTAACATTAACAGCACTAAAGAACCGATATTGATCCCGACACCAATACAGAATATACAAAGATTATACTCAGCCGATTATATCAGTAGGAAGCTGTGCACTCCCAGCAGTGGACAGCAAATGTCAGACACTGCGAGCGCTACGGCTTCAGGAGGAAGG
>VUYV01000023.1:5484249-5498953 GCA_008711295.1 Anarhynchus alexandrinus | reverse complement strand
CAGCTGGCACTGGGCCAGTCCCAGGCTGGACTTGGTGACGGACGGGAACTGGATTCCGGATCTGTATTCAGGATCGGGATCACAGGCAGACGAACACAGTCCTCCCCAGACGTTGTCCATTGAAGGAAGAGAGCTGACCCTTTGATCCATCAGCTTTTATACTGAGCATGATGCAGATGGGATGGAATACCCTGTTGGTCAGTTTTGGGTCACCTGTCCTGTCCGCTCCTCCCCGCAGGTGGGACCCCACTATGCTTTTTCGCTTCCGACCCTCCAACGGGGCAAACAACAAAGTTGGTTGCCCTTGGGTGTTATGGCAATAAGTATAAGCGAGAGCCTGTCTGCATACCATGCCTGGGCATCAGCTCTAGACAATTGGTCTTATGGCTCTGAGAAAGTGAAGTTGTCTGCACAATATGCTGTTAATTTCAGTAGTTAGAAGAGGCCCAGCTAAGAAGCGAAGTTACTGAACAAAATTGGTTCTGTTTTACCTCAAACCAGGACAATGAAGTAACAGTCCATCTTCCCTTGGGAAAAAGAGGTTGGCATCTGTATAGTTTTTAGGATTTATTTTTGGAAAATATTAAAAGGAGGCCAAGGAGGGGAAGAAGGGAGAGAACTAGATGGAATTCGTGGACTCACTTGTTTCACAGAGTTTATCACAACTTTTGTACCTAGGAGCAGTTATGATGTGCTCTGTCGACTGTATTTTTGGTGCGCTTTGATGAAAACCTTGCTTGTCTGTAATGCCAGAATGTGAAAGGTCCTGTACAAGGATTTAATAAAGCATTCCCAACCAAAATGTCCTCTCTCTGCATAGAGGTACTATAGACTGTGCTTGGACCACGTAAACATTTTGTGCTCTTCCGGTAATGATAAAGAGCTTTGGGACGATAAGTGCTTTGCAAATGTGAGCTGTTACATGTAAAACCTTGCCACCTGTTACACTCACCTGAACAATGGATCTTGTGGGAGGTGGGAAAATCCACTAGTTTGGGGATGAAAAAAATATGTCCTCGCACAGAGGATAGCTCCATCTGGCTGCAAGCCAGATTTATGATGCATTACTGCCATGAATTAGACAAGGAAAATAAAATATGTCATTTACTAATGTCATGGTAGCTGTAAAGAGGTGCTGGACAAATAACTCTTATCTTCTGTGAACGTCAATCTGCTTACCTGTCTGGAAAGGAGGGCAGTTCTTGTCATAGGTCTAGCTCAAATAGGCAATTCCATGATACTGTAGCCTCTGTTGATCTGTTAGGAACTTCCCATGAGACCAGACAAAGGATCCAAAACTTGAGATAAAAATAATGTCTTTTTTTCTCATCTTACAGTCTCATCTCAAGGATATTCAAAGTGCATTTGTTTCAATTCTGTCAGATAGTGATGGTAAGTACTACCACATTTTGAAAGTTGTGTCTTTTGGTGGGATTTTAACAGAATGGAGGGAATCTTTGAACAGGCAGAAAATCACCTACACCCTCTCTGTCAGTCAGCATTAGAAGGTGACTGTAGAAGCATCCCATTTCTGATGTAATAGAAATGATTTCTTTTCTAGGCGTCACATGTAGAGATGAGAAGCACAGCTTTTTTCTGTGCTTTCCTAACCAAGCACAAATCATTCTCTGCATTTCCCCCTTCAGACTGCAATAACAGAAACTGTTCAGTGTGGGTACTTCTGCTCTGCTTTGGGCAGCAGGATGTGTATCACGGAGCTCTGCATGGACAGGAACTCTAAGCCCTCTTTAAGCTAGCAAGTCTTGGCTTATAGGTCTGTCCATGGCAGCTAGTGGAAAGGGTGGCATCCAGCAGCCTGTCCAAAGCTCACTGAAGTTGAAGAGAGTATTACCATTAATTTTGCTGGACTTCAGGGGCCAGCAGTATGTCAGGATACTTACGGTTCTTGGAACTGTCTCTGCTATTTGAAAACCTGCAGCGACAATATTAACATGAAGATGTCACCTAATTTGGGGGGGGGGGGGTATGCCTTCAGAACAAATTGCTGCTTCAGAATACAATGATTGTGTCTTGCCAGACTAGATCTGCTCTAAAATGGAGAGCTGTGACCTGCAGCACAGAGCTCCATTTGCTAGATCATGATTTTGGTTGAATCTTGGTTTTGAAGTCTGTGTGTTACTTAATTACATGCTTATCTGTAATTTTACTTTGTAAAATCTCTTGCAGAGCTTAGTCAAGATGTTGCTTCAAAAGGTCTTGGGCTGATATATGAGCTGGGAAGTGAACAGGATCAGCAAGAGCTAGTCACCACACTTGTTGATACCCTTATGACTGGGAAAAGGTACAGTGAGCGCCGAACACAGTGACAGAGCACTCTGAGCTATGTGTCTGATGGGAACAAAAATGTGCCTCTCGTGTGTGTGGAAAGAGATGTTTTGTGGCCAAGGGCAAGCCAATGTCTGTATGTTGCCAGTGTGTCAAACTGGGACATTTCTTAATTCAGCTTAGAGCTTGTTGTGACTGAAGTTGTTCCGGTTTTCTTCCGTTCAACAAAGCTTCAAAATAATGATTCAGTCCTGATTCAAGCAGTTCAAGTCAGTCGGAGTTTGGTTAGATTTCCTATTTACTGCATTGTTCAATTGCAAAGGACAATGACCTCTTTCAGCAACTCTGCACAATGTGAGCGTTGCAAAAGTGGGGACTTGCTTGTGCCTGAAATGTACCTTTTGCTGAGGAAGTGTTGTTAAGGACTCCTGGCTAGTAATTTTGTTGGGTCAGTGCTGGAAATGCCCTTTAACAGCCTACTTCTGTCTAACCTGCTGTGGGTGCGATCACTGTGAGCGACAAAAACCTAGGCTGGGAGTGTAGGGATCCAGTGGTGGTAAACAGGAATGGAAAATAGATTTTTTTTTCCGTTTTGAGTTACAGATTTCCTGTCCATTATATGGCTTGTGTCTGGGCAGAAATAAAAAACCCGTATTCAGTGTTTTGACTTTTTACCTTCTGACTGTACAGCAAAACCCTCACTTTCTGCAGCGTCCCCCTAGCAGTACACATGATACATGTTAAATGAGATTCCTTGCAGTGTATGTGGCTTTGCAGACCTGTATGGTTTTTGTGGGGTTGGAAGTGAAAGAATGGGAAGTTACTGAGTTAATAAAGCAAAACAAATTAACTTGTTCTGTAGCGTGCAATCCATTCAAGGGTGGAGTTTGGTAAAGCTAATGCTGGGCCTCTTTTCTACCAGAGCCAAACATGAGATGACTGGAGAAACTGTGGTGTTTCAGGGTGGCCTGAGCAAAACCCCAGATGGGTAAGTTTACTGACAGACTTAATGACAGACACACAGTCAGTGCTGAAACAGTATTGCCTTGCTTATGAGTCTGCTTCCTGAGCTTTTTGTTCCTTTGTGTTCCCTAAGTTACTGTAACTATTTCCTTGTAGTACAGATAGGGTATTCACTTCTGTCTCTCTGCTTTAGGCTGTGATCCAACTATAGCTTTAGCTATTATGGCATTTGCATAGCTAAAAGTAGTGACACTGATGTCCCTTCTGCTTTCCAAAGTCAAGGTCTTTCTACCTACAAGGAGCTTTGTTCACTGGCTAGTGATCTCAATCAACCAGACCTGGTGTACAAATTCATGAATCTGGCCAACCATCATGCCATGTGGAATTCTCGGAAGGTAATTCGCTGCTTTCATACCACTTCCATTCTCACTGTGTGCTCTGGAACAGTAATCGCATTTCTTTAGCTCTGTTTGCATGATCTGTGGATAACTGCATGCAGAGGCCATTTGTTGATGCTTTGGTGTCCGGTCCAATGCAAATTTACTAGGCTGAGAAACAAATTTAGGATTACTTGACATTCTTAAAACAAAACATCAGTATCGCAGCATTCGTATCATCCTACATTCCCCTCTGAATCTGCTGTGTTCCTTTCTTTTTACTTTTAAATGTGCTTTGAGGCCAGGTCTTGATGTGTTCAAACAGTGAGATAACATTTTCAAAACTGGATGAATTTTCAGATACCAAAGAAAGTGACCTCTGTTATCTAAAAAGACAGAGCAAAAAATATTGAGCAACAACTTGCTAAAAAGCCAGTTGACAATACACCAGTTTAATCACTGTTGTCAAAAGTATCCTTTTTTTAATTCAAGTCTTGATATTTTAAAGCTACTGGAACCTTTAGCAAAGCTAAAATTGGATCCACTTCCTGCCAAAAAAGTAGCTTCATAAATTTGAAGATCTCAGTACACTTTTCAGAGCTTTAACCTGGGGTATTTTTTCACTGGCTATACGTAAGAACTCGTTTTGTCCCTGTGAGCGGGCAGAGCAGCTTTCATGCGCTTTCATGCAGAAGACCCAGATAGCTGCATCTACTGTATTGCACCTTTCGTGCTCTTTCATGCTTGTTACCTGAAGTTTTGAGTCTCTGGCAACACCACTTAGTGGAAAAAACAAGCCTCAGCATTGACTTCATCCAGAGTTTGACAAGTCAACGTGTCTGTTGAGACTTCCCTCTTTTTGCACTGGGACTTCAGAAGCATAGGACCATAGTTAGGTTCCTGACCGTTGTGGAATTTCATCAGCCAGCGTGAGTCAAGAAAATCCACTCAGCAGCTCTAGGTTGAGCTTTGGCATTTGAGGAACTTGCAGAACCATTTAAGTTGAAGGGGGCATCTGGAAGTCTGTGCTCCAAATCTCCACACAAGAGCTAGGCAGAGCAAGCTGTTGAGGTCCTTGCAGATGATGTCTTCCTTTTTCTTATACTTTCTGCAGCCTCTTGCTCCTCACAGCAGTGGTCCTAACTGAGAGTGTGTCTTTATTACTCTTCCTTTTTTTGACTAATCCATCCTGTCCTGTGGAATCCCTAGTATGGGGTTTTGAGTGGCAGCTTTTGACAGTGCAGGTCAGGAAACATCAAGTCATTAGAGTCACAGCACTGCCTGTATTGAGCAATTTCTTTTTGGGCTATCCTGCCAAATCCCATGGGACTTTACGGGCGAGCATCAGTCCCACTGTGTTAGAATTGACAGTGGAATTGACAGTGGTGGAGAAGGAAAAGAGTATGGAAGAATACTTGAGTTTAAAGTAAATATGGATAGTTGCAAAATTATAATCCCCAGGAATTTCAGTTTGTAGAGCTAAGGTAGAGTTGTTTTATTTTTAATTTTTCAGTTCCTAAGTTATTCTAGTTCTAAGTGCAGCAGAGTTATAGGGAAGCAGTGGCCCACCCTCACCAGTTTTTCTGAGAAAGAATCTCTTTCAGAAGAACATATTCAAATCTTCAAAGTTTTAATTCTCCACCACCACTTTTGCAAATGAGGTCAATGGGTATCTTGAAATGACGGTTGGAGAGAAGGAAGTTTTGAAGTAGCATCTTGCCTGCTGAGTGTGATTGTATGCTTGAGATCACTGTGGTGCTGTAGCGCTGATGGGGAGCTAATTCTGGTACCATTCTAGTCCTTTTGATTTGGTCTAACTCTAAACTGTGTCAGTCAACTTTGCCATTGACTGTGGTGTGCCCATAACTGAGTGAGTGTGCAGATTGTTTCAACAAATACTTTTTTGTCATCATTTCAGGGAGCAGCTTTTGGTTTCAATGTGATAGCTGCCAAGGCTGGAGAGCAACTGGCTCCATTTTTGCCCCAGCTTCTTCCACGACTTTACCGTTACCAGTTTGACCCCAACCTGGGCATTCGACAGGCAATGACCAGCATTTGGAATGCCTTGGTCACCGACAAGTCAATGGTGAGTAAACAGCAAAGTGTAGAGTGGTGGCTTTGCTGCTAGCCTGCAGCATCTCAGAGATCCTCATGGGACAGTTGCATCTTTTGAAAGGAGGGGCTGTGCAGAAACGAGTGAGGTATTGTCCTACAGAGAAAGAGGTGCTTGGATCCATAGATGAGCTGGAAGATGCGCAGAGGTTTTGCACTGCCTCTTACATGTGAAAGGATGTCACAGACCTTGTTTGTGCGGCCAGTGTTAAAGTATATGATTTACTTTACTTAAAGTGGGGTTTTTCCACACTTCAATATTGCTTTGATACTGCTTATGAGAAGCTCTTCAGGAAGCTCTTTTGGCCTAAGATGCCCTTCCTAGAGCAAGAGCATATAAATATGGTTCCTCAATTTTTAAGTGGGAGGAAGCCCATGAGAAGAGGCTGTTCCATCAGTTTGAGGATAACTCCTCCCAGACAAGTTTCAGAAATAAGTGATTTTCGTGAGATGCCCTTGCTCTGGCTCTGAAAGGCCTGGAATCGGGTTTGCAAATCTTTTCTCCTAGCAAAGGTGATCTTAGTGTGAAGTCATTCGCCCTGATCCCTCATCAAAGTGCAACTGCTTATCCTGTAAATACATTTTTGGTGCTGCATCTAAACAGTTCAGTTGATACAGGACTGAGGGACGCTTCTTGTCATCTCTGTCACAGCATTAAGCCCTGAAGCAGTGCAGAGAAAGGCCTGTCCAAATCAAAGTCAGAGGACGTTTGCGCAGGGTCAGCTCTGGCAAGCATTAGTTCATCTGCTGTGGCTGAAGGCAGATTTTATTGTCCAAAGGGACCTTTTTTGTTTTTTCAGAGTACAGGAAAAGGTTGCATAGTCTGTGCTTGTTTCATGATTTTTCCTTTTCTTAATAATAGGTCGATAAGTACATGAAGGAAATCCTTGAGGATTTGATCAGTAACCTAACCAGCAGTCTGTGGAGGATCAGGGAATCCAGGTATTGCTGGGAAAAGTAACAGATTTTTCTTTGAACTCTCTTCTTTTATCTTCTTTGCCATAAACTTGTTAACCTGAAGAAGTTGAGGGGGGAAGGAGGACACATCCTTTCATCAGGATACAGCCCAGTCTTGTAGTCTGCACTTGAAGTGTGATACAGTCTTGAAGCTATTTGCTTCATTGAGCCTGAAATTTTTTATTGCGTGTAGCTTGAGCATAATACTAAACCATGTTCTCTGAAGGAGGAGTTTTCTCGCCACAAATTTCTTGCCTGTTCTTGGACCTGAAATATTACTTAATGTGAGAAAATCTGGCTATATGTGTACTTGGCAGCAGGATGCCAGTCGGTATAGCATTTTTAGTAATCTGCTTTTTGTTTATAGTAGTTTCTGGTTATGCTATATTCAAAACTTCCATTTTAATGTCAATTCTAGACTTTAGGCCATTTTGTTGTGTTCTTACCCTATACTTACAGAAAAGGAATCTGAAACAATTTTGTAACTGGAATGTTTGCAATAGCAATTTTCACTACAGCAGCCTTTCTCACTCGCTGTCAGCTGTTTCAGATTTCACCTGACTGGCTGAAGGAGATGTTCTTATGACAGAGTAGATTTAGGGTTTGGGGAAAATAAGGAATGTGAAACAGTTATCTTTTTTTTTTTTTAACCATTTACTTATATTTATAAACTTACCTGTTATATACAAATAAGTACACCATGTGAAGGAAATAAAATTCCTTGTTTTCAGCTGTCTGGCACTGAACGACTTACTAAGAGGAAGGCCTTTGGATGACATTATAGACAAACTTCCAGAGATCTGGGAAATCCTATTCAGAGTGCAAGATGACATTAAGGTAACGGAACTGATAATTGAAAAGGAATCTTCAATAGAAAGCACAGTGATCAGGCTCTGAGATGTTTAAAGAGAGATTCTCTGAGAAGTCAAGTTGAAGCTAATGGGAGTTTTGGGTATTAAGCAGACTACAAATTCAGGCACTTGCAGTTGAAATTTCTATACTGCCTTGGAAATTCTTTGTGTATGTTTCTTATATTTTTAAGTGTTGGCTTTCATTCCTACTGTGCTTGTTCTTGGTGGTTCAGCATTTTTCCTGGATATGAAAGAATTTCTAAGTATTTGCTTTACTCTTGAGTATAGAAACATTTATTTTGGACTGCTTCTATGCTTAAATGACTTGCATAATATGAAGTCAGTCCTTGGGTCCTACCAGGCTTGAGCTGTGTTGTTGCAGGATCCAGACTTCTTTGCTCGAGCTTAAGCAAGGCTGAGCTGTTTTCCAAAGTGTACTGTGTACCAGGGAGTTGTTTCCATACTAGTAGATTTAGTGTGTTCAGAAATGTTCCTGGGCACTGAAACCACCTGAACAGTTTTGCCTTAGTGCTAATGAGCTATATTAGCCTCCAAAATAGAGTAGCTGCCTGGAAACTGCCTTTTGGGAAGGGTCTGATTCCTGAATTTTGCCTGGAAATGGTTTGGGAAAGTCTGCTTGGCCAGGCCAGCTTTTTTCCAAGAACGTCCTAAGACATTACTAGTCCAGGTGATTGTGTTTCAGTACCCAGGAATAGTGCTAGATTCTGCTTAATTCATCCATACAAGTAAAGTTAAAGAGTCTAGTTGGTGTTGGTGTCACATGCAACCAGAGCTGCACTAATTTTACTGTTTGCTTTTAGTCCATCTTTCTCTAGTCCTAGACATTCAGGTGAGTAAAGCATCGCTGAGCAACAGGCATTTTATTGAGGAGGGAATAAGGAATACCCAAAGTGCTATATACTTCTTTTTGCGGTAGAAGGTTCCATTCGTTGGTTTGGGGGTTTAATTTTTTGTGTGTGGGGTTTTTTTTTGTGTTGAAAAGGACAACCAATAAAATAATATCACACAGACAAATGTGAACAGAAGCACAGAGAATCTGGCAGTGTCAGGCAGGATTGTTAATGTCCTTGTCATTGAGTAGACCAGATACTCAGGTGGACCAAAGCCAAAATTTCTTTGAAAGATAATATATTAAGTATTAGCTGTGAATATAGCCTTGTCAGTACTAGTGTTATATTTCTCAATTAATATGAATAATTCTATAGAAGATTTAAAAATAGTAACAATGGATTGTTGACTTCTTTTTTAGGAGACTGTGCGAAAAGCAGCAGAGCTAGCTCTAAAAACTTTAAGCAAGGTAAAACTCTAATTTCGTCATTTGCACATGGAGACGTGTATGGTTTTGATGTCAGGTAATCAATCATTCACTATCATATCTGCAGGAGTGACCTGTTTACCATAGACTGTTGTCTTGAAAAGATCTCTAGTATAAGGTGCAGTTGTAATAAACAGAACAGCCACCTAGAAAGCAATCATAATAAGTTTGACCACATAATCTTCTGTACTTCTGTTGTTGCTGGTGCAGTTCTGCTGCTTGAGGATAATGCTATGTTGAGTTCTATATGACTAAAGGAGGTATACAATGAACTGGTTTTTTCCTCTGATGTCCTTTTTTTTCCCATTTGGTGGTGGGATTTAAGGAAACTTCAACAGTTGACCAAGCCCAACTGATCCAGCTGACCAAGCCCAGTTGAACGTCACTGGTGTTGGATTAGATGACCTTTAAAGGTCCCTTCCAACCCAAACTATTCTATGAAAGTAATCCAGCCTGGACTTCACTCTCTGATGCTGTTACTGCACAAGATTTTTTGAGAGTAGCACACATATTCCTTAGTATTTTGTTTGGTGTTCCTCTAAAAAAGTCACATCAGTGGAAATGGAATTGGATCTTAAAAGCTGCGTTTGAAATCACAACCTTCACAATGCATGCAGCATGACATTTCAATGGCACATGTGGTGATCTGGTCCCAGAACATTGTGCGACTGCAGAATCTGTTCTGATCTGGGACTTGCTGCTCTGCCTCATGGAATGGTTGAATCCACGTGGCTGAGATAGGCTGACCCTTAACTGAGAGGTCGTTTGGTCCATCTCTTCCTCCAGATGCAGATCAAGGCCTGCTAGGCTCTGAATTTGCCTCTTCTGGAAGCTGACTGTAGCCGAAACTCATTTTAGGGATGTGGCTTAGGGCTTAAGTACCTCCTGGAGAGGAGAATGAAGGTGTAACAGAGCCTGGGTTTGGCTGTGAGAAGTTGCTGTAGTCACTGTTGGCTTTTTCTGTCTGACGGAGAAGGTGCTTAATGTAATCCGAGCGGGTGGTTTGTACATGCTTGCAACACTGATTCTCACCTGTCCCCAGGTCTGTGTGAAAATGTGTGATCCCTCTAAAGGAGCAGCGGGTCAGAAGACGATAGCTGTGTTGCTCCCTTGCCTCCTAGACAAAGGAATAGTGAGCACAGTTGCTGAAGTCCGATCTCTCAGGTTAGTTTTGCATCATTTAAGTTCCCTGGGGATTGAGTCGTGAGTTGTCCCAAAGAGACCCAGCTTACTCACCTGAGTTGCAGAATGCTCTTTGTGTTTGAAGTGAAAACTTTCTTCCCAAAACAGCTTTCCTGCTGAGTCCTTTTCTCACTGAGTTCAAACAGCAGCCCCACGAGCTCTATCTTCTGGGATTGCCTGGCCTCTCTGCGAATACCCAGGTTCAGTTCCCAGCAGGAAGTTCTCTTCTCCCTGTGCAACTGGCAAACTGATCTGTGAGCAGTTTGCTGCGCTTGAGGCTGTCCTTCAGGACTGGCATCTCTCTTCTGCTTGTAAACAGAAAATCCCACGATAGCTCTTGAAAGAGCCAGGTCTTATTTCACGACTGGTTGTGAGTAATGACAGTTCACATCCCAGAGATGACTGCATTTGGTCACCCTGTTCAGATGCATTTTATGTCATGTAACGGTTCAATGTCCTTTGATGTGTAAGGATTTCATATGCTTGTCACTTTGTAGCCTCATTTATTCCTTCATTTGGTTGAAGGACAGAAAAGCTGGAAAATATAGATCTAGGTCTTTGCAAAAATAATTTTATTTTATTGAACATGATTATCCAGGAAAGTTAGAAAGCTCACAACAAATTATAGCGAACATTTATTGAATTTTTTCATCCCTTTTTGAAGATATGAAAACCCTTTGTCAAAATGCAGCCTGAGAGATGTGGTCGGTCTGAAACTAACATGTGAGACTTGAACAGATTGTTGTAATTTCTTTTTTCTTGAGCAGGGACAATGGATGTCTCTGGGGTGACTTTGCCCAGAGCTTCTTTAAAACATGAAGATGTGTTATTTCTTCCTGCAGTCTGTAGTACTGCCTCTTTGCCCATTCTCTTTGTGATACCCTGGCCAAAGTAAGCAATCTCTGTGCAAAGCATAGCATCAGTCAGAAGCTCAGGGCTAGGGTATGATTTTGCTCATGCAGAAAAATACACAGACTTTTGTTTGCAGCTAGATTTATATTGATGTATCTGAGGTTTGGATTGGCCTTTTTGTTGGTACTGGATTAGAGTAAACCAGAGAGGTTTTTCAGCTAAGTCTGTTTGTTTCTGTGTTGACCTTCCCTTTGATCTTTTTCCAGCATTAACACTCTTGTGAAGATCAGTAAAAGTGCCGGGTCTATGCTGAAACCTCATGCACCAAAACTTATCCCAGCCCTGCTGGAATCCTTGAGTGTGCTGGAGCCTCAAGTCCTCAATTATTTGAGTCTTTGTGCAACAGATCAGGAGAAAGTAAGTGCAGTTATAATGGGGAAAGTATCAACAGAACAGAGATAACAAAGATGTAAGCTTCATTCAGTGTACAGAGAAATAACCAATTTTGTTGAGAGGCGTTCAAAGATGCAAAGAGAAACAGCTAATAAGTTACTAAAAGAATTTTGGTCATTGGAATATGACTGGACAAGTGTGGTGGTTTTTTTGAAGGGTTGGGATTTTTTTTATTCACTAACCCACCACATATTTCAGAAAGTGAAGATCAATCTTAGTCAGAACTGTTGTTAAATGTCACATCAGCTCCATGTACAACTGTAAAACAGGTGGAGAGAGAGAGTAATAATTATCTGGAACACAACTGTCAAACTTTGCTGCTGTTTTTCCCAGGGGATTAACTGTAGGACTTCTAAATTAAAAGGTGTGCTATAGCACTATGGGCAGGAGGTGGATGTTGTCAGCTCTATGTCCTTTAATGTTTCTCAAAGAACCATATTAATCACTAGCAGTGTTCTGGGAAAGTGACTGAAACTCACTGTTCAGAAGCAAATTTAGCTGATTTCATTGTGGGGAGGGAGAGGGGTCAAACTCTGCCCTTTGCAAATGAGAAAGGAGTGAACAATAGGTCAGAGTTGGATATTTTTCTCTTCCTCCCCGCCTTTTTGTCTTTCTTTTTTTTTTCTTTTTTTTTTCATTTCCACGATGTCAGGAGCACATGGTTTACCTCCTGTGCTCCAGCTAGAACATCCGTCTGCCTCTGAAAGGGAGACATAATCTGTAGACATAATTACGTTCTGTCTGTATGCACCTGAAATGGATTTTTGTTTGAGTTTGTGAGGTAGTGAGTTATAACTGATGTTGCCCTTTCCACTGTTTTCATCTTGAATTTACACTTGGTTTTGTTTTTTTCATCTTTTTTTAGAATGCAATGGACAGTGCCAGACTTAGTGCTGTCAAGTCATCTCCCATGATGGAAACCATTAACATGGTAAGTACTTGATTCAGAAGGGTTCTGGTGTAAGGTATGTTGTAGGAGAAGAATAGGAATTGCAGTGGGACCTTTACAGAATACCTCTTCAGGATTCATTTTATTGTCACATCTCCATGTGGATGTCTTTCCACCTTCTTTTTCATGTAGTGACTTCTCTCATCTTGTCGGCACAGCTTGCTCCTCGGATCAGTTCTAAGTAACCCTGGCTCCATTTGGAGTCAGATGGATTGTTTCTCCACCTGAAGACCTTGATGAAGAGGGCATCTTTCACGTGCTTTTCTTTGGCTGAGGGCTCAGCTGGTTCTGGATTATGCTAGCTGCCATTTCTCTTCATCTCTGGCCCACAATTCCACAGTCAGCTTCTCAGCTGGACCTCCAACTGATGATAGTCATTGTTCTTAAGGCACAAATGTTGTCCAGCTATTGCCTCGTGGTGCCTTAAGATATCACTACCTGGTCCTTGCCAGTGCTTTGATGGGAGATATTCAGAGAAAATGCTGATATCACTGAAAGCACTGTCAGCAGCTGGTGTTTGGCACCATAGTTTCCTGCTGCTGGAGGAGGAGTTGCTGATGCCCAGACACTGTGCTGTAGGTCTGTCTTGGCAGAGCTCCCTGCCCTCCGTACAAGCCTGTCCCTTCCCAAAGAAAAACCCCTCTTTCCTGAGCAGGCACTGCACGCAGCCAGGGGCACACGAGCAGGCAGGGGGGATGAGTGCTGAGCAAGTTTTAGGGGACGCATAGCTACCGGAGCTATTCTTAGAGATATTCTATAGCTTCTGCACTTATGGAAAAGTAACAACAGCAAGCCCTCCTGCACATAACAGCGTGTGGAGCTGCGTTTTGGTGTCAGGTGGTGCGCTCTCTATAAATAGTGTGTAAAGCAGACAGGGATTAAAGGCTGCATGTAAAAGTGTACTCACTGTCACCCGCAGGCTGCAGCAGCTGCTGCTGTCCCTCCTATGGCCATGCCTCTGCCCTGCCAGCCCTGGGGGGACAGTTGTGCTGCCCCCACCAATGCTTGAGATTTCCTTCTGCAGGGGAGAGAGAGTATGGCTTCCCTGGAGTAGCATGAAGATGTCCTGACTTATGAACAACCTTCTCTCTATTCCTCTATATTCTGGGGCTCGCTGGGAGATTATGTGATAGAATGGATTATTCCCTTCACCATACCAGTGCAGAGGGGGAAGCGACAGCAGATACGACTTCTGAAGCTCGTACTAACCTTCAGTTAGTATGTGATCCTTGAATTTGCTAGAGGGTGGATCTCCCCTCTGTAAAGAGCGTGCTACACAGAGTGCTGGAAACATGAGGCTTTCTGGTTTGCCCAGTGGCATTTTAGGCATAGGAGATGATTATAAATTATACCAATAACATCCCTCTCCTGCCTTTATGTCATTTATTCCGCTTGTTTGTCTTGACCTGTTTAAAAACTGTCTTAACTAGTTTCATTTCGTTGTCTAGTTTGGATATGTTACTGCTTCAGGGTTCAGACAGTTGGGAGAACGTTGGGTTTTATCCTCAGATATGCGCACCTTTTGCATCCCTTTCCCTCCCCAAAAGGAGTTCTTGCTAGTGTGTTACTTTCAGCTTTCTAAACAGTTGGAGTGCAGGAGTACGTCAGTTCCAGCAAATGATAACTTTAGCAGGGTCAGCTCAGCATAGAAGTGGGACAAGAGAATCTGTATGTGGTGGAAGCTACTTTGTGGTGCCTTTTTCCCACCATGCAGCAACTCTCATGATTCAGCTGAAGACCCGCCTGCAGAACCGAGGCAGGCCTCAGCTGGAAGTAGAGCAAATTCAGTCTGCCACCATTACCTTTCTTTTTTTCTTTTCTTTTTTCTCCCCATCCCTTACCTTTCTCTAGAGCTTGCAGTATTTGGATGTGTCTGTCCTGGGTGAGCTGGTTCCTCGGCTGTGTGAACTGATCAAAAGTGGAGTAGGCCTTGGCACAAAGGTACGTCTGTGATTCTAATAGTTCATTTGGAAATGGAGAAGGGAACACAGAGCAGTGTCAATGTAAATACTGTTGTTTTGACTGTCTCTTTTAAAGCGACAGCTTGCGCTCATTCATACTGGAGTCATTTTACGTCTGAGTCTCAATCCACCTACGTTACTTGTGTTTTTCTGGATGTGTGCTGCCTTAACCTCCCCTGGGCTACATAGCTGTTGTGCTTTGTGACATTTGAGTGCAGAAGGTTGTCCTTGATAGCTGTAAAGCTCCCATGACCATCTATCCTGAATCACAGAATTTTCAGAGTTGGAAGGGACCTCTAGAGATCATCTAGTCCAACTCCCCTGCCAAAGCAGGATTGCCTAGAGCACATTACTCAGGACTGCATCCAGGCGGGTCTTGAAAATCTCCAGAGAAGGGGACTCCACAACCTCCCTGGGCAGCCTGT
>VUYV01000023.1:5437837-5481670 GCA_008711295.1 Anarhynchus alexandrinus | reverse complement strand
TGGGAGGACAAGCCTTAATTTGCACCTGATCATGCTCACACACTTCTGTAGTTACCAAATTATCACTACCCCTCATGTCTTTGCTGCCACACAAACCACCATCCCCTGCCGTCACTGAGACGGACCGCAAGACCTTGCTAACGCTTTTACCCAGAAGTACTGGTATGCTGCTCTCAGGCACCACTTTTGTAATCCTGGTTTCATCCCCATCCCCCATCAAACCTAGTTTAAAGCCCTATGAATGAGCCCTGCTAATTCTTATCCCAGGATCTTTCTTCCCCTACGGGTTAGGCTATCCCCACCTGTTGCCAGCATGCCTGGTTTCCTGTAGACCAGCCCATGATCAAAGAAGCCAAAGTTCTGCCGGATGCACCAGCCTTGGAGCCAGGAGTTAATTTGCTGGCTCCTCCTATTTATCCCCTCGTCATCCCCGGCAAATGGTAGGATAGAGGAGAACACTATTTGTGCTCCTGATCCCTTAACCAGCTGTCCCAGGGCCCTAAAGTCATTCTTCATTACCTTTAGACTTCTGGTACCTACCTCTTCACCACCTGCCTGAAATATCAGTAGTGGGTAGTAATCTGATGTCTGAACCAGAAAGAACTCAAAAAGGGAGTTTTCTCCGTATGTCCTTAATTCTGGCCCCAGGGAGGCAGATGACTTCCCTGTGGGATGGGTCAGGTCTACAAATAGGGCTCTCTGTTCCCTTCAGAAGGGAGTCACCTACTACAATTACCTTCCTTTCTTTCTTGGTTGAGGAAGTCAAGGCATGGGGGTGATTGACTAGCCCTGGGTGACTCACTGGTTGGATCATCATCTCCATCCTCAGTTGTGTTGTCCTCGATTTCTAAAGCCCCATACCTATTATGCAAAGGCAACTGGGATGGTGAGGGGGCCGCGAGGGTTTTCGCTTACCTCTCCGAGGAGGGATCTGACTCCGCTCCCCCTTATCCCTCAAGTCCCCTCCCTCTGGCTGGTGACAGGAGGGTAGGGGATCATCCACTTCTGATAGAGCCTCTTCCTGCTGCCTTTGCCTCAAGGTATGGCTCTGATTGTGGGTCCTAGTAACTTTTTCACTTCCTTATTCAATTCCTGTCATTCATTTGTTGCAAACTTGTTTTTTGCTTCTACCCTTGGCTCCCAGTTTATCAGGGCAGAGGCTCGGCGAGCCTAGATCATGTCATACAAGTGCATGTGCACTTGCAAGCACTGCAGCACGTATTAACAGTAATAACCAGGAGCTAATATTGTTTTATCTCACCTTTGTTTTGCCTTGCAATCTTCCAGGGAGGCTGTGCCAGTGTAATTGTGTCATTAACCACACAGTGTCCTCAGGACTTAACACCTTATTCAGGTAAGGTTTGTTTATAGTGCCAAGTTTTAAAGGTACTTTTTGTTGCTGTTTTGTAGGTAGTATTTCCTTCCTGTTGGCCTTTGATTTTATCACAGGAATGATCTTTGCATGTGTATTTTTCTCAGAGAGCTGTTTGAAGTTGCCTTGTAGATATGAGACTGGGATGCTGGGGGTAGGTCCTGGGGATGTTAAATATGTCACCAAGTTGTAAACAAAGTTGAGGGAATTTGCTAGTGCCCAGCAGGAACAGGTGGAAATACATCCAGACTTTCCTGGAGCAGACTAACAATGCCTGTGTTAGGGCAGCACTATCGATAAGCACTTTTTCCTTCAACTTGAGCTATGGGACAACCATAAACAGCGACTTTGCTTCCTTGGGTCTTAGTCTTCTCTTTACAATTTATTGTGATTTGATAATAGAAAGAAGGTTACCTTTCTGTTGCAAAATAGAAATAAAGCTGAAAGCGTGATCAGCTGGGGTGCTCAGGTACAGGAATATTATGGATGGGGCTTTGAGCAACCTGGTCTAGTGGCAGGGGGGAGTGGAACTAGATGATCTTTAAGATCCCTTCCAACCCACACCATTATATGATTTTATGATTATCAGTCAAGGTGTGTGGGCTGAGGCTGGCAAACCACTAGCTTCTGCTGAGCCTTGCTGTGTTACACTGTGCACTTGTTTAAACATAAGGACCAGACAGACCTATAACCCCACAAACATGCAGTGAGGAAGAATGCATAAATTCAGACAATCTAACGAAATGCAGGCTATTGTAATTCTTGCCACAGTAATAAAAACATGATCCTTCTCTTCCAACAGGCAAACTTATGAGTGCTTTACTTAATGGCCTCACTGACCGCAACAGCGTGGTACAGAAGTCTTTTGCCTTTGCTATGGGGCATCTAGTCCGGGTGAGTTGGGGTTTGAGATGGTTCTAGGTTTTATTTTGCTTTTTTGTTGTTGGGTTGGGGTTTTTTTTTTGAAGTGTTTGAGTGATTTGAGTCTCTTCCCTGTTACAGACTTCCCGGGACAGTAGCACAGAGAAGCTGCTGCACAAACTCACCAGTTGGTACATGGAGAAGGAAGGTATGTTGCTTTTGGGGTGTTCAGTTACAGAATACAGTTCCTGGTGATAGCAAAAGCTGGTAAAGAAACATTTCTATATTGTGATGCTTGGTTTCACTGGCTGAATAATTCCCATGCATCATGATACAATACTGTGCATTCCTCTGCTTCCCAAAAGGCAGAACAAGCTGCTAAAGGAACATCCTGCTTCCCAGTCATAACGTGTGATTGTTTTGCTCCTTCAGAGCCAGTTTACAGAACAGGCTGTGCTTTAACTGTGCATGCTATGGGCCGCTACAGTCCAGACGTAGTGAAGAACCATGCCAAACACGTGCTGCCATTGGCTTTTCTTGGCATGCATGAGGTTCCCGATGAAGAGAAAGGAGAGAAAGAGAATTCTACTCTGTGGACTGAAGTTTGGCAGGAAAATGTACCTGGTAAGTTGCATTAAGAGCGGTAAAAGGTTTATGGGAAGCCTGGGGCAAGAAATATCATGCTTTCTGGAAATCCATTTTGGAAATACAGAGTTCTCATGGTGAGAGATTTGGGAAGCTTGTTTCCATTTTCTTTCTTGCTAAAGATGTCCTGTATGAATTTCAGCAGGTTATTTTCTTTGTGGCTATTTAAAATAATTACAGGTGTTGATTGCTAAGGATGCACAGGCACAGTCAGAAGTATTTTAAGATTGTGAGGCACTGAATGCCGCTCTAAATGTGGCCCTGATTGTGGCGCAGATAGCTGGACATCTTTGGAAATTTCGATGGCTGCCGCACACTCTGAAGTTACAGGGGACTTTGGCCTATATCTCAGTTTGGAGATCTCTCTGGTGATGCCTGTGGTCTCAACTTCAGTGAATGAATCTACACTATAGAAGGGCTATTTTACCATGCTTTCTGTCTGTAGAGGAAGATATGGATGCATGGTGAAACGGTTTTGCTGGCTCCTTCTCTGACCCGATTTCAGATCTGGTTCCTCAGTCACCAGATTACTTTTCTAGAGTTTGTGAAAGGAGCTGCAAAAGAGTTTTGCAGTGACCTGTTCTTGTAACAAACAAACAAACAAAAAAAAAATTCCTTAGAAACAGGCTAACACAATGTTTAGTGTCTGCCACATGGAAGGATTGAGATAAACTCTTTGTCTAGATTTATGCTAACGATTTTCTTTGGAAGCATCTAGAAAACAGCACCCATCTTCAATCAGCCTGAGAGGTATTCTTCACCCCTTTGCCTGAAGTAGGCCTTGCTGATATGTTTCATGGCCAACAAAAGATAAATCTGTAACTGCTTTTTTTTTCTTTTTTTTGTCTTTTTAAATATCAGATTTTTGTTTGTTCTCTGGCAAAATTACAGTTTTCCTCTGTTTGACACACAGGTACTCAGGGCGGCATCAGACTGTATATGCAGGAGTTGATAACCATAACCCAGAAGGCTCTGCAGTCCCAGTCCTGGAAGATGAAAGCCCAGGGAGCAGCTGCCATGGCATCGATTGCCAAACAGGCAGGCTCCCTTGTACCGCCACATCTGGGAATAGTGCTCTCTGCGCTGCTGCAAGGTCTGCCAGGGAGAACCTGGACTGGGAAGGTAAAAAAGGAACTGGCACCTCGTGGATTGCTGTGAGCACCAGCATGTGGCCCTCAAGCCAAGACATGCAATGTTCTGTGCTGCAGAGCAGCACGTGTAGGAACTCTGGATTAGGGAGTCTGCCTTTTGCCCTGCATTTAGCAGATACAAAAATGACAGGGAAGATAAGTGGGTGGACTTCAGGTTGCTTCCCACTTATACTACTCCCACTGCACCATATTCTAGCCTTGAGGGATACTGCCTTGTGCTCAGAGGCGCTGCCAGGCCCCGGCAGCAGGGTTCAGTGCAGATGAATTGCCGGTTCAGTGCAGATGGAAAGCCAAGTCATCTGCAGCCTCTACAGCAGGAGTGGCAGGAGGCATACTTTGCTTCTCTAGGCTGGTGTCATAGGCATATTTCCCCACTGCCTCTCTCAGTGGAGTACAAAGGTTTCCCCTTTGCAGCAGGACTGTGCCATTTGTCTGTCCAGCATTTCTCAGCGTTACCTATTTTACTCGTTGCAGGAGGAGCTGTTAAAGGCCATTGCCAGTGTCGTCTCAGCATGCAAGTAAGTGTCTTGAATGAAGGGGTACTCTCAGGATCTGGGATATCAAAAAGAAGGTTGTTGCACAGTGTTGTCGCCTATCTGGTGCTAAGGAGAGTCTAGAAAGTTGTGAACACCATCCTGATCTCCCGTCAGCATGTGAGGAGTCTCTCTCCACTCCGCTTATCAATGTGTGGGTCACTAGTGAAAGCTGGGAGGGGAAGTGATGCTTCAGAGGGACCTGCAGAGGTAATTGGTCGATTTAAGGCAAGGAAGAGGATATTGAGAGGCCAGAATTGCTAAGAGGAAAGAAGAGACTAAGGGGAAGGATGGACACCTGAAAGGGGAAAAGAGAGGAAGAGGTAGAAGAAGAGCGAGGGGGGAAAGTGCATGGGGAGCATATGAGGAAAGACAGGAAAGAAAAACTGGGAAAATAGGGTAAGAGCAAAGAAGAGCACCAGAGTCTAACTTTAGTTGGTAGGCAACCCTGTACCTGGACACAGGAATTACTTCCCATCTGTGGGAAGCGTGGTGTTTGGGAAGGGATTAATGTGGGTCTGATAGTTTTTGTGTGCATTGTGTTTCAGTGCAGAGCTGCAGAAGTCAGTGCCCGGCCAGCCCACCATCAGTGATATTGTCCAGGCTGTCGTGAAAGAATGTCGGAAAGAGAATCTAAAGTATAAGATGGTGGCACTGCGCTGTGCAGCTGGGGTGCTGCAGGCAACAAAGGAAGACCGGTTCCAGGAGCTGGCAGATATCGTCTTTCCCATGATAAAGAAGGTGACAGTTCAGCTTCTTGAGTTTTCCCTCTTTCAAAGCAAAACACCCAAGTGGTGACAATCTGTCTGATGCTGTTAAGTACACGCCAGGCTTCTGCCCAGAAGGCTGCTGATGTGAGGAATACCCCACACTCAGCCAGATCCCTGGTGAGCCCTGGGGGAGTTTTCCCTGTGCTGCCCAAATCCTAAATTAGCCCAACTGCTCTCTAGGCAGTCCTTCCTGTGGTGTCCAGCACTGCCCTAATACAGCATTAAAAGATAATTCCTGGCTGCTCTACAGGCAGCAGGGGACTCCTAGCAAGCTGTGTAAAGTGCTTCTGTTTAGTGTCATCTGCAGTGCTTTGCAGCTCTGCAAGTGGGACTCATATAGCACAGGGAGATTTTCGGATGCAAGGCCATGGAGCCTGCTGTGCGCTTCTGCAGGCTGCCCATAGCGCCAGAACTACTGGTGGCCAAGGGGACCTGTGCTCCGTCTGTATGGAGGCACTGACTGGGTACAAGGACTGGTGTGCACAGACTGCAAGGAAAGACTGAATTGCACTGAAGCCTGTGGTGAGCCTGCCCTCATCCTTCTGTCGATCATACCTTCCCCCCATGGCCTCCGCAGAACTCTCTTGAGAGCATGGGCACGGGTTTACCAAAGCATGACGAAGACGACGAGGACATGAGGGAGAAAGAGGTGCAGATGGAGTCCCTGATCTGTGCCTTCGAGACCCTGGGCAAAGCCTGGCCGAGGAGCCCAGAGACACAGCGTAAGTCAGCTAATGGTGTTCAGAGTGAACTTTTTTGGCTCTTAACTGTTTCCTCTTAAAATGAAAAGGGGGAGGAGGGATGGACGTGGAGATCGCATGTGGAGTGGGGAGGCTGTTGAGGAGGTGCAGGATCTCACTGCCAGCAGCTTGCAGTATCTTCAGTGAGAAAGCTGCCCCAACAGCTTTCCCACAGAGTAGCCCATCCTTGGGGCAATTGCTTTATTGTTGTCTTAAATTCACTTCACCAAACTGTTCTGAGTTTGTGGAGCTACACAGGATGCCTCAGGTGGCTTGCCTAATCAAAAGCAGCCTAGTTCTGCTGCTCACATTTATGTTTGCATCAAAGCTGGTACAAGGTGGAGGAAATGGGTATATCTGAAAAAAAAAACAGGTTGCTTCTATTAGCATGCCAAAATGTATAATGCAGCTGTTTATCTTCCAGTGTTTGTTAACGAGAGTGTTGATGTGGTGAAGGCTGTCAGAGTCACTTGATGTTGACTTGCTCATATGCAGTGACTGGCTTGAGGTCACTTGGAGAGGAGCACAGGGAACACCTGGCAGACAGAGCAGGAAGTGTTTCCTTCTGCCTTTCCCCATGGTAACACAATGACATCCTTATTTTTCTGTAGGTTGCTATCGCCAAGAGTTTTGCAAGTTAATGTGTGACCGTCTGAAACTCAGCACATGGAAAGTGCAGCTTGGAGTGCTACAAGCCATGAACGCCTACTTTCAAGGGTAATTCTTCCTGCAATCCACTTTGATGATGTTTCTTTTCTTTATTGCTTCAAACTGTTTGATGAAATTGAGGATGACACTGGAGTCTCAGAAGTTGAGCAGACTTCTGTCCCAGTGATGCAGGGTGTCTGACAGTGTTTTTGCATTTGACAGGCTAATGCTGTTTGAGGAGGAGCACTCAGACCCTGTGGCTTTGACCGAAATACTGTTGGAAACCTGTTCATCTATCACCCATTCTTTAGGTAAACGGACTTTTCCTGGTTTGTGGTCGATGATGAATTGCTTGTCAATACATTCCTCCTCCGGAGGTTGGCTGGTAGAGGAAGTGCAGAATAAGCCTAAGCTATCAGAGATGACATTTTGCCTTTCCTTGCACTGCGCTGTGGAAATTCTGATTTTGCTGTAGCTGTTGAAGACAGTACTATGCAGGGTGCTGTGCAGCAGCAAGTAAGTTCCTCTGATGCAAGAGAGCTTTGAAAGGGGAGGGAGAGGTGGACAGCAGGCTCCTGTGCATGCAACCTCTCAGGAGTGCAAACTGGAAATGTAGTAATTTTCTCCATGCAGAAGATAAACCCCACCTAATCAAGCTATTACTGATTTAATGAAACGCGAGTTCTCCACCACAGTTCAGACTTCTTGGATACATATGCACTGGAGAGACCCAAAATTTTCTCAAACAGCCAGTACATGAAGCTCCAAGGCTTTGAGGCAGTCTGTGCTTTCCCTGAGCAGAGTGCCCATGGGGCTGTAAGTGCTACCTATGTAATGTTGACAGTCATGGGACTGCTTATTACAGTGCCCCAGGTCTCCTAACACCTTCATGTGGCTCTTGTTTCTGGTATGCCTAAAGGCAGCACCTACTTCAGAGCTAGCTATGAATCCAGAGACCCCTTTGGGGAGTTTCTTTTAACTATCATCCTGGAATGAGACTGTAACAAGATTTTAGCTCAGGAGACCAAATAACTTTTCGTGAAAAGCTTGTGCTTGATGGCATAGGGTTTATGTACCCTCACTTAATGCTACTTGTTAAAATTTAGATGGTTTATAGCCATTACAACTTACCAAAAGAACAGTCTGTTATGCCCAGAAGTTGTGATCACATTGCAGCTGTGTCAGTGTTGTTCCCTTTCAACACGTCTAAGGAACAGTAGCACTGCAGTAATAGCAGAGGTGATGCTCAAGGCTTGGTCACCTTCTCAACCTCTAGTTGGTCACTTTCTGCCATTCAGATGTGTCCCATTGGGGAGCACTGCAGACTGACAGCACAAACGAGCTCAGTGAGCACCACAAAAGTGGTCTGGAGACCACGGTGGTGACTGCTGTTTGTACAGTTACTGTGCCTTTGGTTCTCAATGTGGTTGTGGGGTTTTTTGTTTGTTTTTTTTTTTTTAAATCCCTTAGAAAACAAAAGCTACACGTCCATAAGAACAGAAGCTTTGTCTGTGATACAACTGCTGCTCACCAAACTGCAAGGTGAGACTTTTTGCTTGCCACCTGGGAGAGCCACTGTTCGGTAAAGAAGGCACCTGGCTGTGTGGCTTGGAGCCCTGGAGAGATGGCACTACCTTCTGCTTGCAGCACTGGGTGATTTTGGGGCAGTGGGGACTTGGAGTTCCGTGCTTGGTGACTCAGGAAACTTGGAGAGGGCATGAAGTAACTTTGGATAAAATCAAGGTCTAAAGTACTGTTGGATACTCCTTGTGTGAGGAAAATGTCCAGCACGGAGTGTTCCACGGGGAGCACACAGGACTGTCTGTAGTCTGATTCTGCATTATGTGCAAGCTCCATAGAGGGGAGAGCTCCTCTGTGCAGAAGAGTCATTTTTACCCTTTCAGTGCCAAGTTTAGTTCTTTATTGTTCATTTCATTTAGGACTTAAGCCTTGCAGAATTTATTTCAGAGAATGAGTCTACTTAGGTCTCAAGGTCATATGTGTCTGCCCTTGTTCTGTAGCAAATGGTTTCTTTGGATTTCTGTTATGCACCTCACATTTCCTTTATGCTAGTAAAAATCTTCCATTACATGAAGCACTTGTGAAGTGGGAAACGTGGTTCTTAAGGCCCTTGTTTTCCCGTGCTGCGGGCCTAGACAATCAAGCCTAGTCTAAACGGCCGTGACTCCCTGTGCAGGAGGCAGCACATGCACCCGAGTGTCCAGCTGAGTTTGCCTCCTCAGTAGCCTTCTCCTGGACAAGCAGTATGGACTGCAAGTGAAATGTTGCAGCAGTTGCTGTTTCAGCCTGTCTGGGGATGGAGATGGCCTGTTGTCTTTTTCTTTTTGGTGTTCTGGTATTCATGTCCAGTGTCTCTGTCTTTTATCTACACAGAAGCTCAACAGTGGGAAAGCCTGACACCAGAAAGCAGAGAGCACCTCATTCATTCATTGGCTACGATGGCGACAGATAGCAGGCCTGAGCTACAAGAGAAGGCATTTATATTGAAGAAGACACTTGAAAATCTTGACTAAGTTGTAAAACACAAACTACAAAGTGCCATGTAAAACAAAAACAAAAAAGTGCAGTGGTCTGAAAACCAAGTGGGAAAATGAAGATTACTCTGTAGCATGCATCATTCCTGGCCAAAATAAAAAATGCCTTAAATTCTTTTCCCCGTTAATGTTATTTTTACTCTTTAAAGCTGATGGTTAGTTGTTTTATCAGTAAATACCTCTAACAATCTGCCCTAGAATGTTTGTAAGTGTGCAACCTAAAAAATGTTGAGGGCAAGTTGCTTTTTTTTTTCTTTTAATCGGCAAAAGAATGTTACTCAGATCCCCTTTGTCCTTCAAAGGAATTGTTGAAAAAACACCAGCAGAGGAAGTGAAAAGCTATTTGGTTTTCACTTGTGTCATGTGTGGAGATCTTTCACCTGGTGTCTAAACAGTAAATCTTCAGGACTCTGCCGTAGAGGTGTTTGTTACCAGTGTTTGTTACCAATAGCAAAATGCTTCCCCTGACAAAGGCTGTGTTAAACTCCTGTGGCTTCCCAGGGGCAGGGTTCCATCTGACACCCACCTCTGCTTCTCCTGCTTGCTCCTCCCTTGCAGCCTGTTGTCTGTGAGTTATGAAAGGCAGAGTACTGTTATCTTTGCTCCTTCTTCCTTCTCTGACCTCAACATGGATTGACCGAGACTATGCCTTCCCCAGGTAGCAACCTCGGCCTCCCAAACCTTAAATGAGAATTTATTTTTTTTTTTTCCTCAAAGGATGCACAAGAGAGCACTTTACTGAGCTGTGTGGGACAAAGTTAGTGCCCAGGTGGAACACTGCTCTTCTCAAAATTGTTTTGCATGGACACTCCTCAGCTGCAGGAAGAAAAAAAAGGAAAAAAAAAAAAAAGACAAACAATCTTTTCTAGATATGTTTTTGAAGAGTGTTCGAAGTTTGCAATGACACATTTTTTTAATAGTGGTAATGTTTTACTCCCTTCCTGTTGGTAACCCTGTTCTTGCTTTGGAAACCTGTAATGATTTAGACTTGTCAATATTTGTAAGAAACTGAATCATGTCATTTTTCAGCAGCCCAAGTCATGCTGGTTTCTAGCAAATACTTTTTAATTTGCACTTAAGAAGAAAGATTCTATCTGCATTAACGTGGAGTAAAATTGCTATATGATGATGTGGCCATGCTGCCTGTCTCCTGTTTTTGCCCTCCTCAGATAAAAGACAAATCTGACCACTATAGCAACAGACTTTTAATAGTGTAAAGTTAGCACTGCACCGTAATCTGACCAGTATGTGTACAGCTTTTTGGGGATAAATGCTTTGCTGATGGTGAAATAAAATCATTAGTGTGGGCAATATCATGTCCATGGCTTTCAGCACAGGAAGGCTTTTTCTTTTCTTACAGTCTGCAGCTCCTTTCAGATTTGGCCTGTTAGGGAGAGGATTGCTCAGGTAACGCCACGTTTCCTCCATGCCCATTTATTCAGAATCAGGTATGCAGTACCTACTTTTCCCTCAGGTGCCATTTCCCATTCAGTGTTTTCCGGTACTGTAACAATCTCGTTGTCTGGCTTGCTCTCTGTGGGAAGGGAGGAATGTAATTTGTGCACACCTGGTAAGAAAATGTCAGCAAGGGGCAGAGCTGTCCCACTGTGGCTCTTGTGTAGCAGAAACCTCAGCGAGCACTATTGCATTGTACACTCGAACTGGTCAGTGGGCAACTCCTTGGTGCTGGGAGCTGGTGCTATAACGTTTTGATTTACACCTTGTTGCAGGGAGCTGCTCTTTGTTTACGTGTAGTTTGAACTATTGAGCACAGTGTACATTTTAAAATTTTACTGGGCAAATCACTTTGCAGTATCTTTAAAAACTTGCTTACCATGACATGTGTCATGAGTGCTCATTTTTTTTGTATTAGATGAATATTACCAGTGATGCTTTGCTGTAGCAGCTCATTGTCTGACTTGGGTTTTTTCGTATTGGTGAGTGACAGTAACAGAAAAGCAAGAGCCTCCACGTCTCTGGCAATTTGTTTTCACTGTGGACTGGAGTATTCAGAGGCAATGCCTAATATGGTCAAGTGACCATAAGTAGAATAACTGTAATTGTTGTCAATAGCAACCTGAATTTCTCTATTGGGGATTTACACTAGAGGGAAGAGCGTATTCTAGGAACTCTACAAACAGCTGGATTAACAACTCTGGCCAAGAGTGTTAGGAAGGTTAGAGATGGTACAACACTTTCTGAATCACAAAGCAATATGTCTTTCTTGTGATTACAGAATAGGTTCAGAGCTCCTCTCTAAAGCACGTGCCTATACACAAAACCTACCTGTACAAAAGCTAATTCAGTCAGAGGTTTGATTTCTACCCCCCTCGCATTTGTAAACTTGACAGGATTAAAAAAAAAAAAAAAAAAGATGTGGCCTTCCTAGAGTTTTTCCTCTAAAAGTGATTTTGCACTATGTAAAACACACTGTACTTTGCCCAGCGCGGGCATTTCTTGTGCTGCTGCAATGCTTTGTATACCTGGAGTGCAGTGCGCAGACTTGACTCTAGCACTCACGTTCTGACCTACAAGCTGTTGCTTAAAATGGATGTATATTGAGAAGTTTTCTAATGTTGCAAGATCTCCATCAAATTCACTGCAATCTGTACTGTCGAAGTATGTGAATGGTCTGACTGAAAGAAAACCCTCCTGCTTACCAAAAAGGTAAAATTAAATAAAAGCTGCATGACCTGTTCTTCAAAGCGACTGGTAGTGTTTTTTCCTCCCACTGCGAGTATTTCACAGTATCCTTGTGTTCCAAATGCAAACTGCACCTTTGTGTTCTGCTCTGCGCTGCCCGAGCTGCCTGTGAACCACTCGTCTGTGGTGTCAGCTATTCAGGCTGAAGGTGTCTGTGTCACAAATGACAGTGCCCAGTTAGGAGGAACTGCCTGAATTCCGTTTTTAAGCCAACAGCTTGGTCTCTTGCAACCAGGCAGGGTTATGGGATGGATATGATAAATGTGTATTAATATATGTAAACCATGTATATTATAAGTATAAAAATATATACATATACATAGTTATATGGCATGTATATACTATATATACATATATGGAATATGAGGCCATGAGATGACAAATTTGTTAATTGAAACAATATTCAAGAACTTAACATTTCCAAACTATTCCAGACATGGACACCCCTCCCTCCTCCCCCCAGTCTCAAATTTACTTTTCTAAATGGTATTGTGAAAGGAAGGGGGAAAAAAAAAAAAAAAAAGAAATCAGCTAAGCAGAGGAGAGTGAGCAAATACAAACTTTGTGGAAGTTAGCTACCAACTGGCTGAACCATCATCTGGCAAGGCGAATGCTGTCAGACCATACACCCGCAAAACACAGAGCCTTGCTGCTGGTCACGGTGGGTTGGCTTCCCTCTCCCATGCTCCAGATTGCTGTGGCAAGCAAAAACCTTCTGTGACCAAAGCTGGGTTTCTGCCCTCTGAGCACTAGGTGCCCAGACTCATGATTATTTCTGGCCAGTGAAGGCAGCAGGATAATGTTATTTGGGTTCATCGGTAAGGGAAGACAAGGGAAATGTGGCGGGGGAAGGACACATCAGGATGTCTGAATTTGATTATGACCACCCATGTCTAAAAATATTTAGATTTTCTCTTACCTCTAATGTTTAGAGTACAGAATTGAATAGTCAAACTTTGAGAAATACAGCAGGAAGTTCAAAATTGAAAAAGTGTTCAATTCTGAGTAGGCACTGTTCAATGAAAAACAGCAAGACAGGCAAGTACATACGAGATCAGGCTGTGTAGTTTAGTATTTATTGGCAGAAATATTAGTGCAGCAAACTGCAAAAAGTTTAACTATCACTTAGTTAAAAATTCATACGCCATTTCTCTCTGGTATTCAGCAACAGGACTGTTTACACTTTGCAACAGGTTTCCTGAATGCTTGTAAACACTGCATGTCAAATCAGATTTTCCTCATTCAAAGGCTTCAGTTCCTCCTGTTGAGCTTACAGAGCTATTGTTCACCTACGTTTATGTGTAAATGCTTACAGACGTATGATGGAAATTGCAGGACACCAAGATGAATAAATGCTGCCAGTTTAGCTAATAGTACAGCCAACAGTCTCCTGTGAATTTCAGTTCTTAATGAGGTGCAGATATGAACTAAAAGCTAAAACATAAAGGAATATTTCAAGATTTACTCTAAAATTTTTTAGGAAGTTTGTATTAGGGACTTTCTTCCTAGTCCAGCTAGACTGGGGACAAAGAACACTTGCGAAGCTTCTACTGCATGCGAAGGGCTATTTGAATAAGCTTCACGGTCCTGCAGGTTTTTTGTCATTCTTACGTACTTTCTGGGATTTCTTGGAGATAAATGTATTTCCGCTTTTCAACTGTTCATATCTTGTAACAGTGGATACACCATCCACAAACCTGGTCTTATAGAGGACATTTGCGTTGTTAAACATTCCATCCTTCAAGGACACCACAATAAACTAAAACAAACCAGAAAGCTTAAGTTAAATGCTGCCATCCAAATAAAAACTTTAAACAACATTGGAAAGGGCTTCTAAAAAGAGGATTCCCTTTACCTTATTTGGCTAATATATTGGTGGTAATTCTTCAAAAAATACTCTAAACGTAATTGAAGCCCAACATAATGTTAACGTACACCCACAGGCCAGATATTTTCTGCCGCGTGATGTGCAGCTCTGTCCATATCTCAGCACTTGGCCTGGGATACAGGCCACAACAGAATGCCCATTCGTGGTGCATCAACCACCAGAAAAAACTGTTGCCACAAATTTTGTAAGAATGCAGGATCTTTCATAGCCTAAAGATGTTACTCAAATTGTTTTACAATACTGGTAACAAATATTTCCCTCCTCTCTCTAATAACTTGGAAAGGTCATGCCCTACCACCAAATAGAGATAGGTACTGCCTTTCACTCAGAGTAATAAGTTTCTTCAGTTCTACAGATTTTTTTTCCATGCACAGGCCACAGTGATACAGATTCTTTCCACTAGTGTCTGGCTTATTTCAACAGTGTCAAAAATAAAATATTTTTAAAGCTCGTGTTAAAGAACTCTAGCAAAAAAAAAAAAATTAAGGATGTGGGTCATGCCTGACATTGATCATACCACAGCTGTTCTTCTCTATTACTCCCTGTTTTTTAGACGCTACAGCAACAGCTTACATTAAAATGTAATGCTCAGAAGTTTCACACTTGCTGTATCATCAGCATAACTTCTAGTTGATCCAACTTAAATATACCACACACGTCTCTGGAATAAAATCCTTGAACAGCTTAGACTCCTCGGTGGGAGACTGCCTCTGAAAATAACAAAGTGCATAAACAGATGACCACAATAGTTTGAAGATCATACCTGGGAGTGTTTGAAATGAGTATAAAACATCTGCCCAATATTCTGGGTATGAGAAAGATCAAGGGCTGCATCCACTTCATCCAAGATGTAAACTGGGGCAGGTTTGAAGAGAAGCATGGATAAGATCAAGGACAAGGCCACCAATGATCTAATATAGAGAACAAGAGAGATATATTCTACCCTTTTGTTTGAGAGGCTTTGGCTTTTGAAAACAATTGTTTGGTAGTAACAAAATCCTCTCTCAAAAGCAGATTCATGCTATAAGTTCTGAAGAGACAGAATGCCAGCTTCTGCCACAACTTCTGATTTCAAAATGTGAAGCCTACTGCCAGAAATGGCAAATGTTACTTTTTCTTTTATTGGAAGATCAACTTAGTTGGGTGATGATATTTAAAATCACACTGTTGCTTTACTTATTTTCAATTCTGGGTTTTACAGGGCTGTTTTTAACGTACAGTTCTTCAAGCATTCTGTCCTTCAGAAAGTTCTGTATCTCTGTCTCACCTCTCCCTAAATTCTGTTTCTACTTTTCAATTTGTTGGACTTTTCCTTAGAAGTTGCAAAGAAGCACATACCCTACACAGTAGCTGTAATCACTGGAGAAGAAAACTGTCACCATGGCACTACTTTGACACCAGGGCAGAACCTGTCTATGTAGATTTTTGAGATTGCAACTCTAAGGCTGGAGCATTTAATTCAACAATACCTCAGTGCTACCTAGAGTTAAATGCAGTTTTCTCACCACACAATTAATTTATCACTTGTCCATGGAGTAAAATTTTGTTTGCTATCATATGCCAAGTAATGCATTGTTCTAAGTCAGATTCCTCTTTGAGCTGCACTGAATTAATGATGTTTTTAATACTACGTCAGCTTGGAAGGAGACAGAGTCTCTGACTTGACCAGGGAAAAGATTAATTTTTTGCTTTTCTGAACTATAATTAGCTAGACATGTCAATTATATACACAACTGCAATGGAAAACAAAAAAGCCACAGTTCACCAACCTTTGTCCTCCACTAAGTTCTGATAAGTTTTCCTTCCAGGTCTTTCCTAAGGCAACTCTGATCTGCAGACCATCCAAGACATTCTGTTTTTTAGAAGCTACTAGCGTAGCAGTGGCTCCTGGTAGAAGCATTGAGAAAATTGAACCAAGGTCTTCATTCACCTAGAAGTCAGACCATAAAAGATGTATGTACACGCTTTGAATCAAGAGCATTGTCCTGGTTTGAGGTCAAACAGAACCAATTTTGTTCAGTAACTTCGCTTCTTAGCTGGGCCTCTTCTAACTACAGAGGGGAGCATCTGTCGGTCCCATCTGGGGTCCCCCAGGTCCCCAGTAGCTGATTTGGCCTAAACCACAACAGATTAAACCTTAGTAGTAAGCTGCACTGTGGTCTAGACATCTTGCCCAATTTAACCCAGTGACTTCTTATGTCGTGAAGATTAGCACATACAGGATAGTGAGAAAACATTAGAATATGGAATCTTTTTATTTTCTCTGTACTGAAAAGAGAAGCAACACTGAGGGATATATATATATATATATAGGACACCTTATACTAAACATTTCAGAAGGATCAAATGAAATAAATATTAGAAGGCTTCTTTATGCTGTCAGAGAACTAGTAAGAAGGCAGAGTGCTTAGGTAACAGAAACATAAATCAGCTGTTGCTCTATTCCAGTATTACCTGTCCTATCAGTGACAGGAACAGTAGCCCAAGTTCACAGCCCTACATTGTGTGGGGCTACACAGAACCAGAGGATTTTAACTCTGGTCAAATACTGGCTTAAGCAAACAGAAAAGAAAGAGAGACTATCACTTTTGTCCAGCTTCCATGTGACAGACAATGATGTCAGCACACCAGTAGCTTAAACTTCCATTAATTTTTGTGGACACTAAAAAGGAACGGTAAACTAGTTTTGCAGGTTTAATTGTGCCTTTACAATTCTCAGAAGTGCTGTCTTATTCTCACAAGTGAGATGAAACAGGAGAAACGAAGTGGTTGTTTTGTAATTTAAATACTAGGCAAGGGAGATTAGCTCTGGAAAGAGAAGTCTTTTTTTTTTTTTTTCCATGGAAATATGTAAACCAGCCATCTAAGATAAATCTGATCCTCTGCTAAAAATGTGAAGATTACATTTCAAGTGTCATACCTTTTTCCAAGCCATATGCAAAGCTTCAGTTTTCTTCTGGTCAAGCTCATCAATAGTTTCAAGAATTTTTGACTTGTCATTCTCTACAATTCTTTTTTTCTTCATTAATTCATGGTACTGGTGCAATAAGAAGAAAATATTCATTTCAGTGAACTTAGTGCTCAAATGCATTTTGTGCTAATCTTACAGTTTCACCATTTGTTTTTGTAACTGTGAAATAGCCATTAACCACAAGATTCAAATCCAAAGCATTCATTTAGCTGTATGCAGGATTTAAGTTTTAAGATACTATTTGCAAATTAAAGCATTAGAATTTTCAACAATCAGCAAAGGGGAAGACCAATATTACTCTGAAAGTTGCACTTGAAGTTCATGGTTCATCTTTCTTTCCATAGAAGACAGGATGTTTCTGGAGGCTGACAGGAAGAACAAGCCACTTCTTATTGTGAAGTGTCAGTCAGTGGACACTTTAGAGACAATCCTGGAATCCTGAAATAGCCTCAAGATTTGAGACGACTCTGGAACACCTTCAAGTTACCATGCTTGAAGATGAACAGTTTTTTGATCTACAACCTTTGATAAAGGATGTAATTCTCAAATACTGTAATGGATATAACAAAGCTAGCCTAATGCTGTTGCTGCCAACTTAGGATGGACTGGGGTAGGGAAGAATGAAACTATTCTTTTTACCATCCAAAGTAAAGATTATGCACAACCTAGAAAACTAGTGCATAAGTGAAAAGTTCAAAAATGTAAGATTAGTATAAAAGATCTAAGAAAAGGTTTCCTGCTATCTCATGAAGATTTAGTCTTATTTTTGGTGTATTTAGAAACAAACAAAGCATATGAAAATATAAAGCTACGTTATACATAATACCATGTACCCAACCTTTCAAGATTAAAGAACAGAATGTTTACCCTCTCCTCTGTCTCAGAAATCATATTCATAGCTCTCATGTTCACTTTCCTTCCCAAAGCCTTTTTTTTCTCCTGCAACTTCTGCAGCTTCTGACTTGCTGCTTCAGGATCATTAGTTTTGAAGTCATAGGCTGTGTTTGGCTGCCCAAAAAGTTGTTTCTCTACAGCTATCCACTCATAGTTTTTCAGCATCTCGGTCACCTGTAAACAAGAAGATAAGCTGAAGCTTATTTTTTTTTTCCTTCTCAAACATGATGAAAAATAATTAAAAAAAATCCTGAAATAACTCTACAACACTAATCCTTCTATCCCAACACAGCACAGGTGCATACCTTTAAATGCTTCATGTGATTTCCAAGACTCCAGATGAACCAAGATTTTAAGGGAGCTTTCACATATAACCATCCCATTTATCTGGAACACATTTTTCTGTATCTGGACTAAGCCACTGTCACTAAATCACCGGATTAGTTTCTTTAATCAGTTACCTAATTTGTCCCTACAGTCAGAATGTTCTTCTCATTGATCACCTTCTCACTGTGATCTACTCTCTATTAGTCCATACTGATAAGCTTTGTTAAAATTTACAGTTTCCACCCCCTCCTCCTGGGATAAAACTTTTCACATCAAGAGCTGTAAATATGACAGTGCTTATTAAGAAAAAAAGGCTATTTACTTTGCACATGGCAAGGGAAATAACTACTCTTGGTCACATGATGCAAGGAAAAGCACAGTTCTGAAATACCTTTGCAGCAGCATCAGCAGCCTCTTCTTGATGTTGGCTGATGTTGTGTTCTAATTCTTTACACTCAAGCTGTAATTTATTATTTTGTGCTCTATATTTTTCTACCTCTGCAGATTTGGCTTCAATTGCTTTATCCTGTAACAGAATTACTTCCCTTTGCTCGGCCACCTCCTTCTGTGATTTCTCTACAGATTCCTGAAAAGCAAATCAAACAGACATTAGCTTCTTTCAAAGGCTGGTGTTAGACAGTTGTTACAAGAAGAGGACACAGCAAGGAGAAAAAATTCACACGTGGTAGCGAAGCCAAAATATAACTAACTAGGCTAAACATAATTGAGTGCTGGCAAGAAAATCCAAACAACGAAACACACATTAATAATTTGAGCTTTACAGGATCATATCTTCAGTAACATCAACACAGATAATGAAACACAGTATTCGCTTTTACCTTTGTCTTAGACACCTCAGCTGCCATAGCATCAACTTCCTCCTGGTAGGATTTGATGGCTTTATCTGCAGCCTCCACCTGTTGTTTATAGGAGGCCTGTTCTTGTTTTAGCTCTTCAAGTTCCAGAATTAAAGTTTCAACTTCCTGGAAAGATGTTTTCAAATTTACTACAATTATACTTAAATGGAAAGAATTAAAATTCAGTTTGATGTAGTCAATGCTGTAGAAGATTAACAGTACCTGTTGTTCAGAGAGGGGTCAATCTCACAAAAAAAAAAAAAAAGCATCAGCAATTTCTACATCAGTGACTACAGAGTACTATATTAAGTTCCAAAACTGACAAGTATTAAAACTTCAGGAGAATCAAACTTTCTGGTTACTGCAACCACTTTTGAGACTGAGAAAACTGCCAACAAAGGTTAAGTTTTACCTGCTGTTTTTCTGTCTTTTTTTTGCTTGAAGTGTCTGCCTTTTTCTTAGCACCATCTAATGTCTGCTGGGCATTTTTCAGTTCTTTTTCACGTTCTGCTTCTGCATTTTTCATTTTATTCTCTAATACTTTGTATTTATCTTCTGCTTTCTTTTGGCACTCTTCAGTTTTCTTTAATGTCTCTTCACACTCCTCTGAATCAAGAATTACAGTACTGAGATTGGGCATGGTTCTTATCTTTAAATTTACATCCTGAACTCCAACTGAAACAAATTAGTCCTTGCCTCTAACATAAAAAGGCGGTTGCATGTTTGCTAGTTACTGAAGTCAACTATTTCAATGATTACTCTAGGACAGCATGCTGTTGTTACACGTTATTGGTAGGGCACCAAACAGACAACCAGCCACTAAACTTAATGAAAATTAGCCTTTTTTTGCGTGGGGGAGGTGGTGGTGAGGGCAAGTATATGCTGAATCATATGATCAAGTCATCAATCAGATGGCTACCTAATATCACCTCATCCCTAGAATACTATGTTTACATACGTATCACTTCCATCCATCATTTTCTTTAGATGTTTTACTTATTGCTGCATTTCCTTCCTTTTACATTTTTCCTTAGCTATACAAATAGTACTTTCCTCCAATGCCTTCTTGGTATGCAAACTATATTGTTAACCTTAAATATCTACAGAAACAGATGGCTCAGAAAAAACTAAAGATTACTCAAATATAGGATTAAATCCATTTAAAAACTTCCCTGCAAAGCCATTTCTCCTTTTATTATTAAGTACATAAAACACTTAATAAGAATAAAATCTTTACTACATGAGAATGACCAACCTCATGTGAATCACTATCTATCACAGTCTATTGTGATTCTATATTTGTTACTTATTCCAAAATATCAAGCTAGTATTTTCAAAGCTAAAAATATTTTTTCTTAAGCAAAGATTCTGCTGCTCAAACAGCCAAATATCCATCTCATTCTCAGCAATTAGTTTTCAGTTAAAAGTTTAACACATTTGTCACCAATGGTTTTGTTCAGGGCAAGCAGCTCTTCCTCTTGTTTATGATAAGCACTTTGATGAAGCTTCATTTGCAACAGCTCTGCTTCCTCAGACTTCGTCTCCCACTGCTGCTTCAGCTGATGATACCTTTGAAGACAGTGATGATATACACTGCTACAACGAAGAGTACTCAGCACTTCAGTTTCACAGTTGAAGTAAGTACATATAGAAATAAGTAGATAAAGAAATACTTATATTCCCATTCTAATGTAAGATACAATGATGGCTGTAGGACAAATAAGCTTAAATGCATAAAAATCTGATGTAATTTCTTTAATAACAATTGTGAAGTTTGTAGGTATGTAAGTTATTACGTATGCAACTCCTGGATACGTAGCCTCGACAAGGAATATTAAAAACTAACAAATGCAACACGTGGAATTTGGCAACAATTCAGAGCTCACGTTTTTCCAACTGGCAGTACGACAGATGCTAGGCTGAAGCATTAAAGAAAAAATATCTAAAAGCAAAACTCATTTCCTCCTTTTGGCTGTATTTCTGGAAGTCTATTACAACTCAAAACAGTTTGAAAAATAAATCCAGCTGGTAGATAGCATATTACAAAATACTACCTCCTTGTGGGATTTTTACAGAACTGACTAAACATATTTTTATATTCCATCTTTTAAAAAGATCTTCAGTAACTGAGTAGCTGAAAATCAAATACACTTAAAATTATTTAATTTAAATCCTTACAACTGTATCAGTCATTCTGCTTTAGTATCTTTGTATTTTCTTGGGAGAAAAATACGAGCTATCACAAACTGAAATTCTGCATGGGTGTTACAAAATATGACTGGAACAGATCGATTCTTCAGCAGACTTCATGAAACTTTGGCAAACTTCAAGTGATTTCACATAGACATCATTGTATGCCGGGTTCTTTTCCTGTATTACCCAAAATAAAGTTTTCTTGCATGTATTATCTAAAAACTAAATTTGCTTGTTGATTGGTGTACTTAGAAATTAAATTGGGAGGGAGAGGGAGGAAGGGAGTAACTTTCTGCATATTACACTGTCAACAGGTCCTATGCCCTCCAAAAATACTTCTTTATATTACATTTACTCAGTCATATAAGAGAAACGACAGACATTTCATAGGGCAAACCTTACTTTTCAGCAACGTCCTTCAAACATGCCAGCTCGTTCTCTACAGTCTCCAGTTCAGAATACTTTGCTTTGAGTTCTACTTCAATGTCTTTAATTTCTTGAAGTTTAGACAACAATGGTGCAGTCTGTGAGGATGCACCTGTCCAGTGGAAAAAAAAAAAAATTAAAGTCAAACTAATTGGAATTAGACTAGTGGATTCACCACTGGCAAACAGCAAATTCTAAATGTTAATAAAGATGCAAGTTGACAACCTGTTTTATTTACAAACCAGAAAGGCAGCTAGGCTAAAGTTACCGTAGTAGAGAAAGACTGCCTCATCTGTTACAGAATTTAGTTCTGCAGACTTTGAATACTACACATGCACTTCTTGTGAAATCAACTAACTTTTCACAATTTATGAAATTACCTCAAATTAATTACTAATTACTTCAAAAAGTGCTTGAATTCCAAGCATTTCTCCTCCCAGGAGGATTGTATAGCCAAATAAAATTTAAGCATTTAAAATCTAAACTACTTTATGACAAAAGCTTGCCATTAATTTTTTCTTAATCAATTTTATTTCAGATCAAGACTGACGAATCTTTGCTAAAAGAGATATTATCCCCAGTATGAGTCTAAACTAAAAGGTTACTGTTCATTTTTGTAAAAAAACATGCAGAGCAGTAAAAAAGATCAACAGACACACAGCATTATTATATAAATAAAACCAGCAATTGCCTCCATGCAGAGTGCCCCGGGGGTCAAACAGATCTCCATCAAGTGTAATGCTTCTCGCCATTATCCTTTTGTCAAAGGCCACCTTCTTAGCATTATCCATGTTATTACAGATCAGTGTTGTTCCAAAGACATATTGCATTACTTTCAGCAGTTGAGGTTCATATTGAACTAGAGAAAGGGCTAAATCCAAGTTATCATCACCAGCCTAGAAATCAAATGAAATGCAATTAGGATGCCTTAAGTTGTAAGAATTTTCAAATTTGATTTCTGTCTTTTTTTGATAAAAACACTTTCTAAAAACATCACTACATTTTACAACAATTTCAGTTAAAAGTGGAATAATTCATATCCATTTAAACATCATATAGCTGAAAGGATATAAAGGAAAAAACTAAAATCAAGATGCTCTCAAACCCTATAGGGTAACCATCAAGAAGCCCATGTTTTTAGCAAAGAAACAAAATGAAAAGCTACACAAGGAAAACAGTGAAAATAGTGTATTTATTTACATACCAAGGTTTGGGCCAACTTGACCTTGTTTTGTCCAAGACACGTGGCTGAAATTTTGTTCAGTGGAATGAAGGTGTATCGACGCTTTAGTTCACCCTTTTCTAAAAGCTTTTTGGCAGTAACCTCAAACAAGAAAAGTTACAAAGCATACCTGAGAACATGACTCATTTTGTAAAGTAAGACAATAGGGCATTGCAAGAGAAATATATTGTTGCCAGTAACTAGGCATGACTCTTGACCTAATTTAAACATGTACGTGGGTCCAAACCACCTCTTAAGCATTCAGTAACAATGCACATGGTCGCTAACCCTGAATCACACAAGCTCATCTCAACATCCAGAGTTCTGTATTAAAGTAATAAACGTACCTCTGTGTCTACAACAATGTCAAAGAGTTTCCCTCCAGCCAGCACTTCTAGGGCTTTTGCTTTGGATAGATCTTTCACAGTGATATGAGACACAACAGTGCCTTTCACATGGCTTGGATTCCAATTTTTTTCTGGATCCCTTAAAATAGATTACAATAATGATAATCACATGTTTCTCTCACACATATCTTAAAAAACTTATATTTAAAAACTCATACTGCATATTATTTAAGTAGTTCTAATTTCTATCAGGAAAAAAACCCACATAAAATGGTTAAATTAAATACTTCAGGGCAAGAGACTTCCCAATAAAGAGTCAGTTACAAAGTCATTAGAAGAATGTCCTTCCTGATTTTGGTATAATTTGTTTGTGCAATTTTCAATTGATTTTTACTATGGGTCCTATTATTAGCACAGCTATAGAAATATATGTTCAGGCTGATTATTACATAAGCGAATAAATCTAGGGATGCATATATTTGATTGGTGGAGATAGGTAGAATGTTGAACTCCACAGAGCAAGTCTACTCACAGTCCTCAGGCAGGACTCTGAAAAATAATGATTACGTATTTTTCCAGTTTAGACCTTTGGATTTTATGGTTTTAGCTACTGAAGTTGAGTTATGGCTTGCAAACACCATCATATAAAATTTTTAATTCCAGTGATTTTGATAAGGCTGCCATTAAAGAATGACTCTATCACTTTCCCTGCTGCCCATTAATTCAGTTAAAATTTGCTGACTACCCCCTCCTCCCACCCTTCACTTGCATCACAGGTAAAATAGCCATTATTCACCGGCACTAAAAGGAAAGCAACAGCTAAGCAATTCATAGAATTATCCTCTAAGTCCTGTAAGCCATGCCTCAAAAAGCACTTTCAAATGCCTTTTAGGATTCCATTGAGATCTTACTTGTATTCAAACCGTAGACGAGGAAAATTTGCCACTAAGCCTTCATACAATTCTCTCAGCTGCTTGATCTCACTAGTCAATGCCGCCTTTTTTGCTAAAAGGACTGCTTCTTTCTCCCCTTAAGAGTTGAACACAAACAGCAGATAAACATCCAGAGCATAGAAATCCATTAGCTTAAAATTGGTATGCTGCACTATTTATATACATATATGTAGAGAATATTTAATTGATTGGGAGGTGTCCCTGCCTATGGCAGGGGGGTTGGAACTCGATGATCTTCAAGGTCCTTTCGAACCTAAACCATTCTATGATTCTATGGAAGACTTTCTAAAATTCTTTGTAAATTTCCTTTAGACAAATTAACATAATCACAATACCAAACATGCAAAGAAAGAGTTAAAAGTCTAATGTGCTTCTTTGAGTGTCATTCTGGAACATCAATTTACCATTTTTAGTAGTTCTGCAACAAACGTTACCTGGAATGAGAAATGAACTTTAAGAAGTGTTTTAGGTAGGGAAAACCAGGAAGGAATAGGGAGGTTGGTCACTTTTTCCATCTAAATTTTAGATGAAATTTAAGTTTTCCATCAAAATTTAAAAGATTTGGCCTAAAGTTTATAAAAGCAAATTATTTTAAACTATTTTCTGTGTAGGACAACAGCTTGCAGAGCTTTGACCAGAGAAATGTCTTTGTGCATCAAAGCTGCACACTTGTTTTTTCATTTCCTTCTTGTATCGGGTCTGGCTGTAACGGAGTTAACTTTCCCCACAGCAGCCCTCATGGTGCTGTGCTGTGTATTTCTGGTAGAATGGTGTTGATAACACACCAGTGTTTTGGTTACCACTGAGCAGTGCTGGCACAGCACCAAGGCTGTCTCTCCAACATTCCTCCTCCTGCTGTGGTGGGCAAGAGGTTGGGAAGAGACACAGCCAGGACAGCTGACCCAAGTGATATTACTTACCATATGAAGACACGCTCAGCAATAAAAGCTAGGATAAACAAGGATGGGAGGGGGCATTCATTATTAAGGCATTTGTCTTCCAGACCAGCTGCTATGTGTACTGACGCCCTACTTCCTAGGAAGTGGCTGGACATCACCTGCTGATGGGTAGTGGAGAGTAAATCTGTTTTCCTTTGCTTCTGTATCTGACAGAGCCAGTTTGAGCCAGCTCCAAGACAGACCCACCGCTGGCCAAGGCTGAGCCCATCAAGGGTGGTGGTAGTGCCTCTGGGACAACATAATTAAGAAGGGGTAAAAACTGCTGTACAACAGCAGCCAGCAGAGATGAGTGAGAATATGTGAGACAAACAACCCTGCAGACACCCAGGTCAGTGAAGAAGGAGGAGGAGGAGGTACTCCAGGCACTAAAGCAGAGATTCCCCTGCAGCCCCTGGTGACGACCATGGTGAGACAGGCTGTCCCCCTGCAGTCCACAGAGGTCCATGGTGGAGCATACATCCACCTGCAGCCAGTGGAGGATCCCAGGCCAAAGCATGTGGATGTGCCCCAAAGGAAGCTGTGACGCTGTGGGGAGCCCATGCTGCTCCAGGAGGAGGTAGTGAGGAGGTAGTGGCAGAGGCAATGAGTAGTGGACTAAGCACAGCCCCCATTCCCTGTCCCTCTGCACCACTCTGCACCTCTTGAGGGGGGAAAGGTAGAGAAAATCAGGAGTGAAGTTGAGCCCAGGAAGAAGGGAGGTGTGGGGGGAAGGTGCTTTAAGGTTTGCTCCTATTTCTCATTATTCTACTCAGATTTGATTGGTAATAAATGAAACTAATTTCTACAAGCTGAGGCTGTTTTGGCCATGACAGTTATTCCTGAGTGATCTCCCTGTCCTTTCCTCGACCCATAAACCTTTCATCACATGCCCTTTCCATTTGAGGAGGGGAAAAATGGAGCAGCTTGGTGGGCACCAGGTAGCCAGCCAAGGTCAACCCACCACACTTCTATATTCCTTTCAGATTTCCCCAAAACGATGCACTAGAAGTCTGTACAGACCTTCAGAGTTCAGCTTCTTCATTTGGTCCTCCAGTTTTTCTTTTGTTTTTATGACAGCTTCAAGTGCTTTGTGGTCTTTCTTGTAGCCTCCGTCCATCTTTTTAACTTCTGATTGTTTCATCTTTAATTCTTGCCATGCATAATTCAACTTCATTTGAGCCTGTAAGCAGTAAGAAAATATGGAACCAGGAGAACTTGAAAGAGAATCTTGCAGGTGCAGATTCAAAACACTTGGACTGACAAGGTGGTCATATAATTTGTAAAAGTTTCCACTTTTTGGTTGCAGAAATACCAAAAAGTAGCTTAAGCTTTTGAAAGTAAGGGCACGGGTGATTTGGAAATAAAACCGTAAATCATGTATTTGGATACAATAACTCATATTAGCACATGAATGTCTGAGAAGAAAGAAGGTAAAATAAGTTGGGACACAGCTGTACTTGTTACATTCCCCAAAAGCTTTTCCTTAAGTGAGACACACAAGGTGCACTTTCAACTTCAAAAATTTAAATTCCACTGTAAGAACTACACCAGCAGAGGTTTCATATCTTAAGGCAAAAGAAGTGACGTCTGTTTCAGTCATGGGACTAGCACACAATTTAACTGAGGAGAAAACATTTTGTTCTGAACTCTCCATTCACAGTCTAAGGCACCTTTATCTTGATTCCATTAAGTTTTACTGCAAAAATCTCTATTGTATAAACACATATAATGGACAGCAGTCTTCATTTCTTTCTATCCAATACCATCAGTCATTTGACTACTGTGAGCCCTACTTTATGTCTCAGTTTCTATACTTCCATACAGCAATGTTATAGCTTTTCCCTATTTTTCTATATGCAATGAAATTTTTTTATGACCTGTTTTATCAACAGGTCACCTTCATGCATCTGCCAACTTGTAAAATATACAGATATTCTACAAATCTTTTCACAGACCTTTCAAGAATGCGTCATTTGATTTTCAGACAATTTTCAAAAGAAGCAGGAAGGCTGGTCTGAGACATGCAAAGCTTTTATTCTTACCTGTTTAGCCTCTGTGACTGCTTTGCTGATTTCATTTTTGCAGGTCATCATCTGCCCAGAAAGAGTAGCTGCTTCCCCATTGTCATTGCTGGACAAGCCAGCAGACACAGCATTAAAATGTTCTTGTGCTGCAGCTAAAGCATCTGCATATTTTTCACTTGCTTCCTGTAAAGCATGTAGTTCTGTCTCTATCTTCTTTAACTCCTTCTCCTTTGACACTAATATTTTATAATCCTTCAGCAAAACACAGAACAAAAACGCAAAAAGGAAGAGAGAACCTGAGTCCCATTAACTTTAAATTCACATTGTTTAGATAAGGAGCTATAAGTAGTTTCATCAACTACATTTCTATGACCCTTTGTCAGATTTTGTGATCTTACAATTTGTCTTTGAGTGGTTTCAAGTGTGTACTTGCCCCATGACTGCACTGAAGATCTACAGAAAGGTGAAACACAGGAGACAACTGCTCAAGAACTAGGAGAAATAGCTTTATTCCCAATATCTAAAAAGTAAAGTATTCTTCAGTGCTCCTTTTGCATTAAAAAAAAACCCAGTCATCAGAAATATGCAATGTAGAAATGTCTCCTTTAATTTTATCACATGTCCAGAGAGCGTAATACTTTTGAAGCTATAAGCATCTCCCCCGAGCTTAACTGAAGGCTGGCACCCACCGAGTAGCACTTCCTTTGTATATACATCACATTTGTTTCTAATGGGAACCTACTACCTATGCTGCACAAATCAAACAATGCCCTCACCATTTGTTTCTCCTTTCCTGATGCAATTCTTACCAATCATAGGATTTTTCTTATAATAGGTATGAAAAAACAGCTGTCCCCTTAATCTGAATTAATTTAGTGTTTAAAGAAAATTATATGCAAACATCTTACCTCCTGCATACTTTTTACCAGTCCTTCATGCTTATTCTTTTCATTTTTTAAGTTTTGCTTCTTGAGATCAAGAGCACTTTGTGCTCTAGCACTAGCTTTTTGAATTTCTGAAAGCGCACCTTCCAGTGAACGGAGAGTAATATTAGCTTCCTACAATCAGAAATAAAGGAAATTTAATTCAGCCTAAGAAACTGATACAGTATTTGTAATATTTAATCTTCTGTTCACAGCTATATGTAGAAGAGGAGATAAATATATGATCAAGCAGGCAGTTAGACTCCAACACAAAGAGGTCAGAACACCTCTTCCGTCTAAAATCCAAACTAACTTGAAGCCACCACTGAAGCCCCCCATCATCCCATATCATAGGACACTGTTCCTGTACAAAAGCTACATTTAAGCATGACCCTATGGGCAATCCTGTATGTAACCAAATTTACTGCCCCCAAAACTGAGGTTAGTACTGATTTTTGTTGAACAAGAGTTTCCTACTTGAAGTGTATTTCTTTTGAGACATCAACAAAAACGGAGAAAAAAAATCTCTGGCAATACTTACCACTGAATGCACAGAGTGCAAACATGAAGGCAAACAGTTTCTGTTCTTCAGTTATTATTTATTTACAATGATTGGAAGTAAAGCATTTCAGACAAATGAAAACTTTAAATTGATGTCTTTTAGACAATGGCTGTGAATGACAACAAGCAGTATATAATCTAGACAACCCACCAGAAGATAAAAATTCAAGGGTATGTTATCTGTAAAAATAATTCCCTTCTTGTTTAACTCCTTGTATTCAGATAATGAGGAGCAAGACTCTGCTCTCACTTGCCTTATCCCTCTTCTTTTCCATCTCCGCTATTTCTTCATCTCCTTCTTTCAACTTCTTTTCACTTTCAGCCATTGATTCACAAAGTTTCACTAAATTAGACTGCATTTCCCTTAATACTTCAGTAGCAGATGTCTTTGTCTTTTCAGCCAGAAAAAACTGATAAGCTATACAGAGGCGGCTTAAACATTCTGTTGACCGTACTATTTTTTGGTATTCGAGAAAAGATGATCGTTCCTGAAAAGACACCAATTAAAAAAACCTCTAAAATTTGATGGAAAAAAAATATTAAGCAGGACTGTTATAGAAATCTTCTAAGCGCTTCTACTAACATTATTATTTGTAGATAAGAGGAAGGATTCTCCATGTTAAGTAATATATTTGGTATTGTAAATTGCAGGCCTGCTTAGGAAAATCTTAGATAAAACAATACTTGTACAATTGATTGTACAGCAGAAATACCACTTCACACAAGTTTTTTAAGAATTAAGATATATTTTTATCTTCTATTTTTATCTAGTTCTCATTTTTTTGTTCTCCCCACACCCCCGTCTAGGATTTCCTGGAAGTCCTGAATGTCCCGTTTTCTGTATTTGGATAGAAGATAAAATTTACCTTTCTCAAAATATTCTACAAACGTTGAAAACATGCTGCTGTTTTAGCCACCACATACTGGTTCAGGGCAGCACAAAGTATTTTTTCAGTACTTTAAGGGCCCTACCACTCTTTTAATTTTTCCATACCTCTTTCAGTTTCTTTAAAGTTGGAGTGATCTCGTCATTTAAGACCTGAAACACAAAATAGAACATTTCTATTAAGATTTTTAAAACTCCTTCATGTCTAAGCATGAATACCTAGTTCCGGGTGCAGAAATGAAATATTCTAAAAGTCAAAAACCACACTACACACATTATTATTGCATGGATGAACAAGGAGCTCCTGGACACACTCAAAAGCCAACGGAGGCCTACAGAGGATGGAACCAAGGACAAGTAGCCTGGGAGGAATACAGAGAAACTGTCCAAGCAGACAGGGATCAGGTTAGGAAAGCTAAAGCCTGGATAGAGGTAAATCTGGCCAGGGATGTCGGGGGCAACAAGAAAAGCTTCTATAGCTATGTCAGAGATAAAAGGAAGACAAGAGAAGATGTGGGCCCTCTCTGGAAGGCAACAGGAGACCTGGTCTCCCAGGACATGGAGAAGGCTGAGGTACTCAATGAACTTTTTGCTTCAGTCTCCACTGGCAAGGACTCTAATCACACCGCCCAAGTCACAGAAGGAAAAGGCAGGACTGGAAGAATGAGGTACTGCTCACTGTAGGAGAAGACCACGTTTGAGACCAGCTGAGGAACATGAAGGTGCACAAGTGCATGGGACCTGGTGAAATCCATCCACGGGTCCTGAGAGAACTGGTGGATAAGGTTGCTAAGCCACTTTCCATTACATTTGAAAAGTCGTGGCAGCCCAGTGAAGTTCCCGCTGATTGGAAAAGGAGAAACGTAACCCCTGTTTTCAAAAAGGGGAAAAAGGAAGACCCAGGGAACTACAGGCTGGTCAGTCTCACCTCTGTGCCCAGCAAGATCATGGAGCAGATCTTCCTGGAAACTCTGCTAAGGCACATGGAAAATAAGGAGGTGATTGGTAACACACAACATGGCTTCATCAAGGGGAAGTCACGACTGACAAATTTGGTGGCTATCTACGATGGCATCGCAGCACTGGTGGATAAGGGAATATCAACTGACATCATCTACCTGGACTTACGCAAAACATTTGACGCTGTCCCGCATGACATCATTGTCTCCAAACTGGAGAGACACGGATTTGAAGGATGGACTACTTGGTGGATAAGGAACTAGCTGGATGGCCACACTCAGAGGGTTGTGGTCAGAGGGACTTTTTGCAAGGGCATGTAGTGATAGGACAAGTGGAAAGGGCTTCAAACTAGAAGAAGGTGGATTTAGGTTAGATATTAGGAAGAAATTTTTTACTGTGAGGGTGGTGAGACACTGGAACAGGTTGCCCAGAGAAGCTGTGGAGACCCCGCCCCTGAGGGTGTTCAAGGCCAGGCTTTGAGCAACCTGGTCTAGTGGGAGGTGTCCCTGCCCATGGCAGGGGGGTTGGAACCAGATAATCTTTAAGGTCCCTTCCAATCTGAACGATTCTATGAATCTATTCAGTTATCTTGAATATCTTGACAAATATAAAAGAAAGTATACTTTCCAACACGTAGTACCATGTCAATCTCTTTCAGTTTGCTTTCCTTCTTCTCTATGGTTTTTTGGACAGCTATTTTCTTGCATTCATACATCCTAGTACCAGCTGCTTCTTCAACCATAGCTAAAATCTAAAATAAAGGAATGCGACAAAAATTTGATGTTTCTTCTTATGTTAGAGAGGTTCAACTCAGAACTGATCCCATCTCCCTCTGATACCGTTTTTTTTTTTGCCCCACTCGATTCTTGTCATTCAAAACAAATCAGTAAAACTTCAGACAAAAACCGACCACAACTTTCTTACCTCTGCTGGCTTCATATTTAGAACTTTGGTAATTCGTCCCTGGTGACAGAAAGATAAAACAAGAATGGTGTTGTGTACCATGCAACAGTAAAAAAATAAAACCCCAAACCCAAAAACCTCCACTCATTTTCATACATTATAAGCTCAAACATGGGTTTTGGTTGTGGGTTTGGGGTTTTTTTTTACTACAAGGCTAATCTAGTTTCCTCAATTTTTTAGTTCTTTAAAGTTCAAACAAGTCACTTCAGGCAGCAAGCCTGAAATAGCCCTTTATATCTTATCTTAGGCTTGTCCTCCATGTTCCTGGTTACATCTTAGATGAGTAATGCACATATTTTGCTCTAGAGTCTTACTGAGTTGCTGATGTTGAATAAGCTCTCAATCATAAACTGTCTTTTTTGAGATTTAGCTTGTATGTAACTAAGGGGAAGCAGAATACGTGCAAAACTGCCATTCCCCTCACCTGCTATTTAGGACAGTTCCATTTGAAACAGTAGATCCTGCTCTGTTTCATTATTCTTGCAAATATTTCAGGGATTTGTCTAGTCCCTGTGTTGATGTTTACAAGTGTCTTTTCAATTGGTCAGCTTTTCCTTTGTTAATTGTGACTAATGAAATCAGGTATATCTACTTAACTCAAAATATTATCGAACATGGAACACACATAATAGGAAAGAAAATCTGTCTTTTTAGCATAATAACAAAAGCAACATCTATATGTTAAAGAGACAAAAAGGAATAAAAATTGGAATATGTTTAGAAAAAGCTTGCTACATGAGGGCTGCACGAAGTCTTGTGCTAAAAGACGTGTTTTAGGGTCAAACTATGCAGTACTAGAAATCTTAACTACTTAACAGACATTTGACTTTTACTTGATAAGAAGTTGCTTTTCTCTTATTAGGAAATTAAGTGTTCTTTCACTATCTATCCTGCCTCAAATTTAGTGCAACTTCTATTCTTTTTGAATTTTATAAAGATGCACACTATACCTGCAAAATGAGGAAGTGAGGGTTATTGACATTGAGTCCAATTGAACAGAAGATATCCTGCACGCGAGTGTTGGAAGCATTCACACCATTGACAAGATACTTATTTTTACCTCCAATTACAACCTGGAGAAAGAAAAGGAAATGGAAGAAACTAAGTTATTTAAAAATGACATAACATTATGACAATATAAACTGTAATAAGTAATAAAAAATCTGAGCAAATCCCATATATTGTATCTTTGCATATACATACATATGCGTACTATACAGAACATCAAAACAGATCTTATTCCAAGTAAAACATAAGAAGGATCAGTCGTTGAGGGCAATATTGACAAGAAAATTTCCAAACTCCGCAAGTTTTCACTTTTTCTTTTTTTATAAACTTGGGAGACATCTTCATCAGAAAGATAAAGGTTTCTTTGTTATTGGAGACCAAAGTTAACACACAGTTCAGATATTAAGAGGAAAATATGAAAGCCAAAGAGAAAGCCACGAAATAGAAATAGTTGCTTTAGGAACACTGTCTCATGATTATGCTGCTGTGCATATCCATAGAAAACATTGTTGCTGTAATACATTTAACAATATTAAACTAATTTCCCAAATAATTCCAATTTGTTTTATCTAGTACACTGGACCTAAACTTTGTGTTTCTAACTACACTGTAGAAGCATTGCCTCAGTTGCAAAAACTCAGAGACTTTAAAAATTACCTTTTTTTTTTTTTCTTGGAAAGCCACCCTGTTGAGCACGGTAAAAATGTATATAGTCTACTGAGCAATACAGGTATTAAAGACTCACCTGTCTAGTGATGGTGATCTCATCATTAGCTTCAAGTCCCAGTGGACTTCGTTTCTTGTTAGAATTATCAAAGGTAATAGACACAGTTGCTTTAGTAATGCCAGCTTGCCCATGTTTATAAACTAGGTCTTGCAAGTTGGAAGCTCGCACCTAAATCCATGGAACAGATAAAATACATTTTTGAAAGAAATTCATTACACAGCTTCAGTGCGCTATTGTAAGTTTTGGAGAAATTAATGAAAAAAAACGCAGATCTAGCTGCAGATTTCAGTTCATGAGAGACTGACATTTTGGTGCTGCAAGGTGCTAGTGGTAAAACCACAGGCAGAGCGTGTCAAGTCTAGTTTTAGTGAGCCAGCTAATTGTTTCTGCATGAGATTCCTGACAAAAACTGAATAGATGTTAAAAAAAAAAAAAGCCAGATGACTAGTTCAGGTACCAGTATGTTTACTTAAAAAGCATTTATCATTCATAATGCAGTTCACGGGGAAATGAATAAGAAAGTGTTCCTTGGTGGTCTGCTGGATTTGCCTACCATTATGGCGGGTGGGAACAAAAAAATCACCTGAAGACTGAAATTCAAATTGATCTCGGAGCACAAAAATTTTTTTATAAGAGTAAAGCAGACACATCATCTTTTAAACAGCAGGCATTGCATGAAAACCAGCTTTTTGTTTTTTTCTGATGAACCAGTTGGCCAAATTTTAAGACCCAATCCAGAAGTGAAAAAGTTTACTACAAGTAAACAAGTTAGTGCCTCTAGCTGCAAAAGATCATAGAATCATAGAATGGTTTAGGTTGGAAAGGACCTTGAAGATCACCGAGTCCCAACCCCCCTGCCATAGGCAGGGACACCTCCCACTAGACCAGGTTGCCCAACGCCACGTCCTGCCTGGCCTTGAAGGCCAGATCTTCAGCTTGAGGCTGCTACCTCCTAATTGGGTATTTTTAGTCTAATGTTCTAAGCTGCATACAGAGCTACCGTAGTATATTGATGAAATTATAATTCAATATTAAGGTAAGAAAGAATGACAGAGATCTGGCTTTATGTAATGCACTATTTTTTTTATAGCAGCACCACTTTAGGTCTTCCATCGGAGATTACTCAAGAGAATAATACGAAATGTTGCTGATAAAAGAACGACCTTTCTTAAACGCACCCTCTCTCTTTACCTGTGTAAGGCTGGTGATTCCCAACAGGAAACAGATTGAGTCCAAGATATTGGACTTGCCACTACCATTCAAGCCAGTAATGGCATTGAATAATGGGTCCAAGTCACAAATTTCAGTCCTCTGACCATACGATTTAAATCCTTCCAGAACAATTGATTTGATGTACATCTTCTCTGTGTTCCTAGGAGATCAGGAAAGTACTGCTTCAAGCGTATGAAGAAAGGTATCTTGATTATAATTCTACAGATTTCAAAGAGAAAAAAACAAAACCAAAAAAAAGCAGCAAACGAATCATAAGGCATGCCAAACAAACAGCTAAGTGTGTGAGAAAATTGAAAGAACACATGCCTTTTACAACAAAAAGACTATGCATTTACAAACGGACAATTCCAAGTAGACCCCAGATCCAGGCAGCATCCCACCAATAACCTGTACTTCACCATTTTTAAGCGACGTGACTTTACACAACGTTCATCGCATTTGTAGGCAGACTGTGGCATAACCCTGGTTTCTGACAAAGCCAGGGGTTAGTCCATCAGCCGACGAAGAAGAGGGAAAAGCCCCCATCTTTCAGAACCCGGCAGAAGGAGACCCTCCCTTCCCAGCCCGCAGGACTGCCACCTGCTCAGCCCCACCGCACCGGAGGGTTGAAGCTCAGGAAAACGACAGCCTCGGCTCTGAGGCGCAGTGAACACAGACAGCGCCATCCCCATCCCTGCCCCTGCCTCCGGCATGGCGCCTGCCCCCCGCGTTCTCACCGACAAGCCCCGCTCCCCACAGCTCCGCGGGTGCCCCCGCCAAGCGAGCGCTCGCTGCCGGCTAGGATGCCGGAATAAGCCGGGTCCCACTCAGCGGCTGCGGGCTGCCCCCACCACAAGTCCCGGTGCCTCACCACCAGCTTGCCTCCCCGCTGCCTTCAACAACCAAATTTTGGCGCCGAGAGTCGGCGACCGTTAGAGGAGGAGCCTGATGGTGGCTGTCGCGGTGCTGCCTGCCTCCGGCGACCTGGCTCCTCCATTCCTGGCGAGAGAAGGGACGACTAGATCCGCTCTGCATTCTTCTGCCGAAGAGGAGCGAGCACAACCAGAACGCAGCTTCTCGGCCTGAGGGGACGGGGGTCACCCTCAGGTCAGGCGAGCGCGGCGGGCGGGCGCCCGCGCGCGGACGAGAATGGCCCCCTCCAGCCGTGACTGGCGGAGAGGGGCGGGAACGGGTGGAAAATGGCGGGTCTTGGTGCTGGGGGGGGGGGGGNATGGGATGGGACCGCCGTCCCTGAGGGAGAGGAAAATGGCGGGTCTTGCTCCCGTGAGGGAAGGGAGCCGCAGATATGCCACCCCTGTCCCTGAGGGAGAAGAATATGGCGGGTCTTGCTCCCGTGAGGGAAGGGAGGCGCAGCTATGGGACCGCGGTTCCTGAGGGAGAAGAAAATGGCGGGTCTTGCTCCCCTGAGGGAAGGGAGCTACAGCTTTGCGACCACTGTCCCTGAGAGAGGAGAGATGGGGGTGGGCGAGAGGGCACTTGGGTTTTAGCGTGGGGTCACGTGGCAGGGCTGAGGAGCTTGGGTGTTAACGCCAGGCTACGGCGGGAAGTGTCTTTGTTTAGCCCTTAAATTACATTAAAATTAAGAAAGTGCCGTGCTGTAATTCAACTCCCACCACCCCTACCCCCCCAGAAAAACCAACCAACCAAACAAAAAACACAAGCCCTGAACTATCTGTGCGTGGCCAACTATCTTGCTGTGATTTACAGAAGTGTTTCCATTCAGGCAGAACAAAGAGATACTATTCAAAATTTGCAAGCGCTTGTTGGCAGAACAGTAGTTGCCTAGTGCTGCATTGGTCAAAGTGGAAAAGCAAAAGTCAGCTGAGTGCATTTATTCTTTCCTGAAACTGCTGTAGTTACGCTGTAAAAATGGACCAGTATTTTGCAAGAGGACTTCTGTGTTGTACTGTACTGTCAGGTGGGTGTTAGTGTTGCCACTGAGATCTGGGGAGCAGCTGTAAAACTGGTTGCATTGAACTGCCTAGTTTATAATCTGAGGTTATTTTAATTATTTGGAATAATTAAGACTGCAGCTCTGCTTTATAGGGAAAAAAAATTGTGTGTCTGCTTGCTTCAGGAATTACGTTGGATGCAGCTTGATCTGTTTAAGGCATTACTGCTGGAGGTACTGTAGCTAGGAAGCACTTGATGATGTCCTGTCAGATGTTAATTTGCTAACATCTGGACTGAGAAAAAATATTTTGAAGTATGGGGAAGAATTAGACTGACACCATGCAACCATACAGCAATCATTAAATGCCACTTTTTATTTGGCAAGTTGAAAATCTTTCAAAATTATTTTTGAATCATTTTTGATTGGCAAAAAAATTGGCAAAAAAAAATCTCTGGCAAAAATGCTTGCATGTTTCTTGCCTGAAAGCCAGTTCCAGATTAGTTTCTGTGTGAGTTTTCTGATATGAGAGGCTTTCCACTATAAAGATAACTGTGTATGTTCTCTGTTTGTGTATGACATGAGGGAGAGGGATAATTTCACCCTTTCTTAAGTGGTTGTTGTTATAAGTGAATTGAACCGAATGGAGTCCAAAATGGATTCACTAGATATTTATTAAGGTAGGAAAGCAAAAACAAAAACAGCACTGGATGGCCGGGGAGTCGAAGCTCCACCAAGGGCTCGCAAAATTCCCCTTTTTTAGAGCCCCCCTCTTATAGTCTTCCAGTTCCGGGTTGGTGTGGCTTTCTCCAATCGGTTTCTGTCCTCTGTTACTAGGGGTCTCTTTGGTGTTACCTTCTTCCCCCTAAAGCTGGCATGGCTTTCTGCAATTGGCTTCCGTCCGCTGTTACCAGGGGTCTCCTCGGTGCTTGTCCTCTTCAATACAGTTTCGTGACTTTCTTCCCCACCCAGAGCCTGCGCACTATTTACACACCATATATCCTTTTTTAACCCAAAACATTTCCCCACAAGGCAAACAAGGCTTGGACATCGAAAACATTGGCACTAACAATTATACAACATGAATCTATCTATCCAAACCACACAAATACCATAGAAACACAACACTGCGGTTAAGCCTTTCTTGTCACACAGGACGCCCCCATATTAGCCATAGCAAGGCTCAAGCTACTTTCCCCTCAACTTGCTTGGTCAATCTCCCACCCTCAGTTACACTGTGATTCAACATCGGCCCAAGATGGCCCCCGAGCAACTGGCTGGATCAGCAAATTTCCTCCAGTTACTTATTACAGTTATGTAGTAACTTTGACCTTATAGGCCGTAAAATTTGGGTGCTTCATTTGGTGTAATGGTAAATTTTTAATGATAGTGTTCAATTCTAAGGAATAATAAAAAAAACCTGTTGCAGCAGTTAGCATGTTGGAATGAATATAGCATGTGGTTTGAGAAAGGAAAAGGTATTTTTAGCAGATACTTTTCTAGGAGATTTTTTAGTAGTATTATACCATAATGTGCACTATGCCAAATGTATAGCAGATACCTTTCCTAGCTCTAAAGTCACAAATAGATACCCTAAAACAGTGAACGTATACTATAGCTTCGCTTGTGAAATGAGTGAAATTAAGAATTGGGAAAGGGTTTGATTTTAGTACGTACATGATGATGATACAGCACAAAATTAAATCAATTCAGAAAGAGGTGGGTTTTTTGGAACTGTCTAGTGTGCTCACTAGAATCTCTTAGGACTGAAAGCATGATCACGGCAGATACATAAAAGATGGTGTTCTATTTTGGTAAAGGAATACTGTTTTCTTTTTATTTCATGGGGTGAATTTAACAGTAAGCTTCTTGGGTAGACAAATACTATAAGGGTTGTGTTTTGGGGTTTGGTGTTTTTTTTGCATATCATGCTATAGTGCTGTTGATTCTTGGTTCAGAGGAGATAATTGTTCTTTTTTTCTTCTCAGGACTCAGTTCTGGTGAAAGAAATGAGGATGTGTACATCCTGAATAAACCTTCCATGAGAGTTTTCTGGTTCCTTGGGTATTTTGCAGAGTATCCTGTAGGAACCAGCACTAAAGAATAAGTAAAAACAACAATAATAAGTAAATAAGAAATAATAACTTTGCTTGGTCCTAATATTGATTTAATTCTTAAGCTGTTCATGGTCACAGTTGTTCATATCAAATAATCACTAGTTGTTGTGCCAAGAGCTAATTATGAATTAAAAGTGCTAGTTGCTGTTATGTAGTCACAGAATAATTTAAGTTGGTAGGGGTTTTGGGAGGTCATGTAGTCTGTACAGATGGGCAGAGGCAGACCAAACTGATGAGATTGTTCACAGGCACGTGATGTTGTAAAAATTTTGAAAGATGGAGATTCCACAATCTCTTCAGGCGACCAGTTCCAATATCTGACCTCATCATAGTTTGGGGGGGAAAAATCCTGAAACTTTCCATGTATCGTTGGAAAATACTGACTTGCAGGTCTCTTACCCTGTCGCTGTGCACCCTCCTCAGATCATAGAATGGTTTAGGTTGGAAGGGACCTTAAAGATCATCTGGTTCCAACCCCCCTGCCATGGGCAGGGACACCTCCCACCGGACCAGGTTGCTCAAAGCTCCATCCAGCCTGGCCTTGAACACCTCCAGGGATGGGGCATCCACAACTTCTCTGGGCAAGATGTGCCAGTACCTCACCACCCTCAGAGTGAAAAATTTCTTCCTGATCTCTAATCTAAATCTACCCTCCTTGAGCTGGTTTCCATTTTCTCAATACAGTCTTACTAAGCAGCTGTAGAGAGCAGCAAATCTCACCGTAGCTTTCATTTCTGGAGACTGATCATAGCCATTTGTCTCAAGTTTTTCTTTGCCTGTTAACATTTTCCAGTCCCTTCATCATCTTGGTGACCCTATACTGGACTCACTTAAGTATGTCAGTGACTTTCTTGTACTGGGGAGCTGAGAACTCAACACTCTGGATGCAGCTGGGTCCAAGTTCAGGGTGGTGGGGAAGGACCCTGTCCTTCCAGGTCATGACTGTCCATGTCTCCACTGAGGGCAATCCTGCAATCCTCCAATGTCCTATCCATTTATGCACCAATTTATCTCACCAGTTCGGCTGTAAGGATACTGCGGGAGATTGCGTCAGGTGAACAGGTGAACTGGCAAATGTAGTCAGTTATTCAGATTTGATTAGCACATTGAAATTCAGTAATCTTACAGTTTGGGAAGGAAAGCAAGAACAAAGGTTAAACACCAGACCAAATATTAAGCAGGCAATGTAGAAATTCTGACGTTTCTTCTGTCAGATAACTGAGGCTAAAGTACATTTCTAATCTAGACAAGTTGAATACTTACTAGATGATGTTTCTTCTGTGGTGATACTGCAGACTCTTTGCAGGGTAGAAGATTTATATCTGCTTGAGCCTATACCTCTCATGAGCTGATATTCCCATTAAGGTTTACTGCCTTTGAAAAGAAAGGTCCCGGAGGAGAGAGTGAGACCTAGAAGGCCAGCAATCCCTCAGCACACAAGGGGGACAGATCAGTGCATGCTCGGGCTTCTCAGATGGGAAAATCTTTAGCCAGAAATACCAGAAGTCTGGAAAAGGATTGCCTTCTGAGTCTCCGCTTGTGTAAAAAACTTGCAAAGCATCTCTCGGGGATTCACCATGACAACTCTCAGTCTTGCACATTTGGAGAGGTCAAAGCACCAGAGGAAAGGCAGGCAGGCTGAGAACAGGGCGTGTGGGGTGAGTTCGAGAATTTTTCTTTCAAGCCTGCAGATGCAGTATTTTAAACTCCAGTGGTGGATGTAATCCTTGCTCTAACTCTCGCAAGTTTTCTTGTGCTGGGCTGGATATAAATTTGACAGAGGGAGCACATTTTAGTCTCCTTTTATAGGGAAGGAAGGTCCATGCTGTGCAAGTTGTATGTGTATGCATTTCATTTGAAGTGAATGTTGTCTGTGGGGCTGGAACCCTCAAACCATGTTTGGCACACAGGAAAAGGATTGAAAGAGAAACCCTGCAGGTGTCTTGGTGGTGGAAGATACATGCTTCATTAGATACAGGAGAATATTTTCTGGGGGAGCAAGCTAGCATATAAAGGGAGGAAAGGAGGAAAGCAGGAAGGAAAGAAGGAAAGATGGACACTCCCATTTACAGACCATAGGAAATGTCCTAGTCAGAGCTCACGCAAGTGACCAGAGTTGATCAGTGGTGAGAAGCAAATCTGTTGGGGGCCATATGTCACTGCCGGATGGCTTCTCTGTCGTGGCACTGGGAGCCCTAGTATAGCATTTTGCATGGATGCACCCATTTCCACTTGCTGTGGAATGTAACAGTAAAGTACTATGCTGGGCTGATGTGCACTGTGGGAGCCGGGAGGTCCTCAGGCTCCTTTTGCCAGATGCTGTCTGCTGTCTAAAGCAGCTATACAAAAGGTGCTGATCACTGCTATGTGTTTCCACCCTTCCACTGCAGTTCCTTAGACTCTCATTGACTTCCCTCTTTCTTTTTTTTTCTCTTGTCCATTTATCTTTTCATTTATCCGTTGCAGTCTTATTACTATGGATGTATTGGAGTGGTAACAGATAACAGGTATGTCTCATATATGCTAGGTGGGCTGGAGCAGCGAGTTTCCTTCTTGAGGGAGAAGCTGGTTGCATGTGTTACTAACAGGAACTCATTCAAGGATCAATCTGCCCTTGTAACATTGCAGAAATTCAGGAGAGGGCCTCAGAAGGATTGCTGGTGGTTGAAAGTATGTTTGTAACTTCCCTTCTGAGCATGCAGGGCTGTCTTACTGCACTACACTGCAAGAGACAGGAGTGCTTAAGCTTTGTAGAGGTCAGTCATGAGAAATGAGGGAAGGAGCAGTCAACAGACACGCTTAGTCAGTCCTGAAGCTCTTGCAGTAACTTTACAACATCAGATACCAGCCTGAGATTTCGTACCTTTCTCCCCTAAACAGTATTATTTGCTTGGTGTAGTCAAAAGTTTAGAGTTTAATTTAAATGGAGTGTTGTAGAAATTTAAGCTTAATAGAGCTTTTAAAAAAACACAATTTTCTTTGGCAGCTGCAAAATCAAGCAAATGAAATATTTCTGTCTGTGGTGCAGTAACAGGCGTGTCCCTGCAAATGTAAGAAGTGAAACTGTGCTGCAATATGTCTCAACAGCTTTGATAAAGTTTTACATTTACTGATGTTGCAGCATGTGCTTGGACTGTATCAGCATTTAGGAAAGGGGGAAGTAGAATGAGTGCTTGAAAGAAGTTTGAGAGTGCCCTGCAGTGACCAGGGAATCACAGCTGGCCCTTCAAGAAGCTTTGACTGGGTTTGTCAGCCCAGGTCACCTGCAGTGTCCTGTCTTCCTTCCCATCTGTGGGCTTGCTTATTCTTTGTTATCAGACGTAATTCTTAAGATTCTCATTTTACATACAATTTCTGAGAGCTGAAGGGCAGCTGACATATTTCAGCACAGGTCTTGGCTTCACTTTTCCCCTCCCCGTGTGACCTTGCTCTGCAGAACTGTTGAACCTCTGTTGGAATTACAGCCTTCTAACAAAGTGCAAAATGGCACAGTCTTTTTACCAAGCGATGACTACTTACCTCCAATCTTTGACCTCCTTCCAGGGCTTGATAGCATTGTGTAAAGAAGTGAAGTTGCAGCTTCATTGTTTCAAAATGCAGTGTCATGCTTGCTCAGATATTTCAGTATAGTGCCAGCCAAGAGTAGCATGGGAGTGATTTGCTTTTCACCACGGGAAAAAATTAGTTTCTGAGAAAGCATTGTCATAGCTAAGCCAGAGGGGAGGAAGAGGTAATTTTTGCTAAGACTTGCAGGCACTTATGATTTGAGGCCTTATTAACTCCCAGGTAATTGCTAATCCTGTAATGTAAGGGGAATCTTGAGGTGGCTTCTGGATTATGACTCTCTTGGCAGTCTCTACTGCCAATGAGTCCTTTTAAGTTTGTTTGTTTGTTTGTTTTTTAAAGTATTTAGAAAGTCCTTTATGCTGGTGCCTGGCAGATTGCTTTGAAATGCTTCAGGAAACTGCATAAATTGGATCTGGAGGAAGTGATGAGATGAGATGATAATTTCCTGAACAACTTTGCTGGTATAATCATATGTAAATACATAATCATATGTAAATTACTGACCAGTCATTGTAACCGGGAGTGTGCTACCTTATAACTTTCATGTATAAATATGACAGGAAAGCCAGAATGGGGTATGCATGATTTGTGGAAATATTCCACCATGCACCCTGGCCAGAATAAAGCAATGTGTCCTCTCTAAACATAGTCTGTGTTTCAGGAGAATCAGAACTTAGACCTCTTTTCCAGGTAACAGTTTAGTGAAATTAATCTTTCAGTATTGTTTGTAGGACGGATCATTGCTCTGCTGAAAAAATTACGTATCGCAAAAAGTAGAAATTTTTCATAGGAATGTGAAGATTTGTGTGAATGGGAGGTCTGAGCATGGAAGTACCAGAAGGAACAGCAGAAGAGAGGTAGAAATGGCCGATATTAATGGCACCTAGATTTGCAGATCATTAGGATTACAGCACATCTTTGTGCAGCTTCCTGGAGTGCCAGGTAGCGAAAACAAAGGGCAACATGTTTCTGTACTCAGACTAAAGTGAAGAATCAAGCTATTAAGAGATGGTGGTGGGAATGTAAAGAACAGGGCTGGAGCCTTGAGGTACACAGACTTGAAATAAACAAAAAGCAGGAGGTCAATATTGATGACTCAGGGGTTGGAACAGGATGGAAGACAAAGCATTTCTGAATCACTATTGGCTCCCCGGGGGTACAAATGGCACATCAGTGCATGGGTGCTAAGCTAGCCAGCATCCCTTGTCCCTGTAATTGGGGGCTGGAGCACTTGGGTACTTGTGTCTGAACTCAGGGCACACTGCTGGGACAAACACCTCTTGGTGCCTGTGGGTATAAGCGAGTGAGCAGGGTCAGTTTTGTGTTACTCCAAATTCACCTTTTGCTCCTGTAAGCCCCTTTGCTAAGTTTGCTTTGTTGTTGCTACAGTGTCCCAATATAAGGTAGTGATATAATATAACTGATACCAAAGCAAAAGCAGCAGCAAATGGAAGTGCCAGGGGAGTGCCACTTGCTTTTTTTCCTTTTTTTTTTTTTTTTTTAAACACTTGCTGGTCAGATGGAATTGCTGCGGGTGAGTTTTCAGTGACCTTAGTTCTTGTGATTTTATGTGGGATGTGAGGAATGTTGCCTTTGGCTGTTCACTTAACAAATGCAGGATGCATTGGTAGTAAGCTTGATGATACTTCTTTCATTTTGTGAAAGACCAACGTGTCCTGATACAGGTGATTTCCTCAGCACACACTTGAAATGCAGGAACCCTTCACCTGTGTTGTGTTTGTTTCTCATTGAGGAACCAGGAGTATCCCAGGTTCATCACAGAAAGCTGCTGAGTTCTGATGAGTTGCTGGGTCGGGTGGCTTTTCACAGAATCACAGAATCACAGAATTTTCAGAGTTGGAAGGGACCTCTAGAGATCATCTAGTCCAACTCCCCTGCTAAAGCAGGATTGCCTAGAGCACATTACTCAGGACTGCATCCAGGCGGGTCTTGAAAATCTCCAGAGAAGGGGACTCCAC